>OZ020172.1:811279-1331816 GCA_963971145.1 Sussaba pulchella
CCAATAAATGACACTAATTTGGAAACCTTCGATTTAGGATAATATTCGAATCACATCTAATTCGCACTTGAAAGGAACGGAATACGTACCACATTTATCAAATTATCCGCTGGCCAACCACAGAGAAATAAATTCAGCAAGGAGCCAATCACCACCGGCACGAATGGCACTTTATGGAAGAAGGGTTGATTCTTCGCGATGTCAATAATGAACACGAAAAAACGGAGTCATATTTTAAACGAGCCAATTTAAGCATAGTTCAAGATAATGTCAATCTTTTACGATTTTGAAAACTGAATATTCATGTATAAACACAATTTTAAGTATACGAAGAACTACGACTATATTCTAGACGCTTAGGGCATCGAAGTATTTTTGAGTGCATGGAACACCCCGAATCATGATTCATTTTATCTATCAGACCGAAAATTTGTTCGTTTTTTTATCATCTATCAAAAGAACTATGGGATTATTTTAATTTTTCAAGGTATTGAATGCATAAAGGAAAATTTTCGATTGGCGCCAAAGGAACGGATTGTTTGTTGGATACTCACATCGAACAACACCAAAGAACTCATGATAGCTGCAAGCCCACCAGCTATCGAAGCTGCGAGTGCAACGTAGCGCATCGATTTTGCAACATCGGCAGCGTAAGCAAGTCGATTTCTATGTTTCTCCACAAAATCCGGAATTCCTCTCTTTTCTGAAATACTTCTTGTTTCTTCAGCAAGAATTTCGAGTTGCGCTCCGGCGAACCACATCATTACACCCGATTGACAACTTGTCGCAGAACTCGATGCGCATTGACAAGCAACGAAGCCCTGCTGAATGAATGCGAGACATTTGACGACACCAGTGTCCACCGAAAACGGATAAACCACCATGAACGGAGACGGTTGATGGTGAAGCAATAACGGCGCAAATACCACCATAGATGCCGCTAGGTAAACCGAAATGCAGATAAAAACGTGGAGTATTGATAATGTCGGTAAGTAACGTCGAAGAACCATTCTTTCGTGGGGTCTTGCAATTTTTAGAAAATTCTCCATCTCCTCAATCCGAGTCTGTGTCAAAGAAGAAAAGAATCGACAAGTAAGCCACACATGTGCAAAGGATCAAATGAACATTACCTGTGTCAGTTTCAATTGCATTTTGAAGGCGATCATTTTGATCATCAAAGCAGCCATAGATCCAACGACGCACGCCGATTGCGTGACGATGAGAGAATTTTCGCGATACTTGTAAATGGAAACCACTAGGCCTAAGCACATCCACAATGCGTTGATGAAGCAAATACACCATCTGATATTGTATCTGATAATCTGCCATTTTGTGGCTGAGCTCGACGGTGGCCAAGTGCATGCGGGATAAGCGCATAACTTTGTGAAACTGAGAAGTTTGTCGTAATCTATTGGAAACTTCATTGAGGTTTGGATTCACAGTTGTCCGTTCGATGGTTTCACGTACACTGATATTGTACAACCCATAAACTTTCCAAAGCCGCTAACTTCCAACGTGTCCAAGAATAACTTCCGTAATAATATAACTCCGCCCTCGGGGTTATTAATTTTACCGGATGGTTATCATTCTCATGTGGACTGCCGGATGAGCCCTACACAAATTGATATCAATTAACATATTCTCTGGGTCGGTATTATAGTGGAAGCGAGATGGAACTTGGAGTTATTGTGAATAGAGCACGTTTTAACAACGGTGATTATTTGCCGCTGGGGTTTTTGGATTGCCATTCTACGAACTAATGTTCGGCGATCGTTCAATTATTCGCAAAGACCTTTGGAGTATTCCTGTCTAATATATGAGGATGTAATTTGATCCCCCCACTATTCGCTGAAGCACCGGTCGACTTTGCTTTCACTTTCACTTTGAAAATTGGCGTTTTCGATCCGTTATTTCGTCGGTAGTCTGGTCTCAATATATATAGTCAGAAGGACGGCATATATTTTTTGCTATCGCTTATTCTCTGTCTTATAATTCTTTGAGATGCATATGAAATGAAATCTCTCCGTCGATTCAATGTATAATAAATTTATTTGCTTCGTTGAATATTTTTCTATTTATTTTTTCTAACAGAATTATCTGAGGACTCGACAGTGGGAAAATGTAATCAGAAAAATCTCGTCAGAGGGGCTTTTAATATAACAAAAAACAAACATTAATTTTGAGCGCACAAACAGCATACATTTTTACACAGACATAAAGTAATTTCAACGGTTTTCATACCTTAGTAGGCACACATATTGTACAAATAAATCGTGCCATACCCATACTCCAACGTCTTTACTGCTCGTTCGAACACACGCGTCGCCGGGTGGATTATAACAAAAGTCTACAAGCCCAGAGACATACGGAGAAATGGCCGAACCTTGGCGATCGTGATCAGGCAACTGCCGAGGTCTTCCTTGGCCAAAATGATTTCCAACTCATGCCTTTTCATAGGCAATGGCCACGCATCATGTGGTATCTACAGGTATGCGTGTGCCGTCAAACGGTGGGCCATAGGGTAAGATGGGGTTAAATCGCCAGCGGGTAAGATAACCATTTGACGCTCATACCCATGTAGGAAACGACAAGACTCAATACCCGGCCGAGCCTTGGCTAGTGCTTGGGTCACGACACTCAGCCAATTATACGTAATCAGTGCTGGGCCGTTACTGGTTGAGCCTCAAAAGCCGGTCCCCCCAAGGACGTACGGTTGTCGTTACTGCGCCAATACTGGTGCAATACTGGGCCATTTCCATGTAGCCAGTACCGAGACTTACAACATGGCCGAGAATTGACCTGGGAGTACATGGCTCCCGATAATCGGCCAATTATAGGTAACCAGTACAGAGACAATACTGGGTAAGTCCTGAAACCCGTATCTCTCCAAGGATGTACGGTTGCTGTTACTGTCCCAATACATATATGTCGACGCGACGATATCGTTAAGAATTTTGTCAATCGCGCAAGTGGCAAGTATAGCGACCGATGATGCACCGCGTGTGTATAGCCCGTAACTATTTATCCTCAATTTGCCATTTAATTGATTCAAATAAAATAATTTTAATATTAAATAATGAACAATATTTTTCGAAAATTTTTTGGAAAACGAAATATTCAGCAGTTATTTTAAAAAATAACAGAAAAATCAGTGTTTACAAAAAAGAATACAATACTTATAGAAAAACGTGTTAAAAGATAATTTTAGAAGATCATAGTCAACCGTGTCGAAAATAATTCAAACATAATAATCGGAAAAATGTGTTGAGAAGTAATTCAAAAAAATTATTAAAAAATGACTTTCAAGAAATGAACTAAAAGAAATGGTCTCCGCCATAACGCCAAGAAAAACATCGCTATTGGCGCTCGCTAAGGTGCGAAAAAGAACGAGAAAAACATATCGCACATCGCCTTACGCGTAAGCGCCCGTTCTCTCTCCCCAATTCGTTCTCTCTCACGGACTCATTAGGCCAAGAGTCGGGTACTTTTTTTTTGCAGTGTTCTACAGATCAGATTTTTTTTTTGGAATATGTTCAGGGGTGTCCCCTGAATGTAAATCCAAGTTGGCGGGACGGGGGGGGGCGCGAACTTCAGCCGCCATCTTGGAAAATACGTTTTATTGAATATCTCGTGAACCGTGCATCGTATGACAAAAATAGTAGAAATCATTTTTGTAGATAATAACATTTGCCATCTCTTTTATTCAAAACTTTTTTCTGTATAATGCATAGGTTTTGATTTATAGCGCTCCAAACTTTTTTTAATATGGTTATTGCTAAATACATAGTTAACGGTTGATGATGCATAAAAAATGGTGGTAACCAAATTTGTAGAGCATAAAATTTCCTCAATAGGTCAATAGGTGGGGCTTTTCTTAATAGGTTTATCTACGTGTAAAATTTTTTACAAGGCGTTATCACAACTTTTACCATCCCCACCCCCCCCTCTATTATACACGACGGCAAATTGATGCAGGCGAGGTCCTGTAAAAAATTTTTTTTCAATGCTTACGAGCACTTCCAAAAAACAATGACTGAATTAGTCTGAAAATTCCATGTTATTCAAATGGGAAACAAAACAAGCTTACAGGCACGTCTTCGCATTGGACTACAGTACTGGGGTTTTGCACATATTTTTTAAGAATTTATTTCGAACCTATCTGGAGGGTGCACTTGTCGGAATTCGTCAACACCCTTATTAAGGTGGGGCCCAAGGCGAATAGGATAAAATGAACATTACCTGCGTGGATTTCAATCGTATTTTGAAGGCGACCATTTTGAGCATCAAAGCAACCGTAGATCCAACAAAGCACGCCGATTGCGTGACGATGAGAGAATTTTCGCGATACTTGTAAATGGAAACAACTAGGCCTAAGAAAATCCACAATGCGTTGATGAAGAAAATACACCATCTGATATTGTATCTGATAATCTGCCATTTTGTGGCTGAACTCGACGGTGGCCAAGTGCATGCGGGATAAGCGCATAACTTTGTGAAACTGAGAAATTTATCGTAATCTATTTGAAAGCTCATTGAGGTATGGATTCACAGTTGTCCGCTCGATGGTTTCACGTACACTTATATCGTAAAGCCCAAAAACTTTCCAAAGCCGCTAACTTCCGACGTGTCCAAGAATAACTTCCGTAATCATATAATTCCGCCCTTGGGGTTACAAATTTTACCGGATGGTCATCATTCTAACCTTAATTGCTGGGCGTGCCCTACGAAAATCGGTATTAATTAACATATTCTCCGCATGAGTTTTCTAGTGGGAGCGAGGTGGAACTTAGAATTACGGTGAAAAGGACACGTTGTGAGAACGGCGATTTTTCACTGCTGGGGTTTTTCAATTGCCGGTCTACACAATTAATGTTAAGCGACCGTTCAATTATTCGCGAAGGACATAGGAATATTCTTTTTTGATGTCCGACGTTGTTCGACGAGCCCCAAGACTCACACGACAACCCATGAACTGCCAGTTCAGTCCCTTTACTATTCGATCAAGCATCAGGCAGGTCTCCCTTCCCCACCGATTCAAAAACCTTTAAAACTGGTCTCTTTAAAACCTCCGTTACTATCTCAGCTACGATTTCAGAGCGAAATTTACGAAGACACGGGTTTTTCGGTCTTTCCACTAAGCATGCAGACAGATCTTAAAAAATGAAAACTTACGACGAAATAACGGATCGGTAAGGTAGCTAGGGAGCCAGACGGGCCGTTAATGCGATTATATGCGATGGGAAAGCGAAACGGAGCAATGAATTCCGTATCCTCAACTTCGTAAAAAAAAAAAGACCCCGCAACTTATTAGAAGTCTCATTGAGCTTTCAATTTAGAAAAAAGTGTATCTCCACTGATCCAACTTTCATTGACCAACCATAAGCAGGTCAAACCTGGCATGTCGAAATAGAGAGATCGAAACTGACGTTAATGTCGTTATCTGTAATGAATTATTATTTATCAACTTTAATAATTTTGTATTCTACATTTTTGTAATTTATCTATCAAGTTGAACATTTATTTTATGCGAGCAATTTCTTTCAGCGTTGATCAATAGCGAATTGATCATCTTGCTTTATCTGACGTGACAGCCCGCAATGTCATGAAGTAAGAAAATACGGCCGACAGAAACTGAAAATGAGAAAAAAAACAAGTTTAATCGATTGGATTAATTTATGGAAATGAATAGCGATTTTGAATTTGGATGATTCTTACTGCGGCATAAGATTGTAATGACACAGTTGGGAGCAGTCCACCGACGGATACGATTACAGGTCGTTGACTCCTCTGCATGATCATGAGCAAGTTTTTTCTCGACCTTACGGGCATTTCGAACCAAGAGACGCCGTACACAGCCTTTCCCAATGAATGACACTAATTTCGGAACCTCCGATGTAGGATAATATTCACATCACGTCTAATTCGCACTTAAAAAGAACGGAATACTAACCACATTTATCAAATTATCCGTTGGCCAGGCACAGACGAATAGATTTACCAAGGAGCCAATCATTACCGGCACGAATTGTACTTTACGGATGAAGAGTTGATTCTTCGAGATGCCAATAGAGAACATGAAAAAAGTAGCCATATTTTAAACGAGCCAATTTCAGCATGGTTAAAAATAATTGCAAGTTATTATGACTCCACTTTCGGGAACTTAATATTCATGTATAAGAGGCGGTATTCCTCATCTGTCCAGACTTTAAAAGTCCCGTTTTTTGATTGGCTTCAAATTTGCAGGGTATGTTTGTCCATGCAATGCGCAGTTACCCACCAATGTTTAGATTTCTACGATTATCCCTTTTCGAGTGACAGGGGATGAAAGTTCCAAAAACATCAATTTTCGATGTTGTATAACTCCCACACTTCTACGGTGTTCACGATCAAAAAATATGTTTTCGATGCGGAAAAAACCAAGCTTTCTTTTAAAATATTTTCAAAAAAAAAAAAAAAAAAATGCCAGAAGAGCAAAAAAAATTGTTTAAACATTTCACTTCGCAATTTGTTTATGAAAATGTAAACAAAATTGGAAACGAATTCAATAACCTCAAAGAACGTAAAAACCGCTTTCCAAAACACCCCTTGAAATTTAATTTAGGTCCTCCGGAAACGGAGTTACGGCCACTCGGAGTTACGGGTGCGAGCGTCGAAAATTGATGTTTTTGGAACTTTCATCCCCTGTCACTCGAAAAGGGATAATCGTAGATCACTCAAAATTGGTGAGCAACTGCTCATTGTATGGACAAACATACCCTGCAAATTTGAAGCCAATAAAAAAATGTGACTTTCAAGTCTGGACAGATGAGGAATACCGCCTCATAAACGCGATTCTTGTACGTTTCAAATAAATGGATTCCACGAATTCATGATCGATGTTATCTATCACACCGAAAATTTATTTGTCTGTTTGATTTCTATTTCGTCAAACGACCGTTTGATTTCTTTTTCGTCAAACGACCTGACGACTAATTTTTATTTTTTAAGGCTTAAACAAAAATTTCCAATCAGGACCAAAAGCACGGATTGTTCGTTGGATACTTACATCGACCAATACCAAAGAACTCATGATAGCTGCAAACCCACCAGCCATCGAACTTGCGAGTGCAACGTAGCGCATCGATTTCGCAACATCGGCAGCGTAAGCGAGTCGATTTCGATGTTCCTCCACAAAATCCGGAATTCCTCTGTTTTTCGAAATACGTCTTGCTTCTCCGGCAAAAATTTCGAGTCTCGCCCCGGCAAACCACATCATTACACCTGATTGACAATTCGTCGCGGAACACGATGCGCATTGATAAGCAACGAAGCCCTGCTGAATGAATGCGAGACATTTGACGACACCGGAGTCCACCGAAAACGGATAAACCGCCATCAACGGAGACGGTTGATGGTGAAGCAATAACGGTGCAAATGTCACCATAGACGCCGCTAGATAAATCGAAATACACATGGAAACGTGTAGTATTGAGAATCTCGGTAAGTAACGTAGTAGAACCATTTTCTCGTGGGGTCTCGCGATTTTTAGAAAATTCTCCATCTCTTCAATTCGAGTCTGTATCAAAGAAAAAAATAAAATCAACAAACAAGCCACACCTGTGCTAAGGTTCAACTGAACATTACCTGAGTGGGTTTCAATTGTATTTTGAAGGTGATCATTTTAATCATCAAACCAGTCGTAGATCCGACGAAGCACGCCGTTTGCGTGACGATGAGGGAATTTTCGCGATACTTGTAAATGGAAACCACAAGTCCTAAGAACATCCATAACGCGTTGATGAAGGAGATACACCATCTGATATTGTATCTGATAATCTGCCATTTCGTAACTGAACTCAACGGTGGCCAAGTGCATGCGAGATAAACGCTTAACTTTGTGAAACAGAGAAGTTTATCGTAACCGATTTGAAACCCCATTGAGGTTTGGATTCGGAGTTGTCCGCTTGACGGTTTGACGTAGACTGATATTGTAACATAGCAAAGATCCTTGCAAAGCCACCGACGTCCGACGTGTCCAAGAATAACTTCCGTAACCATATAATTCCACCCTCGAGGTTATAAATTTTACCAGAGGGTCATCATTTTAACCTGAATTGCAGGGTAAAGCCTACGGAACCGCGGTATCAATTCAAATATTCTCCGCCTGGGTTTTCCGGTGGGATCGAGACGAGACTTTGAATTAAGGTGAAAAGGACACGTCGTGACAACAGTGATTATCCACCGCTGGGGGTTTTCAACCGCCATTCTACACAATTAATGTCGAGCGATCGTTCAATTATTCGCGAAGACCATAGGAATATTTCTTTTCGATGTCCGACGTTATTAATATTTGTCCTCTTACTATTTGCAATCGGGTCGCTCTCCTTTCTCTCCTGTTTCGATAACCTTCAATACTGGCCTCATCAAAACCGTTCTGTCTCCGTTACTCTCGCAGCAGCGGAGATTGCGCAGCGAAATTTACACGAGTTTTCCATCTTTCCACTAAGCATGCAGACAGATCTTAAAATGGAACAAACTCAATTCGCCAAGCCGTGCATTGTTCGTGTTTGGATTGTTCCAACAAAAATTTGAGAAGACAAAATTTGAAAGAAATTTTGATTGTGGAATGACAATCAATGGAGAAGGAACATTTATTGAAATTTACGTAACAAAACCTATTACGGCAACATTTTTTTATCATTTTTGATAATGTATTCTTGTACGTCAGAATGTATGGAAAATTGCGTGACCCAACATGTTTCAACACTGTAAATTGAGCTCTGTCATGCTCATTCTCCTCAGGTGCGCGCATGGACACGCGGTGGTTGTATCCCAACTCCCGCAGGAATGACGACGGCCTATAATTATCGGTCTGCAGTAGGGCGATTCTCATTTTCACGGAATTTTGATAGGCTCCGTTCGTAGCTCCTCCATTTTTCAATTGAACTCGTTTATCCCAAGTCTACAGTACGGTTCTAATCGGGTTCTACCTGGGCAATCAAAATCAGCTTCCTCATATAAATATTTCCACACGCTTGGGCGACCGATACGCTTTCATTCGAGCACCAAAACTCGTGGAGCGACTTGTTTCCAAAGGAAACTCATGGGCAACTTTGAAGTAGAGGGAAGTCTTTGTCTAGCTTTAAGGCAAACCCGTCTTGAGGTCTTATAACGCTTGAATCTCGTTGAATATACATTTTTACAACCCGCCCAACGCTGCCGGTGTTTTTCCTTGATCTTGCGATGATGAAAGAGGTGACCGTCCGACCATTTGTCTTCCACGGATATGAGTCGACTGTTATCGCGATGGACTGAGCCTATGGTAACTGGCCTAGGATTCATTCCGTCGAAAGTTGAGAGCTTATGTCACCGTACGTCTGCGTTCGTGGCCCGTTCGAGTTGATAGCAGCGCTGCGACAGCGCAACAGACAATAAGCAAGTAGCGTGTTGGGCACGCACATGATAGGGTTCCGTAGCCAAATAACAGTTATTACTAAATTTTGCGTAAACTATTTTTGCTACAGTGTTTATTATAATTTTGATTGAATGTACTAATAAAAAAGTAAATTTTTGAATTTTTTGAAATTTCTTGCATCGATTGTTCAAAAGTTACAGGGGGGGGGGGAGGACATTCTGATAACGACTTTCAAAGCAAATATCTCATGACTGAAGGGTTGAAATGGAAAGGTCTCAGGACATTATTTGTTGCGTTTAAGGAGACCTATCTAAAGATACCTCACTCAATGGGGTAAGCTAAAAAAAAATTCGAGTACACTGTTTAATCTGCGGGAAGGGGGTCAACATTTTTTTTTCATGTTGTCATTTCTGTTTTTTGGTCACCGATCGACGTTTGTGTACCGAATTTCATCTCAATCGGTCCATAACCAAGAAAATGGGCGGCCTGTGATATACAGACGGACGCACAGTGGGCCAGAAACGAAAAAACCCGCTCAAAAATCGAAAAATGAATTTCCAAATTCGATAGTTTCGGCTATCGGGTTTTGTACTAGACGTTCTGCAACCATCCCAGGGTGGTGAAGAAGATAAATTCTTAACTACTTTGTGATACATCACCCGAGAGTTACTACTCTCCGAGTGCCGCGTGCTGACCGAAAGTCGACTTAAAAATTCGGTCCGAGTTAAGTGTGTGCAGCTTCCGTTCATAGTGGTTTTTTTTTCAAATTGGTAAAATGTCGGCTGATCCTGAAGGTATGTACAGCATTTACAAGTATAATAATTGGTTCCATAAATCGTCTTAATAGTAGGAAACTGTGTGTAACCAAGTATGCAAAAATAATTCTTGTAGGTGTCAACATTTATTTAAAACCATAAAAATATCAAAACGCCCACTAGATCCCGCGGTAAATTCCACTGCAATATGTAAGGAATCTAAGAATGAATCGAAATCACAAGAGATGAGCTGCTCCTAGCTGCGACTTTTTTTTTATCACACGTCAAACATAGGTACTCGGGCGAGCGCGCTCCGCACGCTCGCTTGGCCCGTGGCGAGAGGCGCGCCCGGGCGATTAAATGGATCCTGTTTTGGGCGTCGCAGAAAAGTTTGTACTATCCGATGGAATACATTGACGGCCGTGAGTGCAAGTGAGAGATCTCTGTCTCTCTCGCACTCACAGATGGAAATGGAACATCCATCGGATAGTGCATACTATTTTGCAAATCGATGGAGTTTTTTGAAAATTCTTCCGCCATTTTGGATCTGCCATTTTGTTTTTGAGAATCCTGACATGAAAATCGTTATCAGCGACCCCAAAAATCCCCATAAGTCAGATTTAAAGCAAATCGATAAAGTTTTTTTGAAAATTCTTCCGCCATTTTGGATCCGCCATTTTGTTTTTGGGAATTGTGATATTTAAATTATTATCAGCGACCCCGGAAACCCCCACAAATCAAATTTCAAGCAAATCGATACAGTTTTTTTAAAATTCTTCCGCCATTTTGGATCCGCTATTTTGTTTTTGAGAATCCTGACATCAAAATCGTGATCAGCTACCCCGAAAACTCCCATAAGTCAGATTTGAACCAAACGGCGAACACACGTGGCGAATTCGATTTGATTCGATCGATGTTCGATTCGTTGAATTTAGCGCTATTTACAGTAACACAGTTGATTTGTCGAAAAATTAAAAATATCATAGAACCCAGATTTCTCGATGGATTTAGCTAAAAAATCGTGATTATTGCAAGACCTACATATGCATATGGCACCAAATGTCAGCCTACATACGCATACACACACCCACACATGCAGACCTTTGGGATCCGATTGCAACTTCGGTCAATAATTTTGTTTTTTCGTTAGACATTATCGACGCAAATTGCAATCAAATCCGATTTTTAAAGAGCTTTCAAATGAAACTCACGGGATCAACGTAGCTATAAAATTCGCGGAGCTACGATTTTTTAAATGGAAACTTTATGTTCTTCCCATGTTAATCAAATGGAAAAACTTGAAAAATCCTCAAAAATGGTCCGATCGGGTTCATCTTTGGGGTGAAGTCTCCGGGTGCAAGATACTTTGCGACGATTGTATTTTGATTGGATTCAGAATATTTTTTTTCAAGCCACCCTAATGCACATACAGACGCAAGTTGGCGCAAATTCAAAACTACCTTTTTGCACGGACGGGATCATAGAACTTGAACAACTATTTAACAATAATTATTATTATAATTGTACATTATACTCATGCATTATAATGTATCACTATCTTATTTGAGATATTTATCGGATATAGTTAGTATTTTATATTTCTTGTGTGACTCGTAATTAAATGGAATATCGAGCGTGTACTTAAGAGTTGCGCTTACGTACTCACGACAAATCATTGTGATGAGCGTTATGTGCTCGATGAAATAACGTCATTGTATTCCTTACGTCGATTCATCGAAAGGATTTTGAAAGCACTATTTTACAGAGCTTTTGTTTCTATCATCAACATGGCCAGCATGTAATTAAGTGGTAAGTATGAACAAATACATATAACAATTAATCTCTAATTTTTCTAATTCGTAATTTATTGATCGTATATATAGTGTAACAAAATTTACTTTGTTATGATTATTATATCTGAAAGGAGAAATATCGAGCATCGATTCACCCCGTCGTCGTAATCATTATTCAAATCGACGAAGGGACGGAGGAATTTGGAATCGGGCGATGATTGAGGGAGCTGAATTCATATGTAATGGTTACCTATAAAATGCATTGATTCAATAAAATAGTACTCGAGCGGATAATTGGACACTCGAAGTTGCACCCACGGACACCGCTGTAATCACAACAAAATCAGCTGTGCCAACAACAGACTTAAAATGATTTTTTTTCCAATGGTTATAAACAGAGGTCCGGTTACATGATCAGCGGTGGTTTACAAACCAATAGATCGATGAAACAAGAGTGTTGTACGCGTTACCGCTACCATTATTATATAAATGGTTCAGATATCTAAGTTACCATGCTCCGTCCCAACCGTCGATAACGAAGAAAACAGATATAATCGACAGCTTGTCAAACGCGAGAGATGCGATGATGTTTTGTTTTATGTCACACATGTAATTAGATGAGTTTCGAGGGAAAGCCGCTAAGAGTCGCAGAGCCCCATCTCTTCTCGCAAGAGAGATGATCACACTAGCGTTATAAAAGGTGGGCTCTGCAACCCATCAGCAGAAGCAATTCTCATCGACTCGCTTGTTTTAATAAAGACACGAGAACCTATTTCGGAGTGGAGTCTTCCCTAGTCTCTTTCGACGAAACCAAGTGGAGTCTGCTCGCCCCGGCGAATTACTGATCTCAATATTTGTGGCCTCAATATTTATGCAATACACCCAAGTACTGCGATTATTTCCCTTGGCGTTAACAGTTGCCAGATATTTAATTTAGCTGAAGAATAATTTTTTGTTTCATTTGCGTCAATAGAAAACAATCGAAAATATTTGTATTACTGCTATTGTTCAGACATTTCTGCATATTCTGCAGAACAGGGTTTTTTTTTAACAAAAATTTTATGAATAAAAAATATTAAAAATATAGCGAAACAATTCGGTCTTAAGTACTCCATAGCTCGTTCCGAAGGTTGAATCTGCTTGCTTTTGAGTCGAATGCTCAACATTAATCATCATGGCCCACTGCTCTGCGTCCAGAGCACGAGCAAACAAAAGAAATCCATCGTCGTCTAGGAAAATTCGGGAGGCTGCACGGAGTGCAAGAAATTTTAGTGGAAAAAATCATCATTTGCATTTGAAAGCATTTATTTCTCATGGAAATTCTTTCGTTTTCATTGAACTGCGATTATTTTCCATCAAGTTATTTACTGTCGAAGCAAAAAACACATCTTTGTGTTTGAGCTCCTCGATCTCTGGGAATAGTTATTGTACGATAATTGCTTGGATATTTTTGGAAAGCTGTGATTATTTCCATTAATTCTTTCAAGAGATCTCGCAATGCATTTTTTTTCTTGAATTATTTTAATTCTTCAGATACGTACCGGATGACTTTTCCTATAAATTGGTAATTCTTTAGCGATGGTGTTAAAAAATTGGGACATTTTTTCCAATTATCCGGAAGGCTTCAAATTGACGCTCAGTTGTTTAATTGCAATTGAAAAAATCATTCTAAAGCTTCAATATCTAGTTCCTGGACCTTATAAGTTTTCTTCGGAAGAGATGGTCCGATGAAGTTAGGCCCGTGCTTTTCTGAAAGTCCATAAATAGTCAAAAATCATCGCGCAAGATCGAGTGGTCTACGCAGTAATTATACCCGTTCACTATGATACACGTACGAAAGGCGGTAGTTTTCTTCGAAAGTAATGGTCCGAAAAAATTGGGCCTATGCTTTTCTGAAAATCCATGAATGATGAAAAATTGTCGCGTAAGAACGAGTGGTCTACGCAGTAATTATAACCGTTTACCATGCCGCATGTTCGGAAGGGGGTGGTTTTCTTCGGAAGTGATGGTTCAAAAAAGTTGGGTCCGTGCTTTTCTGCAAGTCCACAAATAGTCCGAAACTATCGCGAAAGAACGGGTGGTCTTCGTAGTAATTATAACCATTTAGTATGATGCATGTACGAAACGGGGTAGTATTCTCCGGAAGGGATCGTCCACAAAAAATTGGGCTTATGCTATTTCGAGAGTCCTTAAACAATCCATAATTATCCTCGAAAGTTTTTTCGCGAGAACTCCATTTTTAGTTTTTCAATATTTCTAAAACCTCTTCTAGCTCGTTAGGAGTAGTTTCGATCGGAACAAGGATCACATATTCTTGAAGTCTTTGAAAATTCCATAAAAATAGGACTGTTGTAATAGATCTTGAAGGTCTACGACAAAAATTTGGCGCTGACTTCACATGAAGCTGGGACCCCTACCTTTGGATTTTGATTTACTCGGAAAGGGGTTGCGTCCAAATTTTTTTTGGTGGGGTTGAACGATCCATTGAGTCCAAAATTTTGCGCCGTTCAAAAAATGTGTGGGTCTTGAAGGGGGTGCCAGCGTCATAGATCTCCGTAGGCTAAATGCAATGAATGCGGCAATGAAACAAATAAACAAATGACAGACGATGTGGGAAATAACATAAGCTTCAGTCAATCGATCGATCTGTCGATCTTCTCCAGCGCTGACATTAGTATAAAGTAACCTCATTCTCATCCTTATAATGGAATACACGAATGATAACTATTACGACATGGCGATGTGGCTGGGGACGTGTGACAGAAATGAAGGAAAAGCCGCAGCGTTATACAGATGAACGTACCCATATAGAAGGCATCCAGATCGTAACGTCTTTGTTCGTATGCGAGATACACTCAGGAATGACGTTTCATTTCGCCGACGCAAAATTGAGGGAGGTAATCGTCGAAATGAGGATGCAGATGACCGGGTGATTGCTTGTGTCACGACCGATCCTGCAACGAGTATTCGAAGAATCGCTGCAAGATTGGAAATCCCCAGAACACGCGTGTGGCGAATACTTCGGAGTGAGCGATTCCATCCCTACCACAACACCAGAGTGCAGCACCTGGAAGCACTCGATCCCGAAGCCCGTGTAAATCTTTGCAACTGGTACCTCGAGCATTACAATGGGAATCCAGATAATTTTCCTCGGTGCATTATGTTTACCGACGAGGCGACGTTGACGCAAGTCCCGACAATCAACATCCATAATGAGCATAACTGAGCTCAGGAAAATCCGCACTCGATCGTTCAAAATTTTTTCCAAAGGCGCTTCAAAGTTAATGTTTGGGCGGGCATTATCGACCAGCAGTTGGTGAGATCAAAGACAAAAGTTACTAAAGGTAAAAAAAATGAATATCACAAGGAAAACATTTTTTTTCAGTCCATTCGATTTTTACAAGCGAGGCTGAATGCGCAAAATTATTTAGAATTCCTGGAGGAAGAGTTACCGATCATTATTGACGAATTGCCGGATAAAATTCAGGAAGTTTTTTATTCTCAACACGACGGCCATCCAGCCCATTCCGCTGCGCAGGTGACGGACCACCTCGATACCACGTTTGGGCAACGGTGGATTGGCCGTCGTGGCTCTGTTCATTGGCCTGCTAGGTCCCCAGACTTAACGCCATGTGATTTATGTCTGTGGGGACATATGAAGGCTAAAGTCTATACGACAAGGGCGAACAATCTCCAGGAACTACAGCAACGGATCCTGAACGCCGCGGCCGACATCCCAGCCGAAATGATCGGACGGTCGGTGGGAAGTGTGTTCCGCAGGATCCGTTGCTGTCTCGAAGTTAACGGAGAACAGTTTGAACAATTATTGTAACAAGGCATTTTGCTGGACGGTGTTAAGGAAAAAGAAAAAAAATTTTAATAATTTTCGTTATAATATTATGCATAAGACGGCCATTCAGCCCATCCCGCTGCGGTGATGACGGACCACCTCGTTGCCACGTTTGGGCAACGGTGGATTGGCCGTCGTGGCTCTGTTCATTGGCCTGCTAGGTCCCCAGACTTAACGCCATGTGATTTCTGGTTGTGGGGACATATGAAGGCTAAAGTCTATACCACAAACGTGAACGATCTCCAGGAACTACAGCAACGGATCCTGAACGACGCGGCCGACATCCCAGCTGAAATGATCGGACGGTCGGTGGGAAGTGTGGTCCGCAGGATCCGATGCTGTCCCGAAGTTGACGGAGAACAGTTCGAACAATTATTGTAACAAGGTATTTTGCTGGACATTGTTAAAAAAAAGAGAAAAATTTGAAATAATTTTTGTCATAATATTTCTTCCCGATTGTGTCATGAGTGCACTTAATGTTCTATTATAAGGTTCAAGAACTAAATATTAAAGCTTTATAATGATTTTTTCAATCGCAATACGACAATTTTACACACATTCGAAGCCTTCCGGAAAACATTCCAAAAATCGTAAATTTTCTCTGCTCCCTCAATTTCTTTGGAGAGTGTACGAATGTGATATCAAAGTTGTTTTATTAATTTTTGCGCGATCAAACCCGCTGAGAAACCCAGTGACGCAAATACAAAAGAAAAGTTTCATTATTTTGATTAATTATTTATCGTAATATTCCATTATAAATATTTGAATGTTTTTTAATCTTCGTTAATTTTCGTGTTTTTTTCAGCATAATTGGTTTATTTTGAATTCTGTTTTTGACCTTACCAACTGGAAGCTGGTCGATGATGCCCGCCCAAACATTAACCTGGAGCGCCTTTCGAATGAATTTTCAATTCGTTCGTTCGTTTCGTCTAAACGGTTGCTTACTGCAATGAGCGGGCGCACAGCTACAGTCGTAGGTCTTAAGGCCTGTAACTGGAGCTTCGTCGTAGCCCAGCTGCGTCGAATTATTTCATTTCAAATGCTCATACGAAATTTTGCAACTAATTTGTTTTTCCTTGAGATATTTTTGTTCCATTATTATGCAAGAAGATAAGGTTTTCTCATTACGAATTAGCCTTCAGAATGGCTGCAATCATTGGCCCCCATATAGTACCTATCTATTGCTATCTTTGCTTTGGTTATATATTGCTTGCAGGCCTCATTGTAGAGGGCCGATCGCGTGAAGGGAACCCCCAGATATGTGTATTTATCTACTACCTCTAGCAGCATATTTTTATACTTAAGTGGTCGTATTTTTTTAAGCGGCCGGCTTTCTGGAAGACCATAACCTTAGTTTTTTTCTCATTCACTTCCCGGCGGTTTTCATCGCAATATTCGGCTAGCGTATTTAATTTTCTTTGCAGCTCGAGCATATCGTTTGCAAGTAAAATAAGATCGTCGGCAAACAGTAGAAGTTCCATCTTGTCGTTTATTTTTTCGTGGCAACGACTTATGACATATTTATCGATGTCCGATATCAATAACGAAAATAGCGTTGGACTTTCTGGATCGCCTTAGAGGACTCCTTGTGTTGCTTCTATATCGCTCGTTTTCTTGCAATGACTAATTCTCACCCTGAACGATGCCGCCCTATAGTAATTTTGGAGAGCAGCAATGATACTCGTACTAACTCTTACTGCGTATAGTTTATCCCACAATATTCCGTGCACCACTGATTCAAAAGCCCGTCGAAAATCTACAAAAACATCGTATAGTTTTGCTCGTGGCCGAGATAATGTCAGACTAATCTTGGCATTAAACCCAAAGATGTTATCGTCGCAGGCTCGTTGGCTGCGGAAGCCCCCTCGCGCCTCAGGTAAAATTGTATGTCTCTCGCACCATATTCTCGCACATATAGTTTAGCTATCGAATTTGCCAGCGTAATACCCCAGTAATGAAGGGGGTCGTCTGCATCCCCTTTTTCATAAAACAGTACTACTCCAGATTTTCCCCAGCTGGACGGAATTTGAGCAGAGGATAGAATTTTGTCAAATAAAGTGGTAATTTGCTCCACCCAGATCCTACGAAGAGCTTTATAAAATTGGGTTGCAATTTTGTCCGGTCCCGGTGATTTTTTGTTCTTAGCATTGCCTAATATGCTAATAACCTCGTCCACTGTCACAATGTCGTCTAAAATAGGCGTGCCCCGCTCAACGTACGTTCTCGGTACTAATTCTTTAGGAGACATCAATTCTTCGTAGAATTTTCGCCAGTCTTCTATACTAATGGGGCAAGCACGAAAGTTTTTCAGTTTAATTTATCGGAATGTTGTGCAAAAAGAATTTGCATCTTTAGTATTGGATAGTGCCTGTTGTATTTCAAGTAAATACTTTTTTTTCGCGATTTAATGAGGGTCAGATATTTTCACGGGTTTTTACGAATTCGCTTTTGTTTATAGTATTTTTTTCCGTTTTCCATTTGCGATATACTCGGTTTGTTTGGGATTTGGCTACGCGACAATCTTTGTTGAACCAACGTTGATTCGGTTTGTTCTGTACCTTTGGTCGATACACCATACCTAGTTCTGTGGCCGCTACCTTTATTGCCTTAGAAATTCCATTCGGTGGCTGGAAGCGTTTCTCTGTCCTCAGTGCCACGGCGTAGAGTGGGAGCCTAAAGCCTCGTAGCGAAATAACTCCTTTAGTCCGTGCCCGTTCTTCCGGATGAATTCGCAATCGTTTACCCATAGCTCACTGCGTCCGATCTTCACATTATCGCCACGCTGTTCCTTCTCCCTCGTATCTCCATCGTATCATGGTTGACGGAGATCGGCATACCTGCTAAGTTTCTTTTATTCGACATGAGCCTGTTTTTGGTTGCTGCGTCCGTTATTTTGACGATTATGAGATGTATTCTTCCGGATTTCCGTATCGGAACGTTCGAAATGTTGAGCGTCTCGACGAAGAGTTCGCATACCTTCTGTTTGATGTTTCTTTCGTCCACTTCGAGACCCCGGATTACTACGTTGTTTTTCTTAGCCTCGCGTTCTCGAGTTTCGTCGTTCGTTTCCAGCTTTAGCAATCGGATTTTCAGCGTGTCGTTTTCTGCTTCGAGTTTCAGCAACCTTGTTCTGCATTCTTCATTCGCTTCGCGATACCTGTCCAGAGCTTCTTTGATCACGGAATAATCGTGCTTGATCTCCTTTACGACGGCCGCCATGCGGAGCTTGTATTGTGTGCTCATAACCTCACTGTGATCAGAGGTAGTTTTCTCCGCCGGTGTACTCGTTCTGAACTTGCCACGGTTTGCATTAATGTCCGTTGAATTATTGTCCCCTGATTGAAGTCTTTTGGTTAGATGTTCCATAATCTTTAGTCCTCCTCGCGAGCCCGGCCCATTGCGGGTAACGGGTCATTTACCGAAGTTCATTTTTATCGACGAATAAAGAACATTATCAAAAAGCTGCAAAATGCATAGGATTTATTTAAAGAAAAACGAAAAATCAACACTCGCGAGGATGCCATAAAAATTCATTCGATTATCCACCACAAATTAAGTGCTCCAATAGCCAATGATATTGTGAAATACGCTTCGTATGTTTCGAAACTATTGCCAGACAAAATTTCCTATGCCAATGTGAATCAAACCTGCTTTCCGCTAACCCTAACTCGAGAAAACTGCGATTGCAGTTTATAAAATGCGCTGGTTGTACAAAAACGTTGTGCTTTAAATGTTTCTACGATGACTGTATTATTATATGGAAATTGATTGAATAAATTTACACTATTTGTATCGCCAGAAAAAAATCTTAAAAACATGCTCCTTTTTCGCCGAATTAACCTTACCCCGCCCTTGAGGTATAAGTCTTGAAATGCGACGAAGTGACGTAAAATTATTTTCGAAACTTTTCTCATTTTTATTTCGTTGTGCTTGTAATATTATTATTATGAATATTTTTTTTTTTTTTTTCAGGAATATCTCACGGCCGACAAAAAATGTCCCAATAAAGATTAGGATCTCGTATTAAGATCTCTTTTGCCATCTCGCGAAAGCCGATTCCAGCGTTGCGGCCGTTAAAAAGAATTCCGGGGCCCCTTACCGTCTGCAAACATAATCGCATGATGGAACTTGGAAAAATTCGCTTCGGCGAATCATTACCTATTTATTTCGACTTCGCTTCAATTATTTATTTTTATAATTTTTTCTACGCATTCTCCGAGTCTTCCTTGCAATGTCAACGACGTAATCTCTCATCAACGATAGACAAATCGTTGTTCTCTTTTTTATTCATTCAAAATTATCGTGCAACGCGGTAATCGATGTAGTTCGTTCAACGGACGAAACTATGTCGAAACATTTTTTTTTGTTCGGAGATCCGAGTTTTTGGAGAATTGTCTTTCGCATGTTTGTTAAAATCGTCGCACGATTTTTTTTTTCGATGACCGCTGTTGTTGTATCGGCGGTTATTCTCCAAGAGTGTTTCTATGCCGAGTATTCGATACACGGTCCTTACACAAGCGTGATAATGAGGAAAAAAAAGAGTCTGTAGGACTTTGAATTTTAGTTAACCATCGCATCAGCGCCGAGTGCCGATTATTGCTATTTTTTTTATCCCGCGTTCTCTACGACCAATGTCCTACGCATTCACAGTATCAAAATCATAATTGCGTCGCCTGAAATTGTCGAAAACGAAAAAAATACATCAATTAATATAACGTGAAATGAAAATAAAGAAAACACGTTCAATCTTTATAGCTGAAGACTCCACTCCAAAATAAGTTCTCGTGTCTTTATTACAACAAGCGAGAAGCTGACAATTGCTTCTGCTGATGGATCGGGGAGCCTACCTTTTATAACGCTAGTGTGATCATCTCTCTTGCGAGAAGAGATGGGGCTCTGCGACTCATAGCGGTTTTCCCTCGAAGCTCATCTAATTACATGTGTGACATAAAACAAAACATCATCGCATCTCTCGCGTTTGACAAGCTGTCGATTATATCTGTTTTCTTCGTTATCGACGGTTGGGACGGAGCATGGTAACTTAGATATCTGAACCATATATATAATAATGGTAGCGGTAACGCGTACAACACTCTTGTTTCATCGATCTATTGGTTTGTAAACCACCGCTGATCATGTAACCGGACCTCTGTTTATAACCATTGGAAAAAAAATCATTTTAAGTCTGTTGTTGGCACAGCTGATTTTGTTGTGATTACAGCGGTGTCCGTGGGTGCAACTTCGAGTGTCCAATTATCCGCTCGAGTACTATTTTATTGAATCAATGCATTTTATAGGTAATCATTACATATGAATTAAGCTCCCTCAATCATCGCCCGATTTCAAATCCTTCGACCCTTCGTCGATTTGAATAATGATTACGACGACGGGGTGAATCGATGCTCGATATTTCTCCTTTCAGATATAATAATCATAACAAAGTAAATTTTGTTACACTATATATACGATCAATAAATTACGAATTAGAAAAATTAGAGATTAATTGTTATATGTATTTGTTCATACTTACCACTTAACTACATGCTCGCCATGTTGATGATAGAAACAAAAGCTCTGTAAAACAGGGCTTTTAAAATCCTTTCGATGAATCGACGTAAGGAATACAATGACGTTATTTCATCGAGCACATAACGCTCATCACAATGATTTGTCGTGAGTACGTAAGCGCAACTCTTAAGTACACGCTCGATATTCCATTTAATTACGAGTCACACAAGAAATATGAAATATTAATTATATCGGATAAATATCTCAAATAAGATAGTGATACATTATAATGCATGAGTATAATGTACAATAATAATAATAATTATTGTTAAATAGTTGTTCAATTTCTATAATTCCGTCCGTGCAAAAAGCTAGTTTTGAAATTGCGCCAACTTGCGTCTGTATGTGCATTAGGGTGGCTTGAAAAAAAAAATTCTGAATCCAATCAAAATACATTCACTGGAAAGTATCTTGCACCTGGAGACTTCACCCCAAAGATGAACCCGATCGGACCATTTTTGAGGAAGTTTTTCCATTTGATTAACATGGGAAGAACATAAAGTTTCCATTTAAAAAATCGTAGCTCCGCGAATTTTATAGCTACGTTGATCCCGTGAGTTTCATTTGAAAGCTCTTTAAAAATCGGATTTGATTGCAATTTGCGTCGATAATATCTAACGAAAAAACAAAATTATTGACCGAAGTTGCAATCTGATCCCAAAGGTCTGCATGTGTGTGTGTGTGTGTGTGCATGCGTATGTAGGCTGACATTTGGTGCCTTATGCATATGTAGGTTTTGCAATAATCACGATTTTTTAGCTAAATCCATCGAGAAATCTGGGTTCTACGATATTTTTAATTTTTCGACAAATCAACTGTGTTACTGTAAATAGCGCTAAATTCAACGAATCGAACATCGATCGAATCAAATCGAATTCGCCACGTGTATCAAATATCATTGAGCTTCCAATAATTTAATGGTGGGTATTAAAAAATTCTGTACAATACTCTGTTTTAATATTGATAACCAATACCCACCATTTTTTTGGGGGAAAAAATGGATAACTGATCGAAGATACAAATGTTATCTTCAAATAATGAACAAAAATTAAGTCTCGATAAAAAATGTATTCTTTCAAGAAGATAAAAATTGTTTTACTGTATTTTTGTTCGCAAGAATCAACATTTTCCGTCGAAAATATATGGATTATTGACAAGAACAAAAATTTCATCCTCGAATAATTAATTTAAAAAAAAAATTGATCCTGTCATTGATTTTTAGCGAAAGCGACAATTACAATCTTTCGGATCAGAACGAAAAAAAAATGCAACAATTTAGAATGCTGGAATGCTGTCTCTGATACATTATTATTACAATTCTCCGACAATTACACACCAACGTACTCAATTTTGCTGACTGTTTAGTCGAGTTCACTGATTTGTAAGGAATACCAAGAATTTTGATAGTTGTATAAGTTTTGCAACAGATTACGCGCGAAGCGTACAAAATAGTAATGACCATATATTTACTATGTATAACGATCATATATTTTATGCGTATGATAAGTACACTCGTTGCGTCGTAAGCAGAATCGTACAGGAAAATGAGCTTGATCAGACCATTTTTAGAGGTGGCGCCGATTTTTCAAAGTTTTTACGTTTGAATAACATAGCGCAATAATTTTTTTATCGACTGGACGCTCATTTTGAAGCTTTGACAAGATGGATACCAAATTATTTCGTTCTATTAGGGTCGAATGAAGTACACACACAAAAAAAAATTAAAGTAGCCGAAAATTTTTCCATTTTATACGTGATTTTTGAGTGACTTCGCAAAAAAATGTTGTATTGAGATCAATAAAACCCATTTTCAAGCTAGAGATGTCTAGTCTTGAAATCTCATGATGGAATTTTCTTCCTGGCCATTGATTGTGGCATGATCAAGAAAAATTTCGCAAAAAAAATTTTTCTAAAAATTTTCCGTTTTCCAAAGTTGTTCCCGGGATCGAGAAAAATTTACCTGACTTAATCAATAACACAGTCACTTAGCCTGATTCTTTACCTTCAATTTGATTGTTTTTTCTGGACGACAATTTTTCGTTGAGATATCGACCGGTGAATGAAAAAACATTTTCTTTCGTTTGATCATCGATATCTCGTTAACCGGTAATTCTATAGCAAATCGACCAGCAGTTTTGGAAGCTCAAATGAATTGCATATGAGGTTTGATTATTGTTTTGTGAAAAAAAAATTTCTTCACCCTTTGCATTCACTTGAAAAAGTCACAATAAACCACTTTTTCTGGTTATTTAGATAAGTAACCAGTACTTTGCAAATATCGCTGAAAGTACAAATGTTTGTGGGGAATTCTTGTAATGGCGTATAATTGTGCGTGTTGCACGAATTATTATGTAAAAAAAGTCAATGAATTTGTAATCCTTGATTGTGCGTAGGAGCGATTTTTGTGTGTTGTGGTGTCCCCCAAATTTCACTATATTATTTTTTGTTAATATTATAATTCTATGGAATTAAATATGATAGTGACACAATACAACGCTGACTGCTTACAGAAGCATACTCACGCTAGACTTCAAAGTCAAGTCAAAGACAATGCTGACAAGACTGTCAGCATTAAACCAGACTCTCGGATGGGAGGCATAATGGGATGACATAGCGACCACCCGAGAGTCAGTCTTAAGAAAGTATCGAAGGAGCAAAGTGCCTTCTGCAGGACTCCCGAACCAAAGAATTACGCTCTAGTTCGAGTGTCTAGGCGTTTGGTCAATTCGTGACGCGGTCCGGTCAAAATTAAAGTTTAAGATCAAAGTTATGTAAACATTGCAATCGATCGGATTTAACTTACTGAATAAATTGATCGTTAACTGTTTTTGCGTGAATTCTTATTCTTTGTGGCGGAAACCTACGAAAAATAATAAAATAATAATTGAAACGCCCTAACACCTGATCCTGTTCGTTCACACGGTGCACACCGCAGATAACGTCCACTCTACTTGCATAACGTTTGAGACGTCTAGGTGGAAATTGACAGATGAAAAGGGACAGGAAAGATTTGCGATGATAAAACCAAAAACTACAATCCCTGGGGGTAATAAAAAATGTAAAATTCGATCCAAAATCCCATTGTCAGTGCGTTTAATTTATTCATATCCTGATTTTTGTATACAAATATTTTATATTTATAGATACATATGGATGTAATTACATTCAATACATAAATATCGGATATGTGTGAAAATAATACAATGATTATTGATAATTGTCACTGTTTTGTATTATTTTAGCTCGTAATTTATTTATATCGATATTTGAATGTGCATAAATGTATTATATATATTATTTAAAAAATACATGTTATTCCTCGATATTTTTGTGATTCTATCATCATTATCATTCTTTTATTTCATATCGTATGTGTCACCAACGTCGTGGCGGAGAAAAAATCGGAAGAAAAAAATGTGTGCCGTGTGATTGCTGACCTGAGGGTTCTTGGGAATTTGTGATTTCATTCTATTTTCTTCTATAATTATCTCGGGTGAAGAACTTTTTTGAGGCATTAAGCAGCGTCGACAATTGGTGGACGATTTGATTTCCATTTGGTTGGCTGATTATGGCACTGAATTAAAGACGTAGCCTTTTCTCTGGCACACAAGAGCCCTGTGCCGAATCTTATAGAAGAAATATTTGTACTCGATAGTAAACAATCGGAACGATAAGTACATTATGTTCGAATTATTATCAATACTATTTAGGCCGTTTTGGTTACTTAGTTTATTGTTATTAGTTTTCAATTTTGGATAATAATTTTTATTATTTCACAAGTGTTGCGGCAAATCATCGGCGGCGACCGCGAACTCCTCACACACAGACACACACACACCAAAGACTCACACACACACCCACACAACAGACCTAATCCTCGCACCGGTACCGAGAGCGTCTCGGTAATTTCAATAGTCAGTTGTACGGAGACCTCGAAATTATAAACACGAGTATCGTGAAACATCGAAGTCAATAAACGGCGAGTGAGCCTTCGAAAACCCAATCAGTAGTGACGAAGCTTTATTTCTTACTCCAAACGGAAAAACGATTTTGCCTATTTAACCCCACTCCCCATGAATCTCTAAACTACAAAGCTTATTCGATTAATTATTGTATCCCCATTTTTATTATTTAATTGACACATATTGAATATATTTTGGTTTATTCAATCAAAAACAAGAATTGACAGAAACAACGGGATAAACTTAGCTGTTTCGATAGAATTTTTTTTAACATTTCGGGTGCGTATCGAAGTTGCGAAAGTTTAAAGTTACGCCGAATCAACATTTCGAAAATGCGATGATTCGATACATTGACCTGTTCGACATTTAAACTTTAAGAATTTCAAATTTCCACTACATTACCTATTCGGAAACGAAAAAGAATTTGGAATTTTGGATTTTCGAGAAATAAAAATTCGAATGAAAAAATTTCGAACTTATGAGCACCCGGACCTCACACAAAATCGATATTCGCTCTCTTCCCGATCGGCATTTCGTTGAAGAGGCTATAAAAACGCAATTACTTGTGTCGAGACGAAACCGGATGTGGAGCTAACGAATACTCAATGTTTCGACAGGTCAATAAATCGAATTACAATTTTCCAAAAATAAATGTTCCGAATTGGCATGGCTCTGACTGTCAGTGTGACGAAAGATCAAAATCCCGAAATTCGTTGGCCGTCGGAATGGAATACAATGTTGATATTGACGAAGGGCAGCCTGCACATATACGAATAGCGTCACACATATAAACGCACACAATTCTACAGATACAGTACAAATGCGCATAACGAACTTTCCATCCGTAAGTGTAAATTCTCGAGTTTTTTAACTCCCTGACTTGCTCCTTCGATTGATGCCAATCCCTCATGATACATTCAATACTACCGAAAATAATAATAATAATAATAATAATACCAAAATAGATTCCATAATCTCTACTATTAGTTTAGCATGTGAGAACAATTTAATTGATAAAAATGATTAAAACCAACAAGAACGTTGAAAACAATAGATAAATAAGTTTTCCGTATATTCCGACTGACAAGGAACCAGGCAACAAAAATGTATTTTGTTTCCTCAAGGTAGAACAAAAGATAAATTCATTGCAAAAAATTCCAGAAGTACTACAAATTTTGTATACTACAAATTTTGTTGTACTACAAAATGACCTATTACACGCGTAATTTTTAAATGCATAATAAACATCAAATTTGTGTATTGGAAGTTACTTGATTCTAATGTTTCAACTCTCCTGCTTTTACCATCATCCCCCTCTCTCTGTGGCCCTAACCGTCTACGCTTCACACAAGCTCAGGTCTTGCAGACCGTGTTTCCATATGCAACGACGGCGGAAGCAAACCTAAAACGAATATAGGATTAGTCGAATAAGCAAACCTAAAAGTATCGCAGCAGAAAAATGAGAATGCATTATGTCTATTAAGCGTTCTATATCTTTTTCACTAAAAAAGCCGATTCGAATTACCTTTCCATGGCCGCAGGGTGTTCCATCGGCAGCGGGTATACCAATGTACTGGCAGTGGCCCGCACAAGACGGCTTGCCGGTATTCATGAAGTTCAGCGTTTGGCAAGCGAGATCCTGGCAAATACGGTCATTATTCTGCAAACGAAAAAATGCAACGCGTCAGCGTATCGGAATAAGGTCTCACGTTTATTCTGTTCTGGAACCTACAAATGGACAGGGTGGTGAACCATCAAACACCGAACATTGTTCGTGGACCGTCAAGATTTGTCCAAGCGATATGCGGCGCAACGGTGTGGGAACGTTAGGTCTAGGAATAAAACATGTAGTCTCCTTCTTACTGTTGGATCAAACAAACCATTAGGATTATAGAAAATTTCGGATAGTTGATTGATTTTTAACTATTCAGATCCTCCAAGACAAACATAAACGATCGAACGAGTTGTGGATATTGATCGACGGTACGATCGTTCGACCTCATCGGTGAAAAATAATAAAGATAACGACGACGTCGAAAATCCGTCAGCACTTACTTAAAACGCTTTTTGAAAGATTCTAGGTAACAGTCGGACCAGTCAGGCAAATTGCTCCCGCTGCCACTAAATCCGGTCAGAACACCGCTATCATTCGCTGGACAAGCAGCACCATTGCTGCCGGGTATAGACGATACGAAGCTGTAGCAATTCACGAAATGTTACAATATCTTTTTAGAGTACGGATCGTCATAGTGACATTGTGCAGTCCCGTCGGACGACTCACCTTTTCGCGAGGGCCTCAGCTAGTTCATGGGTTGCCCACCATCGTCGGTTTTCCTTAAAAATAATCCATTGGTCCACCCCCTTCGATACTATATGCTCGCACATAGTGCGCTTCCCATCCACGAGGACGTCGGGTCCTGAGTAAATTTATCATCATTATTATTGTTCCGTCTCCAATCATTTGTTTTCAACAATTTTTAACTTTATTTACCAATCTTCAGGGACGACGGTGCTTCGGCGGGCGCGTTGGAATTTATTCCTGAAATGAAAGATGAGAAAAAGTTAAGGTTATGCGTCATAACGCCGTTAGTAAAGACATTTTTATCCTAAAATGTAATCCAATTAAATCTAAAACGGCTGAATGGAATTCAAAATAATTTTGGGGATGAACGTAGACCCGCGGAACGAAGTGCCCTTACGATCGGTCTAACTCGGATAACAAAAAAAACCTGCGGAACCGAATTGGCATTCTGGTAGCTACAATTTTGAAAAGAAGTTTGTAGTGGTCTCACAGTACGTAAGCCCGAATAATAGGAACGATAGCATGGAGGATTTTCCAATAAATAATCAAGTATGTAGCAGGTGTGATACTTTGGCCTCACTATAGAGAACAATAGTATTTCCGATTGCGGTGCTTATCCCTCGTGCCATACACGTTGGTGTGTTACATAACCGTAGGTAACCTAACTAAACATGTAAAAACTGTAATCCGAATAACTTGCAAACGGTAATTTGGAATCGGATGAAATATTGGGGATCGACGTGGAACTGCGAAACGAAGTTCCATTACAATCGTGTATCAAACAGCTCTCGCATAATATAGTAATCACAATATAATGACTTGCAGTCGCAATAAAAAATACCATTAGGTGTCTGTTCGATCGACAGATCCAAACGTACCCAACAAATACGGATCGATCATATTGATCTCTTATAATATGGTACTTGAATCAGATATGGTTGCAATTATAGAAAAAAATATCAGTTTTCTGAACGATCTACGGAAGTTCTATCTATCATCGCTAAAGCTCACTGAATGCACGGAAGACTTTAAAAATTTATTTATCTTCCAAATTTGCCTTTAGACGTGTCTTGGCTTCCTTATAATTTCAGGGTTGCCTTTTCTGTCTGTAAACATTACTTGGAATGCAAAGAAAATATCGATTGCTGAAGCTCAATCCATGTACAGAGTTCATTGTGCTGTTGGATGAATGTTTTCCATAAATTGTATCTAGTTTGTACTGTAGCCTTGCTCGTGGATAAATAGTTTCACGCAGGAAAATAATTCTTCGCTCCGATCGAAATTCCATACAATGATACTGCAATATCATTGATCAATCGACCGTGGTTCGTCGAGAATAGTACCTGCGTAGCTTATTTTGCAAAACAAAAAATAATTTCGTACGGTTGTTTTTCAGTTTTTTTGGTGTGACTACCATCAAAAAACGTTCTGAAAAATTTTGAAACTTTTCATCCTTGAGCGTCCAGCAGTTGAGCCATCAAGGAATATTTTAATGAAGGGCACTATTCCTATTTGATTTAATTTACTGATGAAATAAACCACCGTTCACTTGGTCTTTGTTATTGATTGAACGAATTATTTATGGAGAATAGCCGATGCATACATACTCTTAAGCTCTCGCCCCGTAAATGGCAAAAGATGTTTCATCGTGTTATCCGATGTCATGAAAGTAATAATTTGGAATCTATGCTCGACAAGGTCTCTCCAATACCGTGCAAGCGACTCTCTATGATCGGGGTTCTCATCCATGAAATCAATCAGCTCAGAATTTTGGCTTCCCGGGGTTAGTGATGATATCACATCGGGATCCTGCAAAATGATTGGACGCTTTTTGTCATAAAATGTACATCTTTTTATTATTCTCCTCAAATACTCGTACTCACGGGCATGATAACTATTCCAGCGATATGCAGTCGCAGTCTTGGCTCTTCGAGAGTCCTGAAGTCCATATCAACGTCGTTCCAAAAAGGCAGCACATATCTCAGAAGTTTGTGCGGATCCTCCCCATGACGTCTAAATCGAACGACAAAATTTGTTATTAATTCATTTATTATCATTAGTATTATTATGTTGTAATTATATAATGATCGTTCATCAATAAAGCAAACTAGTTTTTTCTACTAACTTGTATATATCCCAGCCGATGATGATGAGGACCCTCGGGTAGATGGTCCACGGAATGGTATTATTTTCACTGAATTGATACTCGTGACACTGAGAAAAAATAAAAATTAACCATTGGAACTTTTATTCTTCGTATACTAAATTTCTTAAACACTGGTGTATCAACGGACCCTATTATCTTTCTCGGATTGTTTTTCTCGTTTAAATTCCGACCAATTTCTTATGAAATGTTCGATGATCTAAAATTCAACAAAATTACGCATTAAATTCGATTGTTCCATTGGGATAGAGTTATTAATATTATGTTGTTTGTTGCGTTTCCAAGCGGTGACAACATACATAGTTCTCCTTTTGGAGACGATGTCCCAAGTCTTTGGATTCATATTGCTCCATAAAAAAAATTGGAGTACTTTTTCCAACCAAAACATCGTCGCACGGAGTCATCTGGAGATCTGGACGGGCACCTGCACATTGAAGAGGACCCAATAGGCCCAAAAGCATCCAGCTAAATATTGCAATTGACGCTAGATGGAATTTAAAAAAGGAATAACCATAACTATAATAATTTCCATACTAAATTTGAACGTTATCAATCGATTATCAAACTAACCTGTCATATTTCCAATGTGTTGGATCTTTGTTGAAAAATGTTCGGGCTTACTGATATTTCCCTCGTGAAACTTCTGGAAATTGGATGATGGTGAGTATTTTTTTATGTCGACACACGTGTAATTATGAGCTTACTGTTAGCTCGATGCCATTTAAGTGCGTAATCTTGGTATGAAAATAATGGAACAGTGACTTTCTACATATTCCGAAATATTTTCGAAAAGTAAGAGCCGTCCATTACGATTGCAAGAAATTTATTACTTAATTGATGAATAAACGATTGAACAATAAGTTATTCAATAATTTATTATCTTGCAAGTATGTGCAGGTAGCTGTTCAGAGTCTTATGGCGTACAGCGAACAAATTTCACATTACAAGCAATGGTAACACTTTACCAGTTATTGCGGCGCGATGAGAATATTGAATAAAAAATTTTCATCACATGAAGGAATTACTTTGGCCCCGTTAATTTCACTTATTAGAAGCTTTGCCGATCTCGACCTAATTGATGTTATTGCTACATTTTTTCGGGCATCTATATTCCACTCTGTGGTTTGAGATTGAGAGAGTCCTACATTACCGATGTTACTGGATAGTAACTTATATTTTATTTCCGTGGAAAATCATTGTTGATTTTATGTCGTTTAATCAACCCATTAAGAGCTGGCAGTCTGGAGTACAATGAACGATTTTCAAAAAAAATACTGCCAGCACATAATGGGTTGATTGAACAAAGTAAAATCAAGGGTAATTATTTTCCACAAGAAATAAAATATAAGTTACGATCCGGTAACACCGGTTAATGTAGCACTTTCTCAATCTTGAGCCACAGCGTTAAATATATATGGGGTATTCCTGGGAATTTCGGCAGCTTCGGGCAGTTGGGGCAAAATTTTTGCCCCCCAATTTTTTTCATTAATATGTGTTGAAAATAAAGAGACACATATTTCGGCGTTTTTTATTTTGAGCTCCCACTTTTGAAATACAGTCGAATGAAGTTTTTGAAGTATTGACCACATTCGGTCATTCAAATCGATATATCTCAGCAACGGTTAGTGATAACTCGAAAAACCATGGGTCTTTTTTTTCGTTTTTGAACGCTCTATACAATGAAAACATTTACGATTATGTTGCACAAATTCAACAATTATTTATAAACAATTAAAAATTAAAAATGAAATAACACAAAAAAATGCCCTTAATTTTTGAAATGTATTTTTTTTTAATTCCTTGAACGAAAACGAAAATTTAGCCACCCTGAACTTTTTGGGTGGACGCTTCGTTCGGGAGTTATAGATTTTTTTGTTACAAAAAACTCGTAAATGTTTATTCGGTTGTTAAGAAAAAAAGCTATTACTTTCGAACAAAGCGTCGGCCCAAATCCGGCAGAGTCTCAAAATTTTCGTTTTCGTTCAAGGAATGTGAAAAAAAAATAGATTTCAATAATTAAGGGTACTTTTTTTTCATGCAAATTTTTACTAATAAAATACGTAAATTTACAGGTTTTTTGTGACAAAAAAATCTATAACTCCCGAACGAAGCGTCGGCCCAAAAAGTTCAAGGTGGCTAAATTTTCGTTTTTGTTTAAGGAATTAAAAAAAAAATACATTTAAAAAATTAAGGGTACTTTTTTTGTGTTATTTCATTTTTAATTTTTAATTGTTCATGAATAATTGTTGAATTTGTGCAACATAATCGTAAATGTTTTCACTGTATAGAGCGTTTAAAAACAAAAAAAAAGACCCGTGGTTTTTTCGAGTTATCACTAACCGTTGCTGAGATATATCGATTTGAATGACCGAATGTGGTCAATACTTCAAAAACTTCATTTGACTGTATTTCAAAAGTGGGGGGTCAAAATAAAAAATAAAAAAACATGTGTGCAGTTCACACACGGTAGAAGTAAAACTTTCCGAACAGTCAACTGCGAGAAAATGAGACGAATGCAGTATCAGGAGTGGGATAATTATAGGATTACTTATTATAATATTGGTACCAAGTTCAAAAGTTTTTTTTTTCATTTTATTATTCAGGCTCCAAGTTTTCAATTTTAACCAATGACAGGAGTTGCTTATGGTAACTAAAGTATGAAATAAATGTTTTGGTTTCGATTTTATCGATATATCTTTGAAATACAGCGTCAATTACTGTAAAATTAAAATAAAAAATAAATAATTGAAGAATAAAAATAAAAAAATAAATGTAAATGGTTGTCTCTTTCCAGTGTCGCTTTTTCGTTTCATCGAGTTTCAAATCACAACGGTGCTAGTCACAACTGTATATTTATATTCTATCTTATTCTCTCGCAGGCTGAATCCTATAGATGTATATGGGGCAAAATGTCCCAATTCACTGAACTGTGGAAGCCTCCTATTCCCCGATGTAGACGATGATTTTTTTTTAGTATCTTCTGGATCCTACGACCTCACTTATTTTTTTAAAGATTTTTTAGACCCCTCCTTCCCCTCCCCTTCCCCCAACATATTATTTTTATCAAGTGGTAACTGCTATTTATCCCCTTTTTAATTGGATGAAATTCCTTCCCCGGATACTCTATTGAAATTGAAGAACTTTTTTCATAAAATTGGAGTGGGCAGCGGGTTCCTAATATTTTTATTTATTTTTTTTTAATTTTGCAAAAATTCGAGTTTTTTCGCAATAAAAATATATGATAATGGTTTTCAATCTAAAAAAGAAAAAAAAATAAAATCTATCGTGCCAAAAATCGATATTCCGATTACTTCGATAGATAACCGATTTTTCAGTACGAATTAATTGTTGCTATCAAAAATCGATTTTCCATCGAAATAACCGAAATATCGATTTTTTTGCACGAAATATTTCATTTGTCTTTTCTTTTTTTAGATGAGAAACCATTATCATACATTCAAGTTTCGGAAATAATCGAATTTTTGTAAAATTAAAAAAAAAAAAATATATATTAGTAACCCGCTGCCCACTCCAATCTTATAAAAAAAGTTTTTTAATCTCAACAGAGCATCCGAAAAATATTTTATCCAAATAAAAAGGGGACAAATAGCAGTAACCTCTTGATAAAAATAATATGGTGGGGGGAGGGGAGGGGAAGGAGGGGTTTAAAACATCTAAAACAAATTAGTGAGGTCGTAGGATCCAAAGGATACTAAAAAAAATCTGCGAGCTGTAGGTTTAAGCGGTAACGCACACGACTGACTATTCTACTTTTCATTCGGACCGATCGTCCTGCTCCGAACCCCCCGCGCCCTCACTCTACTACGTTGAATATTCTCCTACTCTAATCCTATAGTCATTTCACTCCGAATTTCCCCGCGCCAACAAACTATACTATCGTCTCGTCCTCCATTCTCTCTCCATCCCGATACTCTGACGCTTACACGTTTTCACAGTCCGAGCTATTTTAATCCTCGCTCCGAACTTCCCCGCGCCGACAAACTGTACCATCGTCTCGTCCTCCATTCTCTATCCGTCCTCGTACGCTGACGCTTACAAATGTTCTCAGTCCAGGCAATTTTACTCCTCTCTATGCGCCATAAGAAGTTTCACTTCAAAAACGCCGAAGTACGTGTCTCTTTATTTTCGACACATATTAATAAAAAAAATTGGGGGGCAAAAATGTTGACCCAACTGTCCGAAGTTGCCGAAATTCCCAGGAATACCCCATATGTTAAAGAAAATGTAGCTATAACATCAATTCGGTGGACATCGCCGAAGCTTCAAATAAGGAAAATGTTCATGTGCATCTTCACGGCCTTGCAATGCGAGAAAAATGATGCTGCTATTTGAGCGAGATTTCGGTCACCTGTGATTTAAGGTTCCGAAACCAAAATAGAGTTTGTTTCGTGTGAGAAGAAAAAATTTGACTAATGTAGAGAAAAATGAGCAGGGAAGTTTTCATATCACACAAAAACTCGTTAAACTATCCATAACTCCGTTGAAACGGTCATGTACAAAAATCATTAAAGCATCAGCCACGTCTACGAGTTGAAAAGTACGCGTTTACGCCCCGTGAGCAATAAAAATGTTTGCGATAAGACACCCGGTTATTGTCACAGGCAAGCACGACGAACAGGTCGCGAAAAACGTTACAGACATGAATATCCGATTTGGTAACACAATAAAAAGATTTTTCAACGTTCATATCGCCGTTTCATGCAAATTTATCTCACGGATTCTTCGGTACGCTGCATTGAAAACGCAGTCACATCCAGTTTTAAAAAGAAAATACAAACGAAATTTATTCTGCGCACCAGTTTGCCGAAAACTGGTGCGCAATGCATCTTTCCACTCATCACCGTATCGAAATCGTCTTTGCCGGGTGGAAAAAATGTGGACAACATTCGGCTAACCCATGACAATTAACTTGAATCGACTTGACGAAAAACTATTTATATTATTTTCTAAATGAGAAATTTAGAAAATATAAAGAAAATATAAAATATAATACAGAAATTTTTTTGTTTTCCAAAACAATAATTAAAGGTCATACGCAATTTATTTTATTTTCTAAAACTGCCGGTCGAATTGCTATAAGATTACCGGTTCATGATATATCGATAATCAAACGAAAAAAGACGTTTTTTTGTTCACCGGTCGACATCTCAACGACAAATTGTCGCACAGGAAAAGTAAATAAAAACACATCGAAGGTAATGAATTGCGCTAAATGATTGTGCTAGTGATTGAGTCGTAAAAAATTTTTTGAGCCCAGGGACGACTATGAAAAAACAAAAATTTTTCTTTAAATTTTCTTTCCGACATTCCTCTTGATTGTGCCATGGCCAATGACTAAAAAAAATTGTTATCGTAAGATTCAAAAACTAAACATGTTTAGCTTTCAAATGCTTTCTTATTTATCTCAATACGACAATTTTTCGCAAAGTTACAGCCACGCAAAAATCACGTAAATAAAGTGGAAAAATGGTCCGTTCTTTCAATTTTTTTGATGCATGTAGTTCGACTCGTGAAATATCATAATTGATATTTTCTTCCTTGAAGATTTATTTTTATTCTCAAAAGTCTTAATATATTTGTTATTTTATAGATTTTACCTATTTAATAATTGTGTTAATTAGATCAATTGTGATTCATTCTTACCAGACGTTTTTGCCCGAACCGCGGTCCGCTGCTGGTGTTCACGAAAAAAATCTATTTATTGATTAATGAATTCAATAAAAATACTATTCTTTTTTTCATCAAGTTATCACTATTCACATGCACTTTGGAAATTTACCGAATCGTTCGGTCGACGGAATTTTTTTTTTCACCCTGACCTAATTTGGCCCTGATTTAATCGACGTTGCCACCGGGAATGAGGACATCGACCAAAAGCACTGCCCTTATAACCCAAAGACCGACCGATACGAGATACATAGAAATTTCCCCTTCTTAAGAACCTTTGAATGCTCCCTGCAAAGCTCTCGAGATAATTCCACCCGCTTTTGGAAAGTCACACCAGCCATGCGCAGCCAATGGTGTTACTCTGATACCATACACACCGCCCACCTGCCGATAAAATGCCGAGATATAGACGAATAGTTGTATAGTTCAGAATTAGCACATTGTTCGATTGGCTTGAGCAACAAATAGTATCCGGGCCGGAAGTCTTTCGGCGTTCCCCACCAGTCGTCTTCCTTTACGTGGCTCTGCGTCTCGAATCGCGTCATGGAACCTTGTGGACTTGATCCCCACCGACGAAAGTAGCAGGACATGCGTGGCGAAATTAAATCGCGACCCTGGTGAAGAAACGTACGGCATAAAAATGTCGTGTGACTTTAATATTTGGCGATACACCCAAAATCTGAGAAAGATGTTCGTAAGGACAATGTTTGCATGAAAAACCACAAATGCCAAATAGACCGACATTACGATAGTAGGAGGTTTTCTAACTAAGAGTCACCAGCGTACGAAGCTCTGTGTGGAGAGTATCTCTGTGTTGGGAAGTATCCTGAGATGCCCTAATCGTCGTGAAATTCTGCCACCTAGACCAAGAGTCTTATCGAAAACTATCCGTGTCGTGCTTGAATTCATTATCTACGAGAATTTAATGGCGAAACGTTAGTTTCATTTTTATTGTTTATTTTATTGTCGCAGCGTTGCTATCAACTCGCGAATGCCACGTAAGCCTTTTTTTCCGTAATACATAAATGCTTCAAATCTCACAAAAAATATTTGCAATAAAAAAAAAAAGACCGGACTCACCGTACTCTACAAGCCTGTCTCTTTTGAAAATGAATTATTTATTCCTAAGAATTTTCGTACCGTAATCCCGAAGACTCGATTAGTATTTTTATAATACATGCTGATTAAATGGCAATCGTGATCGCAAGGCACTAGAACGATCTCAATTATTCCTAGGTAATTTGTTGAATTAGCGAATTCAGTATTCGTTCATGAAAATTCCAAAAAAAAATATTTTTAATATATCTCTGCAAAATTAAAAACACCAAATTGTTCGTCATTACAACTGTTCAAGGGATTTTTCCATGGGTTTTATTTGAAACAAGCCACTAGTATACGTGATTTTTTTTTCACAGCAACCATGAGCCTTATTAGAAATTATACGTTGTCGTGCCGGAAATTGCCATCGATGAGAATTCAATGGCAAAATAGAAGGACCTTTTTAGGGTTCTGTAGAAATCTAGGAACTCTTATGGTTTCGGCTAGTCTGTCCGTCCGTCCGTCCGTCCCACAGTGGGCCAAAAGCCACAAAACTCCATAATAAATAAAAAGTCTCATTTGATCTCTACGAAATGATAGCTACGGGGGTTTTTGGGGTCGCTGATCACGATTTTGATGTCAGAATTCTCAAAAACAAAATGGCGGATCCAAAATGGAGGAAGAATTTTCGAAAAATGTTATCGATTTGGTTCAAATCTGACTTATGAGAGTTTTCGGGGTAGCTGATCACGATTTTGATGTCAGGATTCTCAAAAGCAAAATAGCGGATCCAAAATGGCGGAAGAATTTTTAAAAAACTCTATAGATTTGCTTGAAATTTGATTTGTGGGGGTTTTCGGGGTCGCTGATAATAATTTAAATATCACAATTCCCAAAAACAAAATAGCGGATCCAAAATGGCGGAAGAATTTTCAAAAAAACTTTATCGATTTGCTTTAAATCTGACTTATGGGGATTTTTGGGGTCGCTGATAACGATTTTAATGTCAGGATTTTCAAAAACAAAATGGCGGATCCAATATGGCGGAAGAATTATCAAAAAATTTCATCGATTTGCTTCAAATTTGACTTATGGGAGTTTTCGAGGTCGCTGATCACGATTTTGATGGTAGCATTCTGGAAAACAAAATGGCGGATCCAAAATAGCACAAGAATTTTCAAAAAACTCCATCGATTTGCAAAATAGTATGCACTATCCGATGGATGTTCCATTTCCATCTGTGAGTGCGAGAGAGACAGAGATCTCTCACTTGCACTCACGGCCGTCAATGTATTCCATCGGATAGTACATACTTTTCTGCGACGCCCAAAACAGGATCCATTTAATCGCCCGGGCGCGCCTCCTCGCCACGTGCCAAGCGAGCGTGCGGAGCGCGTTCGCCCGAGTACCTATGTTTGACGTGTAATAAAAAAAAAGTCGCAGCTAGGAGCAGCTCATCTCTTGTGATTTCGATTCATTCTTAGATTCCTTACATATTGCAGTGGAATTTACCGCGGGATCTAGTGGGCGTTTTGATATTTTTATGGTTTTAAATAAATGTTGACACCTACAAGAATTATTTTTGCATACTTGGTTACACACAGTTTCCTACTATTAAGACGATTTATGGAACCAATTATTATACTTGTAAATGCTGTACATACCTTCAGGATCAGCCGACATTTTACCAATTTGAAAAAAAAACCACTATGAACGGAAGCTGCACACACTTAACTTGGACCGAATTTTTAAGTCGACTTTCGGTCGGCACGCGGCACTCGGAGAGTAGTAACTCTCGGGTGATGTTTAACAAAGTACTTAAGAATTTATCTTCTTCACCACCCTGGGATGGTTGCAGAACGTCTAGTACAAAACCCGATAGCCGAAACTATCGAATTTGGAAATTCATTTTTCGATTTTTGAGCGGGTTTTTTCGTTTCTGGCCCACTGTGCGTCCGTCTGTATATCACAGGCCGCCCATTTTCTTGGTTATGGACCGATTGAGATGAAATTCGGTACACAAACGTCGATCGGTGACCAAAAAACAGAAATGACAACATGAAAAAAAAATGTTGACCCCCCATCCCGCAGATTAAACAGTGTACTCGAAATTTTTTTTTAGCTTACCCCATTGACCCGAGTAGAAATTTTATAAGGCAATGACCAGGTCCAAGTCAGGCAGCCTTCTTTTCCTGGTCAGGTCCTGACAAAGTAGCCTTTACCTGGGCCTGATCCGAATGCAACGCATCGCATGACCAGTACCCAATAATATAGCCTGTTAAGGTCCTTAACGCTATAAAATAAGATTTTTCTGTTCATACATTTTTTTATTTCTCTGATGAGGAGAAAATAATTTGAAGTAAACTAACTCAACTTAAAACCAAATCCAGATGAGGCATCAAAGAGAAACGGGGATTAACGATCTTATTGTTATTGTTATTAATCTTTACTTAAAAATAATTTGAAGTAAGCTAAGTCAACTTGAAACCAAATCAAATATGGGATATTTAAAAGAAACGGGGATTAAGCGGTGGGGACTGAAGTGCTGTTATTACAGCTGTTCAATTTCTAGCAGGCCTCACGTAAGGCTGCCACGAAAAACTCTGATTAGTCCCTGATATGATAAAATAATGGCATGTCTTATTTAAGGTTGCCGTGGATGCCGCTTGTTAGGCCCCGACGTGGTGAAACTACGACATACCTCCCTTAAGGCTGCCGTAGGTACCACTTGCCAGGTCCGGGTGTGGTAAAATTACGGCAAGCCTCATATAAGGTTGCCGTAGATGCCACATATTTATGCCTGATCCGACCAATATCCGGTTTGCCTTACATAAGGTTGCCTGAGCTGAATCTTTTCCGGACCTGGTCCGGTTAATGTCTGACTTGCCTGATATAAGGATGCCTTGGCTAAAACTGATCTGGCCCTTCTGTGACAACAGGCAACCCTCAACAAATTTCTACTCGGGCGAGTGAGGTATCTTTAGATAGGTCTCCTTAAACGCAACAAATAATGTCCTGAGACCTTTCCATTCAACCCTTCAGTCATGAGATATTTGCTTTGAAAGTCGTTATCAGAGTGTCCTCCCTCCCCCCCCCCCTGTAACTTTTGAACAATCGATGCAAGAAATTTCAAAAAGTTCAAAAATTTACTTTTTTATTAGTACATTCAATCAAAATTATAATGAATACTGTAGCAAAAATAGTTTACGAAAAATTTAGTAATAACTGTTGTTTGGCTACGGAACCCTATCATGTGCGTGCCCAACACGCTACTTGCTTATTGTCTGTTGCGCTGTCGCAGCGCTGCTATCAACTCGAACGGGCCACGAAGGCCTCATTCTCATTTTTTTGCATCATGTAAATCTTGTAATTCGCACATGAATTTCTGCAAACGGAAAAACTGGTCCAGAGCGTGTCGAGCACGCACATGATAGGGTTCCGGTTGCTATTTTCACGATACGCCATAATAGCTATTTTATCTTTCCGAATTTGCTTGCTTCTGAGAACGAATTATTTCTACATATTTCATCAGCTGCAATACTTAATAGTTCGCTGGATTTCGTTGTCAGTCGTGATTCTTTGCTGACGGAACAAAGAGCGTTATCGAAAATAATACCTACCGTGCTATTTGCTATCCACGAGAAGCTTACGGCATAACTTTAATGACATTTTTATTGGTTTTTTATTGGGGATGGTGGCTGACTGACTTTCGCCGACCTGCCTTTTCCCACTTGGGTTTCGTCCCAGTTGGGTTTCATCCCAGACTGACTTTTTTCACGAGATGAAGTGATCACGTGACGCTCGAATTATCTCGAGCGTCGCGCGGTCGCCCCAGCTTCGTTTATGCCCGAATTTGAAATTTAAAAAAAAAACACTAAATTTGTCATTTGAAATTTTTTAAAAAATTCGATGTAAACGGTGTCCGAACATTCTTAATACTCATAAAGATTGAGACAATTTTTTTTTATTTTTTCTTAATTTCAAAAACAATCGTGATGAGTATTTAATGCCAAATGTTGAGAAAAATAGAGAATTTATTTTCTTTCATCGCAATAATCATCCGATGATGTTCAAAGAGCAGAAAAGGCGTTTTTTCAAGTGAAGCCTAAAATAAACAATTCGTGGTGGAGAAACGGATGGACGGATCATCTTGAAATTTGATAGGGTTATTGTGGATACATTAAGCTAAATGCCGACGCACGAACGTTTGTTCTAACCGCAATATTTGCAAAGAACTGGTGAGATTTCTAAATAACCAGGAAAAGTGCTATTTTGCAACTTTTTCAAGTGAACGCAAGGGGTGAAAAATTTTTTTTTTTCAAAAACAATAACTGAAGCTCATACGCAATTCATTTGAGTTGTCAAAACTGCCGGTAGATTTGCTATGAGATTACCGGTTCATAAGATACCGATGATCAAACGAAAAAAAATGTTTTTTTATTCACCGGCCGGCATCTCAGCGACAAATCGTTCTACAGAAAAAAAATGAATAAAACCGATGATTGAGAATCAGGCTTAATGACTGTGATATTGATGCCCTCAGAAAAATTTTTTTGAAGTCCGGGGACTACTTGGAGAAACGAAAATTTGAAAAAAAAATTTCTTTGTGACATTTCTCTTGAGTGTGGCATGACCAATGACCAAAAAAAATCTTTAATCATACGGTTTTAAAACTAGAAATGTCAAGCTTCAAAATGCTTCTTCATTCTTCTCACACGACAATTTTTCGCAAAGTTACAGCTACGCAAAAAAAAACGTTAAAAATTGGAGCGATTTCTTGTTCTTTCAATTGTTTGGTTGAGTGTATTTGCATGAATTTATATGAGAATCATAGCAGTCACGTTATGCAAAAAAATAAAATCGAGGTTGTCGTGCGGCACGTGCAAATTGATAGCAGCACTGAAGCACGAGAAAACAATAAAAAATAAGCGAACGATTTGCCGTAAAATTCTTCTGCGCAACCAATTTTAGCACGATCGGTATTATTCCGGATAAGGTGGTTGGCTCTTACAACAGAGAGACGCAACGGTAAAAAAATCTTAAGAAATATCCAACGACGAACAAACTCTTCATCTCGTAATTTAGAGGTTTCGGGGGCAAACTTCTTATTTCGGCACAAATCTTTTTTTAGGATTTAAGTTGGGAAATACTCGAATCGCTAATTGGAGGAAGCTTTTGAATGCAATCTTGATCGATGCAGCCCTTTCCGGACACAACGGATATTGGCCAAGCATGTATTACTAAAAGAACATAGGCAGCGTTCGGATTAGATGAAACGAGCTTGTAGAGAATCGAAAGGCTGGGGTTATTTCGATTTCAATGAATTTACTTGAGAATTATAGCGGTCACATTATGCAGAAAAATAAAATCGAGGTTTTCGTGCGGCACGTGCAAGTTGATAGCAGCACTGAAGCACGAGAAAACAATAAAAAATAAGCGAACGATTTGCCGTAAAATTCTTCTGCGCAACCAATTTTAGCACGATCGGTATTATTCCTGATAAGGTGGTTGGCTCTTACAACAGAGAGACGCAACGGTAAAAAAATCTTAAGAAATATCCAACCACGAACAAACTCTTCATCTCGTAATTTAGAGGTTTCGGGGGCAAACGTCTTATTTCGGCACAAATCTTTTTTTAGGATTTAAGTTGGGAAATACTCGAATCGCTAATTGGATAAAGCTTTTGAAGGCAATCTTGATCGATGCAGCCCTTTCCGAACACAACGGATATTGGCCAAGCATGTATTACTAAAAGAACATAGGCAGCGTTCGGATTAGATGAAACGAGCTTGTAGAGAATCGAAAGGCTGGGGTTATTTCGATTTCAATGAATTTACTTGAGAATCATAGCAGTCACGTTATGCAAAAAAATAAAATCGAGGTTGTCGTGCGGCAGGTGCAAATTGATAGCAGCACTGAAGCACGAGAAAACAATAAAAAATAAGCGAACGATTTGCCGTAAAATTCTTCTGCGCAACCAATTTTAGCACGATCGGTATTATTCCTGATAAGGTGGTTGGCTCTTACAACAGAGAGACGCAACGGTAAAAAAATCTTAAGAAATATCCAACGACGAACAAACTCTTCATCTCGTAATTTAGAGGTTTCGGGGGCAAACGTCTTATTTCGGCACAAATCTTTTTTTAGGATTTACGTTGGGAAATACTCGAATCGCTAATTGGAGGAAGCTTTTGAAGGCAATCTTGATCGATGCAGCCCTTTCCGAACACAACGGATATTGGCCAAGCATGTATTACTAAAAGAACATAGGCAGCGTTCGGATTAGATGAAACGAGCTTGTAGAGAATCGAAAGGCTGGGGTTATTTCGATTTCAATGAATTTACTTGAGAATCATAGCAGTCACGTTATGCAAAAAAATAAAATCGAGGTTGTCGTGCGGCACGTGCAAATTGATAGCAGCACTGAAGCACGAGAAAACAATAAAAAATAAGCGAACGATTTGCCGTAAAATTCTTCTGCGCAACCAATTTTAGCACGATCGGTATTATTCCTGATAAGGTGGTTGGCTCTTACAACAGAGAGACGCAACGGTAAAAAAATCTTAAGCAATATCCAACGACGAACAAACTCTTCATCTCGTAATTGAGAGGTTTCGGGGGCAAACGACTTATTTCGGCACAAATCTTTTTTTAGGATTTAAGTTGGGAAATACTCGAATAGCTAATTGGATAAAGCTTTTGAAGGCAATCTTGATCGATGCAGCCCTTTCCGAACACAACGGATATTGGCCAAGCATGTATTACTAAAAGAACATAGGCAGCGTTCGGATTAGATGAAACGAGCTTGTAGAGAATCGAAAGGCTGTAGTTTTAACTACACTCAACCAAACAATTGAAGGAACAAGAAATCGCTCCAATTTTTTACGTTTTTTTTGCGTGGCTGTAACTTTGCGAAAAATTGTCGTATTTAGATGAATGAAAAAGCATTTTGAAGCTTGACGATTTTAGTTCCAAAACCGTATGATAAAAGATTTTTTTTGGCTATTGGTCATGCCACACTCAAGAGAAACGTCACAAAGAAATTTTTTTTTTTTAATTTTCGTTTCTCCAAGTAGTCCCCGGACTTCAAAAAAAATTTTCTGAGGGACCCAATAACACAGTCATTAAGCCTGATTTTCAACCTTCGATTTTATTTATTTTTTTTTTCTGTAGAACGATTTGTCTCTGAGATATCGGCCGGTGAATAAAAAAACATTTTTCTTCATTTGATCATCGATATCTTATGAACCGGTAATCTCATAGCAAATCTACCGGCAGTTTTGACACCTCAAATGAATTGCGTATGAGCTTCAGTTATTGTTTTTGGAAAAAAAAATTTTTTCACCCCTTGCGTTCACTTGAAAAAGTGGCAAAAAAAGCACTTTTTCCGGTTATTTAGAAATCTCACCAGTTCTTTGCAAATATTGCGGTTAGAACAAACGTTTGTGCGTCGGCATTTAGCTTAATGTATCTCCAATAACCCTATTAAATTTCAAGATGATCCGTTCATCCGTTTCTCCACCACGAATTTTTTATTTTAGGCTTCACTTGAAAAAACGCCTTTTCTGCTCTTTGAACATCATCGGATGATTATTGCGATGAAAGAAAATAAATTCTCTATTTTTCTCAACATTTGGCATTAAATACTCATCAAGATTGTTTTTGAAATTAAGAAAAAATTTAAAAAAATTTGTCTCAATCTTTATGAGTATTAAGAATGTTCGGACACCGTTTACATCGAATTTTTTTTAAATTTTCAAATGACAAATTCTGTGTTTTTTTATTTATTTCAAATTCGGGCATAAAGGAAGCTCGGGCGACCGCGCGACGCTCGAGATAATTCGAGCGTCACGTGATCACTTCATCTCGTGAAAAAAGTCAGTCTGGGATGAAACCCAACTGGGACGAAACCCAAGTGGGAAAAGGCAGATCGGCGAAAGTCAGTCAGCCACCATCCCTACCAGCTAACACAGTATTTGCAGGAAAGAGCGGGAAGAGCCACAAGCAGCAGCCTCGTTCTCTCCAGTTCGCACACACATGCTCATTCTTCTCCTTGCTTCTCCTCACACCTACACTCCCCACTACTCCTTCTCGACCGCGCGATTTCTCCTTCAACTCCTCTGCTCGTGCTCACTCAAAGCATCGGGGTGGGGAAAAACTCTAACATTTCGTCCTATCCAGGCGTCGGACACTTCCATGCTAAAGTACGGGTACAGCGTTTTTGCGCGCCCTCACATTATGAAACCCGTAATATGGAACTAAAATCCAATATGGCGACCTAATGCCGCGAAATTTTGAATCGTATGGATGGATTCGATTTATGAACAAAAGCTACAAGTATTGACATATAGAAGAAAGAAGATTGAAAAATGTGACAAGTATGATCAATTCCATACCTCTCATACTTCCAACATTTTTCAATTTCTTTCTCCCATATGCCAAATACCTGTGCCTTTTTTGTGTGTAAAGGCAGGTTGAATGATATAATACAAACTTTTCGATGAATAATTTATTATTATTTTTAAGAAAAGGTACAAAATTTCGTTTGATCGATGAACAGTCGAGACAATTATCTATTTTTCTTCTGCAGTTTCATTCTATATTGTTTTATAGCTTGATGAGACAAGTAAGACTGAGCAGTGAATCCAGGATTCTTTCCTTTAAGAAAATGATTCATTAACCTGCACCAGCACAAAACGTATTCTGTGGTAATTGTCGTTACCAAGAGGTCAGCCACGTGCTCTGAATGAGTTTCACAGTCGATGAACCTTAAATCCAACACCACTCTAAGTGACAATTTTAGTTTTTCAACAATGTCTTTTTTAAAACAAAAAAGAGGAATCTTTCCCTCCAAACAGGAATGAGTCTCTTTCAAAAGAGTGCTGAAAGCATCCCCTTTAAAAACAACTCGAAGGTTTTTCATGCACATGCAACAATTGCGACACTGTAGCTTGCGAACGAATTTATCGAAGACTGCGCTGTTCTCAATTTGGGTACCCGTGCGAGTCTCCTCCGTAGCAGGGAATAAAACGTAATCCTGTTCTTCATTGGTCGTTTCTGTTTCTTTTTCTGCGTTTTCCTTGTCTTCCGCCTCTTGAACCAGGGTAGCGAATTTCCGAAGAGAAAATAAAACGTCTGCGCCATCATCTTTGCAATTTCCTTTCACCGTCTTGGCCAATGTTAAGTTGTTAATTAACAATGATTTGTACGAGCCTTCGAACTGCGTGCATGTTGGATTGATATTACGGTTTCCTTGGCTTCTAATCATTCCAAAAAAGTTTTCTCCAATAGACTTTATTTTTGACCTCTGAAAAAAATGAGAAATTGTGTTAAAAAAAATTATAGAACTATACACCATCATGATTTGAATACCAAAGTAATTCTATCAGAAAAGTATCTAAATTATCGAAGATTTACGGACTGCAGTTGATTATTCATAATAATTGGACGAAAAGGCAAAAAATACATTTGAAAAAACAAATTTTTTCCAATTATTTAGCATCAAAGTAACGAACATAACCTCAAACTTTACATCTGAACTTTGCTTACCCTCTGCTTCCTTCTCAGCAATATCCTTTTTAACGACTTCCATTTCTTCTCTGATTACGGGACACGAAATTGTTTCTATATATATTCACTTCACTCAACTTTATCGATTCGAACAAAAAATTACAAAAACAATAACAAACGTATTCGTCACGTGCGTCAGCGAATGCTTCCGTTGTGTGCGACTAACAGCTTGTGTACGACGCGCACCAACGCACACTCACACAACGACGCTGCCGCCGACAGCGCCACCACTTTATGAAACCCGTTTGTTTCCGGTGAAAACGCTGTTCCGGAAGTCCAGATGCCTGTGTCCGACCCCTGGTCCTATCTGCTTAGGCCCCCCTGGACGGATCGATACTGCCAGATCGACAGCCACAGCACTGCGAGAGCCCGGTCAGCCGTAGCGAGGCCGCACGGAGGGGGTATGGGGAGCGCGAGGCCATCGACCAGCGATCGAGCATCTACGGCCAGAGGGGGCCGCCCCTACCGCCGTTGCAAGCACCCGCGCGCGAGCTTCGTCGGCCAGCCGTCCCACCCCACGTCCCCTACAATTAAAAGGGCGTGCGAACAGGTGTATGTAGGGGAAGCGTCTTAGCCCAGCATTGTACAAACCCAGTGGCGAATAAAAACGATTTTACCTATTTTCCGTGTAATAAAATTCTTCGCGTACTCTTGGCCTGAATTAATTTATTGTAACAGAGAATCTAACGTTACAATACATGGTGAATTCCATGTCAAATCTAAAAAATTGAAAGTCGCTTCGAATTCTAACGCCTAGATGGATTTTGCCTAAATTCACTACGAAACATCTTTCGATAATAGTGCGACTTTGTACGAAATTTTAGCCGGATATCTCGAAAATTGCGCAAGCCTAGAGTGCGCCCGATACTTTTCAACCAATTTCAAAATTTTTTTAAAACAAAAGCACTGCATGGATTTTAATAAAATTCAGTACCAATCATCTTCCTAAAGGAGTACAACCAGTGTTGGGCAGCCCTGAAGTACATTTGTACTTGAAGTCCCGTGAGAGTCCAAAGTCCGGGTGGACTTTGGACTTCGGGATTCCTCAAGTCCAAATTTGCCCATCACTGAGTACAACATTTGACTGAAATTGAGCTCGATATCTCAAAAATTGTGTGACATAGAGACAAAAAATCGATTTTTGAAGAATTTTGAAATCACGTAAAAACAAAAGAACACATACATCCGGAAATTTTTTCTGAATGTGATTTAGATCTTTTGGGACATTACGAACACGTTTTCATGAACATCTCGAAAAAAATTTTTTTCCCGAAAACAAAGCTTCCTTTATGAGGAAGCAAAAAGTGACAAACTCAGCTCCCGTGCCACGAAAACTGTAAGCATTGGAATAACCATCATCATGAACATGAATTAAAAAACTATTTTCCTACCGCGCACAACCCCCAACACATATCGACAGTCACGCATAAAATTTGTTCTAAATTTTCATTTAAAAATTTTTTTTTTTCTAATTTACTACGAATTTATTTCGACAAATGTTAAACTTCCTAGAGAGAATAAAAAAATGTACGAGACTCTCACTGAGAATGGGCATTAATTCTTTTTCGGAAGAATTCCAATGGAAAAGTATTTGAAATACTCACCATTTAAATGGTTTTGCTTCCTCATAAAGGAAGCTTTGTGACGGTCCGAAATTTTTTTTTCGAGATTTTGATGTCAATAGGCTTAGAATGTCCTAAAACATCCAGAAAACACATTTGGAAAAAATGTCCGGATGTATGTGTGTGTGTGTGTGTGTGTGTGTGTGTGTGTGTGTGTGTGTGTGTGTGTGTGTGTGTGTGTGTGTGTGTGTGTGTGTGTGTGTAACCACCCTCTAAAATTCAAACGTTCATAACTCGAGAACGGTTCAAGCTACCGTACTCAAATTTTGCACACATGTGATGCCTTCTAATGTCTATGTAATCTGTAAGTTTCGCAATTATTGACGTACTCGTTCGGCTTCGACAGCGTTTTGGATTTTTCAAAAAATGTCTGTAGCCACGCTAGCGTTCGCAATTTTCGACGTATTCGGTTCAATAGTTTTTCACATATAGAATTGAGTACAAGGACGGTTGGTATTGCATTTGAGCCGAATCCATCAATAACTTTAGATGTTATGATTTTTTGAATTTTTCAAAAAATCAACTTTTTTGATCTATTTGTCGTTAACAAGTATAGGATGTCATTGTGCTATAATACATATCAAATTTGGCCGAGATCGGCCGAACGGATCGAGTTCTAGAGCAATTAGAAATTTCTAAGTTCCAACCCTTGAAAATTCAAAACCACTGGACTGAACGTGCTCTAATTTATGCACACGCTCAAACTAACCGTCAGCTTAAGTTGTTACTAGATTAGATAGGAATTAAACAACGCGCTCGAATTTTGGGACACATTGAATTTTTATATACGTTCGAGTCGGTTTTTATACGGTGGGAAGGATCTACGGATATCCTGCATAAAACAAGCTGCAAGCTGAAACTTGCAATTTGCTTCCCTTGAATTTTCGGTAGTGAACGGAACTTCCTTTATGAGGAAGCCGAAGATTAAAAAAAATAAAATGAAATAAATCGAGAGATGCTTCCTCATAGAAGGATTTCGTGCACTACCGAAAATTCAGAGGAAGCAAATTGCAAGTTTCAGCTTGCAGCTTGTTTTATTTTTTTCGAAATGTAAACAAATGCTTCTCGGTCTTAACTCGGCGTCCCGGTAAAGCTCGAGTCACGAACCATTTGTAAACAAAACACCGGCCGAGTGGTTATGTAGCGTGTATTTGACGCCGAAATAGATACCGAATGAAAGAGAATTTCGTGTTTAGCTCCCATTTGAATACCCAATTTTTTTTCATTCATACTTTCCGATTTAAAGAACGAGTGTTTTTTCACTCTGTATTTATTTCCGATTGAAATACAAGTGGTTTTTTATTCAGTATTTATTTCCGATTGAAATAATGAGTGAAATCTCATATGTTATTTAAATCGGAAATAAATACTGAGTGAAAAAGAATTTCGTATTTTTTTTTTAATGCATCATGCCCATCCCTGATTCCCACAGGAGCCGCTTGCGTTCGCACGTGCTTACAAAGGGTTTTCGGTTTGCCGTCTGGACGCTGTGACTCATTCACCCAGCTCCAGCCTCGACTCGACTCGACTCGACTCGACTCGACTCGACTCGACTCGACTCGACTCGACTCGACTCGACTCGTACGCGTCTCGTGCACAACTGCCGACGTTCGACTAGGCTACGCTCGGCTTTCCTCGACTCTCGAGCATTGTGGACTACGACTACTACTCTCGACTGTCGTCTCATGACTGACTCCGTGGCGTTGGTTTTCGGGGTTCACGCTGCCCGTCTACCGTCGCGCCTGCGTAGTACGCCTATTTTCGGCGCCTATTTCGCCCACTCGCTGTTTCGCGAAATCATAGTGGGTTACGGAAATACTACTCTAGTTTTAACCTGATACGCATTTTCTTTGCCTCTAACACGTGGAAACATGGAGTTGTGCTGAAGAATTTTGACTTACCGGGGTTTAGGAAGATAATAAGAAGAAATTGCCTAAATCATCATCTACGAATCCGGGCTTTGGCATATGCGCATGGGCAAAACCCGATACACAAGTTAACAATGCCCGTTCGTATTTTCTTAATGCTTCTTGTGGTAAACGACATTGCGAAGCGGTGTCTATAGAATATAACGATATAACTTTGACAGCTTCATATAGATCGCCGAAATGTCCGGCCAACACTACAGCAACGTTTTTGAATAAACTATTAGAGCCAAATTCCTCATTAAACACGGGCAAAAGACCAATTTTTTATGCTTCCAATGAGGATTTACTATCCAATAAAAACCTAACAGTGCGAAATTGTATGCAAAATGCTGGTTTTCATTCATTATTACACCCACATATAACAACGCGTGGAGAAACTCAAATAGACAGTATTTTAGGGAATTTCCACTGCGAAGCTGGTCTATATAATTCATTTTGCAGTTTCCATCGGCCGATATGGGCTACATTTTGATGAAAACCTTGGTGCTGGTATAGTATTGGGAGGACATCTCGGGAATCTATATTTATAATGTATGGGATAGTCGACGGTTTTTTCGCGATGTCATAATTGGTCCCATAACTCTCATAAGGATTTTTTTCCGATTATTTCATTTCTCGTTCTGATTCACTCTTTTATTTACATCATGCATGTATAGCTCCGAAGTAGTAGTAGTACGGAACCCTATCATGTGCGTGCCCAACCCGCTACTTGACTACTGGTTATTTCAGTACAAATTGTACAATTGTTTGTATTGTGTTGTTTTAGTGTACAATTGTATTGTTGCCTCGGCTTCGCCTCGGGCATCATGTCGCGCAGTTCAGGGCTCTCAAATTTTCTGCCCGTGCAGTGTATACTATTTTTCTTTATACCCGGTCGAAAGTACGTTTTATCTCATTTTTATTTATGTCAGCATTTTTTCGGTTTGTTTTTTTTCTTTCCGTTTACTTACCTTTTTGAGCCATAAATGTCACCTAGACCTAGATATAGTATGTTCTTGATGCTTGTCCCGACATTTGTAGCACGAGCGTAGCGAGTGCTGCTGGTCAGGAGCAGGCATCAAAATACATCTAAAATGACAATTATAAAATCACTTTTTAAGAAAAAATAAATTTACGTACATCAGTTTATTAACATTTTATAAATAAAACAGAATTAAATCATTCAGTTGAGAGTGGTTATAACGTAAAATTGATATCACTTATCATTCATATTATATTACTGCATCGTGAAATCTGTTATTGCATATTCTCTTCTTTTTTCACAGTTTTTATGACCAATACACGAATAATAAAAATTGTTTATGATATTTCCATTAAATACGCAGTTTCCATACTTATTACATTCAGTATTTGCGTAGGAAGCTGAATTTGATGATTTTTCACTTGAAATAGTTTGAACCGGATTAATTTTCATTTTTTTTATCGGTGGTTGATTTTCTTTTCCTATAGAAAAAACATTAATCGGTGGTTTTGTTGTAAAATGTGCTCGTTTCAATTGTTTATTATAGGCTACCGGTAATTTTTTGTTGTTAGCTGTTGTAAACGCGATTATCGGTGATTTAAGTATTTCGGATTGAATTAAATTATTGATGGCAGCTAATTCTTGAGCATTGATATCGAAATCTTCCGAAAAATTATCCGAATCCCCTTCGGCACATGTAGACTTTTGATTGGTGTTGGCAAAGTTTTTATCAGTGGAACCGTTCGCACTAGTTGACGGTTGTGGATTACATTGAACATTGGAAACAGCTGCATGAGTAATTTGTTCAAAAATTTGTTCTCTACTCTTCATAGAATTTTCTACATAGCCTGTAAATAAGTCAATGATTAAATTATTTATAAATAAGACATTTACAATATACATAACATCATTTCAATATTTAATAAAGGATTAAATTCATATATATTCAAATGATTAGTAGAAAAAACGGATTACTCAAAATCTAATTAAATAAATAGAAAGTAACCTTGTGCTATATTTGTGGACTTCCACCCTCATAGTTGTTTAAGCATAGTCACATTCGCACCTGAATCAGATAACAGTGTTGCGGCGGTCCTACGAAAACAATGGCCAGTATACCGTGTTGCATTTGGTAAATTCAGGTACATTGCTATGGATTGAGGTGTTCCTTCAATTGTATTTCTGCCTATATTTTGGCGAATACATTTTCCATTGCGATATTGGATGAAAAAATTATCACTGAATGGTTCTTCCGGTCTCAACGCAGTATACTGCTTGATTTTTTTACAAAAAAATCCTCCAATGATGAATTACCGAGGAACATCATTTTTTGTTTCGATGTCTGAAACAAGATACCGATTTCCAAGATCTTGAACATCTTGTATCTTGATCTCAGAGAGTTCTTTACATCGAAGTGTCCCACAAATGCCAAATATGAGAAGAACCTTAAATTACAATAAAAATCATAATATTAATATTCATATTGTAAAAATATAAGTATTATTATTAATTAGTTAAGTACTTGATGTAAGTAAATATTCATATACTAACCTTTTCGTCCAAATGTGTTTTATCTGCTGCATCATTTATGAATTTCGTAATTTCATCCGATTTTAACACCAAAGATTTTTTCGGCCTGTGACCTTCGGAATTACTTTTGACAAGACTTTTTAAGTTTTGAAATTTACCAATATCAATGTTCTCTCGTGTGTTTAAAGTTTTTTTTAACATTGACCATGTGTTCCATATTGTTGACGGGCTCAACCTTGTAACGAATTTTCTATTGATCGTACGTAATTTTGTGGATTGGTGGCCGGAGTGGGATCGATTTTGTGGGATTTTTCTCGAAGAAATAAAGTTGAAAACGATCCGGATTTATTTTAATTTTTTCATTCCTTTTTATTTTAAATTGAACCATTCATTTCTATTCATTCATCTCATTCATTGACATAATTATATCATTCATACTTAAATTCAATCGTTCGTTTCCATTTATTCTCATTATTAATTCTTATTTATATTAATTTATTCTTCACTCATCGCATTCAATAATAGTATTATATTCATTCGGCAAGATATCTCTCATACTAAATTTTAACGCACCCGCTCAACAATATTTCAACACTCTCATCCAAATCACGTGTTTACATTCTCAGTTTGTAATCATTGTCCTTCTTCGTTTCGCCGTTCGTCATAGCACATAGCAATCAATATATATATCTCACAATCAAGGGTCCGTATCTCATGTCTTCACTATTCATAAGCCGAGGTCGTTCCATACGAAATCCGCGAATCAGTCCTTTGAAATTTTATACCGGGTGCATTTAATAGATTTCAGTTTTAAGTTTATCGTTTAATTGGCCACACTATGTCGGGCTTGAAATCAATCCGCCAACAGTCCGTCGTGGCTTCGTGGATTGATTCCATCGTTTAATTTATTTCATAAGTTTATATTTTAATTATTCATGTTTAATTTCGTTGTCCGATCAAGTCCAATATCGTAATCCATCATCATTGCCAGTCGTCATATCACATAACCGTCCATATATCGAATTAATTACAAGCCATTTATACGTTTAATGAGCACAGAGTTACTCACTTTTAATTTCACGTGATTTACTTTAAAACGAAGAAACGTGTATTGCCGTATGGTTAGGCATACCGGAGCCGTAACGTGTGGTTGCGACGCTGGGCGTCGGACGACTCTCCTTGCTCGGAAGGCTCTCCGTACCTCGGTACCTCTCATTGCGTCGTTACCCGAGAAATCCCGCGCAATCCCCAAAATCACGCTTAGAAATTGGTTCGCGATTGGCCCATTTCCAATCGCGCGATACAGGCGTAATGACGCGCTTGCCACGTGATCCGGGAAGGGATAACGACGGTTACAACCTTTTAGTCAATTCTTTAAAATACACAATTAAATTACTCTCTTCAGAGTTCGACAAAGAACTTTTATGTTCCCTTTGCCAATTTTTATATGCTTCGTGGTTTCAAATATATCTATCAGCGGATTTCTTCGGCAACGTATCCGACTGTATTATTAAAGTGGCTTCTGCATCAAAGCTTCTTAAAATCTATTACTCGTCCATAGATTCCACTGATGAAGATGTTTCGTCCATTTTTTTTTACTAATTATATTTCACTTCATACAATTCCTTAATTTATAATCACTGATATGTAGATTCACATAAAAATTCTCAGCAAGCAATTTGATGTTACGCGTAACTCAGCATCCGCAATAACAAACAAAACAACCGAGTGAGCGGTAGCGATTGCTGACTAGCGGCTACCTTCGTGTATCTGTTCAGTGCATGATTAATTTCTTTCGGTGCACTGTAGCAGAGCGCATGCGCGGCTCTACCGATGCATAAATGTTAGACTTTCTGCCTCGAAGTCGAAGCCGAAAGTACGTACTTTCTCGAGAGTACATACTTAAATCATATGCAATAAAAAAAAATGTCTTTTTTCATCCATCACAACTGTATATAACCCCTTAAGCTAGAAAACAAAACAACGTAGAATCTGAGCTAAACCGTGAGTGTAAGAAATAAAAGTAATACGGCCGACGTGTTAAGGAATACGAAAATAAATGTAAATTTGTCCTTTTATTAATGAACAATGCACTTTCATGAATTAACTTTCTCCCGTACGTAGAGAACGTAATGAACCTCGAATATGATCGTGGGTTGGGCTCTAGTTGGAATCAATCCCAGTTGCAACAGTCCGATTATCATTAATTTGCAATAACACACCAGTGGACTGCTACTGACAAGTTTAATCGTTTTTCCAACAGACCTCGAGTCCAGTATAATATTATGTCACATTGAGGTCTCTAAGATTGTACTTTTTAAACTATCTAATGAAAATCGATTGAATGATGATGATGATAATAATAATAATACTAATAATAATAATAATAATAATAATAATAATAATAATAATAATAATAATAATAATAATAATAATAATAATAATAATAATAATAATAATAATAATAATAATAATAATAATAATAATAACAATAATAATAATAATAATAATGGATCCGCGGTTATTGATTCAAAGCGTCATTGGATACGTTTCAGTCGCGGTACGAAGTTGTTATTGCTTAGATACAGTCAGATAATGTAGTTAGAATCGTAAATTCGGTTCTGACGTCAATGATATTGAAACAACGGTCATCGGACGATTAAGGAAACGATAAGTCCAGTGCCGCTTGGCGAGGTATCTCGCGCGCTGACGAAATTTCCATTCAAATCTTCAACGATCAATGCCATTGACACGTTTAAGCGCTCAGCCTGTTTCATCTTTTTTCCCGTTGGCCCGCAGCTACGCCGATTTGCAGCGATTTTTATTTTGAGGTTTTTTTTTTAGTATTCGTTAACATTTTTTTTTGGTAACAAGTAATATTTAGGTATATTTTTTTATGAAATTCTAAAAAATATATCGTGAGAAGTATATGAGGCATTCCACGTCAACTCAGATGGTCAAAACCCTGACCCCTGCCGATTTAGTTCGTGATTTTTTGTTGGCTTCCATTTAACCCCCAAAGTACCCCCGATTTTTTTCAGAATTTTCGTATCCCCGTACAACCCTTAAAAAAATTCAAAACCACCCCCAAATGAAGAAAGGCATACTTGGACATAATAATATCTTTGATTTTTTTTGTGTGATATCTGTAGGTCAAAAAATAAACTTTGCCAAAATTCCAGAGTAGGCTCTGTATTGCAACTATATTTTAGAAAAAAATAAATCGGACGGTAAAAACCTGATCTTTGCTGATTTAGCCCTCGATTGTTAGTTGAATTTAGTTTCACCCCAAAAGTACCCCTGATTTTTTTCAGAATTTAAAATTCCAACAAACTACTATTCAATGTACTGAAATCATTAAAAAAATTAAAATTTTTAATTGTGTCCAAGTACGTCTTTCCTTATTTGGGGGTGGTTTTTAATTTTTTAAAGGGTCGTAGGGGGATCCGAAAATTCTGAAAAAAATCAGGGGTACTTTTGGGGTGAAACTGAATTAAAAAAAAAATAGAGAGCTAAATCAGCAAAGATCAGGTTTTGACCGTCCGATTTATTTTTTTCTAAAATATAGTTGCAATACAGAGCCCACTCTGCAATTTTGGCAAAGTTTATTTTTTGACCTACTGATATCACACAAAAAAAATCAAAGATATTAATTATGTCCAAGTACGCCTTTCTTCATTTGGGGGTGGTTTTGAATTTTTTTAAGGGTTGTACGGGGATTCGAAAATTCTGAAAAAAATCGGGGGTACTTTGGGGGTTAAATGGAAGCCAACAAAAAATCAGGAACTAAATCGGCACGGGTCAGGGTTTTGACCGTCTGAGTTTACGTGGAATGCCTCATATATATTTTGTCGAATAGCACATATATCGTCAATCTATTTGGTATCGAATTTGGGCAGTCCATCGAAAAGTTCAGATTTTCTAGGTCTATGAATTTTTTTTTGTTCAATTTACGTTTCATTATTACTCACGGTAGCTTTGACTGATTGTACCTGAACTCCACTGAAGATGTGGAGCATCACTCATCCGTACTATGATATACATTTTCTGATATCAGTCGTGACGGTATTTTAGAGGAATTCTTATTTTTCGAAAAATTGCCATTTCGCTCTAACTCACGTCGGCATGGACCAATTGAACCCGAACTTGCTATACCTATCGAATGCCGTTGGTAGTTGAACAGGATCGACGGAAGACACCGTTTTTTAAACAGGAACAAAGCTACAAGTCGCAATTTGCAAATTGTGTCGTCTAAATTCGCGGTAATACACGGAATCCTCATTGAAAAAGTGATTTCTCTGGATTTCTCGGGAATCGATGAATTATAGTTCGCCCAGAGTAATTCGTACATTATCTTAACTCCACAGCGAAAAATTTTCAAGGTTTTTAATATTCACGAAAATGTTATGATAAATATTTCATGCGTTAATTATCGAATTGTGCGTGTAAAGCAAGCAGCGTCGACCTTCACTAGTGCGTCCATTAAAAGTATCTATCTCGTAAATATTACGTACGGAATTTGATTATCATGTTCAAAGTCTTAGTTTCGTATTCCTGCTGTTTTCGTCTTCAGACGGAATATATTAAGCTTCTACGACTGGGAAATAAAAATTGGAAAGTACGTGACTTAATAGCAGTGCCTGCGGTAGTCCAATGGCGAATCAATGGAAGATGATAACCAATCGGTGTAGCATGTAAATTTACGTCTAGAGGTTTTCCTGGGCAGCGGGTATAAATAGTGTGTGACCCGACAGAAAGGTGGACAGTTGCAAAAATCTTCGTGCTGCGCGGTCGAAACGAGTTGTCTTGCGACGTACAGCGCGTTCGCTCGAAAAATCAAGAGTTTTTTAAAGAGTGTTACATCAGGCGTCATGAGACTACCAATTAACGGTTTTTCGGTCTTTGCCGTAATAATGATTATTGTACTCAGCACTCTGCAAACATCTGTGAATTGCGCACCCCAAGAATCATCGGAAGAATTACCCGAAGATCGACCCGGGGAATATCCGCCCCCCACCAAAATAATCACCGGACCGTGCCCGAGAAACCGGAGATTGGATGAAAACGGGAAATGTCGTGAGGCATAGTAAGAAAACGTTTTTCCGTTGTTCAAAGTTTATTTTTTCCGTTCTCTAATTCAAACTTGTTGTATTTGTTTGAAACAACTTTGAGTTTGATTCAGAAGTCTGAATGATTTCTTAGATATATTTCTCTGTGTAACTTAAGAGGGTACATCTGTGTAGATTGTCGGAAAACTAGGTGGATTTTGGGAATTATTACCTCAAAATCTATTCTTCCGATTGAATTCAAGTTGGTTTTATTTGAAAGTATGTACATTGAGGTGTGTTGACGATTTTTTATATAAATATATAGCGAGTTCTCAAACTTCAAACGCGTTTATCTCGAAACACGGTTTTTCAGAGTCGGTTCCCACTTTTTTTGAGATTACGGATCGACCGATTCCTTTAAAATTTGGACACAATATGCACGGATAGGTAATGAAGTTCGGCACGCAGAATTTTTTTTTAAACTAATTTATTTATTTTTTTATCAACCAAAAAAGGTCGTAAATTGAGGTTAAAATGTGAATTTCAATTTCAATCAGGCGCCATTTTGTGAAAAAAAAAAAAATCCTACGTGCCAAACAGCTCAAGACGTTACACTTTAAGAATGTTCTTGAAATTTTTGGTTCGGACCAACCGACTGCGAGAACATACCTCAATGTACTATGTACAATGAACTTTCAAATAAAACCAACTTCAATTAAATCGGACGAATAGTTTTTGAGATAATAATTCCCAAAATTCACCGACTTTTCCGGCAATCTACATAGATGTGCCCTTTTTTTGAAGAGAAGTCTTTTTTTGTTCTGTCCGCAGCAAATAATAATAATAAGAATAATAATAATAATAAATAATAATAATAATAAAAACGTAAATTAAATTATTGTAATTACAGTTGACGGTGTCCTTCCGATTCTTCTGGGTACCCATCGTGTCGACAATGACAGCACGACTTAACCAAACGGCATATCGCAAGACTCGTGTTTCAGTAATGCGACTCTAATAACGGCTAATCGTGCATTCCTGTACAGACTGTATGTTTATTTTATTTTATACATCGTAAATAAACAAAATTTTATTAAAACAAATGCACGACGCCGCCATTGTTTTTCGAATTTGTGCAATCGTGGGGCGAGCATCGAATCCTTGGGCAATGTTATCGCGACTTACGTCAACGCGTTACACTGATTCAACGTGTACGTAGATTCGATGTTTTTGAATACATGCAGTTCAAAAATTGATTCTAGTGAAATTCGAAATCAAGCTACACATTAATTTGTAATTGTTTTATTCATCATAGCGGAATTTATGTGTTTGCCTTTTGTGTTCGCGTGTAATTGAAAAATGTGAGTTTGTGTTAGTTTCCAAAATTCGGTCGGGAAAATGAACCGGCTTCAACAACAGCTGTTACGATAGGATAACCCAATGACGCTGGTTTCTCGCGTTGAAACCATCCATCTTTTCAATCTTGAAAGTTAAAACCTCAACAACCTATCCCTTTTATTTTGGCCCTGATCTCGTCTACATTAAATACAGGCTTTGCTTTTATCAACAAAAATGCAATTGAAATCGATAAGTCTGGAAATACAAAAAGAACCCTCAAGTACCGTTAGCGAGGGGGTAAGACCCCGTGGCCGCCAATAACGTATAGTAATTTTGGCTCGGAGTTGCGTTTGGGGTCGTTTTGACCCCTGGCGACCTTGAAGGTTCGATTATTATTACGATTGGAAGAATCGTATTTTCAGCCACAATGATTTCAGAGTTCTAAGCACGTAATTTTCGGTAAAGTTCAGTAATCGTGGCGATAGCTAGAACGTCAGATCAGACACGTGCTTTGCTGTCATCGTTAGCCGAAGATTTTACCGAATTTCACGGGTTTTCGGTACTGCTAGTGATACCGGTCACTAATGACCAGTCAGCTCGGACAATCTGCTGAAGTAGATTGGCCGAAAGCGATATAGATAAGAAACCGACACGAGAAGGAAGGAGATAAAACTGTGATAGTTCGTGGTGCCGTTAAACAATTAACAAACAAAAAATATATGTATTTCATGATCAGTTACACAGCATTATAAAATAATAGTTTCTGCGGTACAGTAAGATCAAAACTTCTCAATATACCTGTCTTTCTTAAGACGATTCTTCGTTTGTTTGATTTATATATTTATGCGACTATTTATTAAAATATAAAGGGAGTGACTTGGAGTACAAGCCAGTTATTATTATTAAGTGTAAAAAAGCAACGATAAGAAAATTTGGGTACAGAAATAAAATGTTGCATTTTCATGTTCCATACGCGTCGAATGAGCGCAGTACGATGATATTTCCTGTGTAAGTCTAGAAGTTCCGTTTCCCATCGATGTCGACGTCATCCGTAAACCGCAAGATTCGCGAGAAGTCGATGCTCATGTTACTCTTACTCAATCGGTACCCAGAAGAATCGGAAGGACATCAGTCACTGCAATTACAAACATTTCGTTTCCATGAGTAAATATAAGGAGGGTCGATTGCGTCGATTTACTGTGGATTAGTCGCATTAATTACTCCTCTATCAATTACATACAGTATTATTATAATTATTTCTTTTGATACTCGATGGGTTTTCGTGCCGCCATAGTTTAATGCCATTAGATGTCACTGAATACAAATACTATTCTGCCTTCGACAGTCATAGTAACTTGAAAGATATATGCTATTAACATTATTACAATAATTCATCGCTGGGAACAGCGACAAAAAATAATTTCCATCACTTGAAAACCGTTTAGTTGTCGATTCTTTGAAATACAAAAATATTTTAAGAAGTTTATTTCAGTTTTAAATGAAATTAAAAGTCTTTTAGGACAAACATTACAGTAACGAATTGGATGACGGAAAAAGGTAATTTTGATCAACAAATAATCGTGTGTTCTTACTATTTCTTACGGCATTGCCCGTTTCTATCCCTTCTAGAGCCTCTTGGGCAAGGTGCGTTGAATATGGTTTCAGGCGGTGGAATTGTGGGGTTCCTACTGGGTGCACAATTTACAGATGTGCATAATTCGTTGAATGCGATCATCGTTATAACGAAGAGGATATAGAGGTATCGCAACGGTCCCATGGCACTTGACGTTGATCTTCTCGTGGACAATGTGACTTCTACGAACGAATTTATTTGTCACAACTGATGCAAACGCGTGAACCAAATGAGACTTTTCCGTCTGTATAGTTTTGTGCGATGCGGGACGGTATTTATACCCGACGACAACAAGATTCTGACGTTGCGATTGGCTTCACGGGTTTTCGGTACTGCTAGTGATACCGGTCACCAATGACCAGCCAGCTCGGACAATCTGCTGGAGTAGATTGGCCGAAAGCGATATAGATAAAAAACCGACACGCGAAGGGAGGAGATAAAACTGTGATAGTTCGTGGTGCCGTTAAACAACTAACAAACAAAAAATATATGTATTTGATGATCAGTTACACGGCATTAGAAAATAATAGTTTCTGCGGTACAGTAAGATCAAAACTTCTCAGTATATATGTCTTTCCTAAGACGATTCGTTGTTTGTTTAATTTATATATTCATGCGACTATTTATTAAAATATAAAGGAAGTGACTTGGAGTACAAGCCAGTTATTATTATTAAGTGTAAAAAAAAAACGATAAGAAAATTTGGGTACAGAAATAAAATGTTGTATTTTCATGTTCCATACGCGTCGAATGAGCGCAGTACGATGATATTGCCTGTGTAAGTCTAGAAGTTCCGTTTCCCATCGATGTCGACGTCATCCGTAAACCGCAAGATTCGCGAGGAGTCGATGCTCATGTTACTATTATTCAATCGGTACCCAGAAGAATCGTGAGGACATTACTTACTGCAATTAAGAAAATGTCGGGTTTATGAGTAAATATAAGGACAGTCGATTGCGTCGATCTATTGTGTATTAATCGCATTAATTACTCTTCCATCAATTACATACAGTATTATTATGATTATTTCCTTTGACAGTCGATGGGTCTTCGAGCCGCCATAGTTTAATGCCATTAGATGTCACTAAATACAAATATTATTCTGCCTCTGACAGTTATAGTAACTTGAAGGTATATTCGATTACCATTATTATAATAATCATTGTTTTTTATTTACTGCGAAAAGTAACAAAAATATAATTTATATCACTTAAAAGCCGTTGAGTTGTCGATTTTTTGAAACACAAAAATATTTTTATTCAATTCCAGTTTTTAATTAAGTTATAAAATTTTTGAAAAATAGTACATTATGACAGTAGTACGAATTTTTTTTTTCTGACGAGTGTGAGTTTGCAGAACGAGCCGAAGGCGAGTGTTGCAATTACACGAGTCCAGAAAACGTTTTTCGTACGAGTATCGTACGAATTTTTATGTCACAACGTGGGTAAATGCGGTTTGACGCGAACGAAGGGAGCGTAAAGGCGCACTTTTACGCGCATCGTGTCATAAAAGTCTTTTAAGACAAATATTACTGTTACGAATTGGATAAGAACAAAAAAGGGAATTTTAATTAACAAGTATTGATTTTCTTACTATTTTTTTACGGCATTTCCCTCGTGCATCTCTCGTAGATCCTGGTTGGCATGGAGCGGTGAATATGGTTGTGACCCCTCCATCTGTGGTGTTCGTACTGGGTTCACAATTTACAGATGTGCGTAATTCGCTGAATGCTACCATCATTATAAAGAAGAGGGTATAGATGTATCGCAATGGTCCCATGGCGATTGACGTTATCTCCTCGTGGAAACTGTTACTTCTACGAATGAATTCGCTTTATTGCCACAATTTATGAAAACGCGTGAACCAAATGAGACTTTTCCGTCTGTATAGTTTTCTACGATCCCGCACGGTATTTATACCCGACGACGACGAGATTCTGACACTGCGATTGGCTTGACAATTTTCCGAAGTTCGCTTTTGAGTCCTAGAAGCAAATTATCGACTATCGAACAATGGCTATTAGTGAAGGTTATTAACGTCGAAGTCGGTAGGAATTTCACGTGTGTGTCAACCATTGTCGGACAAACAGCTAAGATGACAAAAGCTTTAAATCAGTCTAATTTTAAATCGATCTGTTTGGACTCAAGAAACGTGGATTAAATCTATAGTTGACTTATGATAAGCCTCGTGGAAATAGTCATTAGAGATTTTGATCATTTTTGTCATAAAGTGTTTTATTCTGAAAAATATTGGTCGAACTTTTAAAAGAATTTGTCGAATTTTTCTCAATATTAATCATACAATTAATAAATAGAGAGAAATAACCTGAAAAAGTCTACGATGATGTCATTTTTGTTTGGATCGGTACTCTTGTCAATGAAAGATGATGACTAGGGGTGTAATGAAGGAAAACGATAGGACGCATTTTTTTAGTCCACTTCGAGAAAACGGGCTTCGGAAGAATAAAGTGCAGTTTACATAGGCTATTGATAGAGATGATTTCAACCGGCCGAGATAGCTTCATTAGTAACTCCCATGCATGTGGATTTGAACATTACAGGTTCGAGTGTTGCTGACGTCATTTTTTTTCTCGTCAAACCGTTGACATCAACGGTCGACATAGATCGATTGACGGATGTCAATCGAATTGACATAGTTTCATTGGATTTTATAAGAGAATTGTATACATATGCAATTCTCTTATAAAATCCAACGTAACTTTGATGAATGAATTGTATACATATACGATTCTCTTATAAAATCCAATGAAACTATGTCAATTCGATTACATTTGATATTTTTTCGTTCAATTGAAAAACTATTCATTACGAAAAATGAACGATTTATTATAAAAATTGATTCAAAGGATAGATAAATGATTGAGTATATATCCACAAGTCATATTTTTTTTAAAACTGGATAAGTAATTAAGTTCATAGACGCTATTGTTTATCTATTTTTATTTTTCTCCTCCACAGTATACACTAGGGTGGCTTGAAAAAAAAAAGTTTTTTTTACAAAAATTTCTTACGAAACAACAAAATTATCGACGGAAATTGCGATCGGATTCCAAAAGTCTGCATGCTTTTTTGAGCGGTTTTCAGAGAGCTTTGAAATAGAACTTACGGAATCAACGTAGCTATAAAATTGGCGGAGCTACGATTTTTTGAATGGAAACTTTACGTTCTTCCCATGTTAATCAAATGAAAAACGTGAAAAATCTTGCGCGACCCCTAAAAATGGTCCGATTCGGTTCATCTTTGCGGTGGATTCTCCAGATGCAAGATACTTTGCAGTGAATGGATTTTGATTGAAATCAGAAAAAAAACTTTTTTTTTCAAGCCACTCTAGTATACGCAGATGAACATTTTGTTCGTGTCGCAGATAAGGCGGTTGCACGGTGAGCACCGCTGTTGGGTTTTGTACCTGTCGTTTACAAAATCGGGATGGTGGCTAACTGACTTTCGCCGATCTGCCTTTTCCCACTTGGGTTTCGTCCCAGTTGGGTTTCATCCCAGACTGACTTTTTTCACGAGATGAAGTGATCACGTGACGCTCGAATTATCTCGAGCGTCGCGCGGTCGCCCGAGCTTCGTTTATGCCCGAATTTGAAATTTAAAAAAAAAACACAGAATTTGTCATTTGAAAATTTAAAAAAAATTCGATGTAAACGGTGTCCGAACATTCTTAATACTCATAAAGATTGAGACAAATTTTTTTAAATTTTTTCTTAATTTCAAAAACAATCTTGATGAGTATTTAATGCCAAATGTTGAGAAAAATAGAGAATTTATTTTCTTTCATCGCAATAATCATCCGATGATGTTCAAAGAGCAGAAAAGGCGTTTTTTCAAGTGAAGCCTAAAATAAAAAATTCGTGGTGGAGAAACGGATGAACGGATCATCTTGAAATTTAATAGGGTTATTGGAGATACATTAAGCTAAATGCCGACGCACAAACGTTTGTTCTAACCGCAATATTTGCAAAGAACTGGTGAGATTTCTAAATAACCGGAAAAAGTGCTTTTTTTGCCACTTTTTCAAGTGAACGCAAGGGGTGAAAAATTTTTTTTTTCCAAAAACAACAACTGAAGCTCATACGCAATTCATTTGAGTTGTCAAAACTGCCGGTAGATTTGCTATGAGATTACCGGTTCATAAGATATCGATGATCAAATGAAAAAAAATGTTTTTTTAATCACCGGCCGATATCTCAGAGACAAATCGTTCTACAGAAAAAAAAAATAAATAAAATCGAAGGTTGAGAATCAGGCTTAATGACTGTGTTATTAGTGCCCTCAGAAATTTTTTTTTGAAGTCCGGGGACTACTTGGAGAAACGAAAATAAAAAAAAAAAAATTCTTTGTGACGTTTCTCTTGAGTGTGGCATGACCAATGGCCAAAAAAATCTTTTATCATACGGTTTTGGAACTAAAATCGTCAAGCTTCAAAATGCTTTTTCATTCATCTAAATACGAATATTTTTCGCAAAGTTACAGCCACGCAAAAAAAACGTTAAAAATTGGAGCGATTTCTTGTTCCTTCAATTTTTAGATTGAGTGTAGTTAAAACTCCCGTCTTTCGATTCTCGACAAGCTCGTTTCATCTAATCCGAACGCTGCCTATGTTCTTTTAGTAATACATGCTTGGCCAATATCCGTTGTGTCCGGAAAGGGCTGCATCGATCAAGATAGCCATCAAAAGCTTCCTCCAATTAGCGATTCGAGTATTTCCCAACGTAAATCCTAAAAAAAGATTTGTGCCGAAATAAGACGTTTGCCCCCGAAAACTCTAAATTACGAGATGAAGAGTTTGTTCGTGGTTGGATATTTCTTAAGATTTTTTCACCGTTGCGTCTCTCTGTTGTAGGAGCCAACCACCTTATCAGGAATAATACCGATCGTGCTAAAATTGGCTGCGCAGAAGAATTTTACAGCAAATCGTTCGCTTATTTTTTATTGTTTTCTCGTGCTTCGGTGCTGCTATCAACTTGCACGTGCCGCACGACAACCTCGATTTTATTTTTCTGCATAATGTGACCGCTATAATTCTCAAGTAAATTTATTGAAATCGTAATAACCCCAGCCTTTCGATTCTCTACAAGCTCGTTTCATCTAATCCGAACGCTGCCTACGTTCTTTTAGTAATACATGCTTGGCCAATATCCGTTGTGTCCGGAAAGGGCTGCGTCGATCAAGATTGCCGTCAAAAGCTTCCTCCAATTAGCGATTCGAGTATTTCCCAACGTAAATCCTAAAAAAAGATTTGTGCCGAAATAAGACGTTTGCCCCCGAAAACTCTAAATTACGAGATGAATAGTTTGTTCGTGGTTGGATATTTCTTAAGATTTTTTCACCGTTGCGTCTCTCTGTTGTAGGAGCCAACCACCTTATCAGGAATAATACCGATCGTGCTAAAATTGGCTGCGCAGAAGAATTTTACAGCAAATCGTTCGCTTATTTTTTATTGTTTTCTCGTGCTTCGGTGCTGCTATCAACTTGCACGTGCCGCACGACAACCTCGATTTTATTTTTCTGCATAATGTGACCGCTATAATTCTCAAGTAAATTTATTGAAATCGAAATAACCCCAGCCTTTCGATTCTCTACAAGCTCGTTTCATCTAATCCGAACGCTGCCTACGTTCTTTTAGTAATACATGCTTGGCCAATATCCGTTGTGTCCGGAAAGGGCTGCGTCGATCAAGATTGCCGTCAAAAGCTTCCTCCAATTAGCGATTCGAGTATTTCCCAACGTAAATCCTAAAAAAAGATTTGTGCCGAAATAAGACGTTTGCCCCCGAAAACTCTAAATTACGAGATGAAGAGTTTGTTCGTGGTTGGATATTCCTTAAGATTTTTTTACCGTTGCGTCTCTCTGTTGTAGGAGCCAACCACCCTATCAGGAATAATACCGATCGTGCTAAAATTGGCTGCGCAGAAGAATTTTACGGCAAATCGTTCGCTTATTTTTTATTGTTTTCTCGTGCTTCAGTGCTGCTATCAACTTGCACGTGCCGCACGACAACCTCGATTTTATTTTTCTGCATAATGTGCCCGCTATAATTCTCAAGTAAATTCATTGAAATCGCAATAAACCCAGCCTTTCGATTCTCTACAAGCTCGTTTCATCTAATCCGAACCCTGCCTATGCTCTTTTAGTAATACATGCTTGGCCAATATCTGTTGTGTCCGGAAAGGGCTGAATCGATCAAGATTGCCTTCAAAAGCTTTCTGAAATTAGCGATTCGAGTATTTCCCAACGTATATCCTAAAAAAAGATTTGCGCCGAAATGAGACGTTTGCCCCGGAAAACTCTAAACTACGAGATGAAGAGTTTGTTCGTGGTTGGATATTTCTTAAGATTTTTTCACCGTTGCGTCTCTCTGTTGTAGGAGCCAACCACCTTATCAGGATTAATACCGATCGTGCTAAAATTGGCTGCGCAGAAGAATTTTACGGCAAATCGTTCGCTTATTTTTTATTGTTTTCTCGTGCTTCAGTGCTGCTATCAACTTGCACGTGCCGCACGACAACCTCGATTTCATTTTTCTGCATAAAGTGACCGCTATAATTCTCAAGTAAATTTATTGAAATCGAAATAACCCCAGCCTTTCGATTCTCTACAAGCTCGTTTCATCTAATCCGAACGCTGCCTATGTTCTTTTAGTAATACATGCTTGGCCAATATCTGTTGTGTCCGGAAAGGGCTGCATCGATCAAGATTGCCTTCAAAAGCTTTCTGAAATTAGCGATTCGAGTATTTCCCAACGTATATCCTAAAAAAAGATTTGCGCCGAAATAAGACGTTTGCCCCCGAAAACTCTAAACTACGAGATGAAGAGTTTGTTCGTGGTTGGATATTTCTTAAGATTTTTTCACCGTTGCGTCTCTCTGTTGTAGGAGCCAACCACCTTATCAGGATTAATACCGATCGTGCTAAAATTGGCTGCGCAGAAGAATTTCACGGCCAATCGTTCGCTTATTTTTTATTGTTTTCTCGTGCTTCAGTGCTGCTATCAACTTGCACGTGCCGCACGACAACCTCGATTTTATTTTTCTGCATAATGTGACCGCTATAATTCTCAAGTAAATTCATGCAAATACACTCAACCAAACAATTGAAGGAACAAGAAATCGCTCCAATTTTTAACGTTTTTTTTTTTTGCGTAGCTGTAACTTTGCGAAAAATTGTCGTGTGAGAAGAATGAAGAAGCATTTTGAAGCTTGACATTTCTAGTTTTAAAACCGTATGATGGAAGATTTTTTTTGGTCATTGGTCATGCCACACTCAAGAGAAATGTCACAAAGAAATTTTTTTTTCAAATTTTCGTTTCTCCAAGTAGTCCCCGGACTTTAAAAAATTTTTTCTGAGGGCACCAATAACACAGCTATTAAGCCTGATTCTCAACCTTCGATTTTATTCATTCTTTTTTTCTGTAGAACGATTTGTCGCTGAGATATCGGCCGGTGAATAAAAAAACATTTTTTTTCGTTTAATCATCGGTATCTTATGAACCGTTAATCTCATAGCCAATCTACCGGCAATTTTGACAACTCAAATGAATTGCGTATGAGCTTCAGTTATTGTTTTTGGAAATAAAATTTTTTTCACCCCTTGCGTTCACTTGAAAAAGTGGCAAAAAAAGCACTTTTTCTGGTTATTTAGAAATCTCACCAGTTCTTTGCAAATATTGCGGTTAGAACAAACGTTTGTGCGTCGGCATTTAGCTTAATGTATCTCCAATAACCCTATTGAATTTCAAGATGATCCGTCCATCCGTTTCTCCACCACGAATTGTTTATTTTAGGCTTCACTTGAAAAAACGCCTTTTCTGCTCTTTGAACATCATCGGATGATTATTGCGATGAAAGAAAATAAATTCTCTATTTTTCTCAACATTTGGCATTAAATACTCATTAAGATTGTTTTTGAAATTAAGAAAAAAATTTTAAAAAATGGTCTCAATCTTTATGAGTATTAAGAATGTTCGGACACCGTTTACATCGAATTTTTTTTAAATTTTCAAATGACAAATTTTGTGTTTTTTTTTAAATTTCAAATTCGGGCATAAACGAAGCTCGGGCGACCGCGCGACGCTCGAGATAATTCGAGCGTCACGTGATCACTTCATCTCGTGAAAAAAGTCAGTCTGGGATGAAACCCAACTGGGACGAAACCCAAGTGGGAAAAGGCAGATCGGCGAAAGTCAGTCAGCCACCATCCCACAAAATCGCGTAGTCGACCCTCTTGTCGAGATCCTCGGGATCTCGGGTCATTCCAAAGACGTTTCAGAGTGAGGAATTTCTGCGATGTTTTTTTTTCAAATCGTTCCGGAGGTACTGCATTTCCGCCCGCTTTCTCAGTCAAGGCCTGACCAGGTGGCGCGTTACGGTCTTGAGACATTGTTTTGCCGTGAGGGTGTTGCTCTCGTGGTTGTTATTATATCAATGCACCGGCATTTCTGTAAAATCCGAGTGTTTACGATGGTTTGGTCCAACATTCCGAAAAAATATCTTTTTAGCCATTCCGGATTTCCCCTAGCGAGAATATAGGAATAATAGCACAGCTGGACGAAACAATCTGTACCTTCGTAATTTTTATGATTTTTTTTTTTTCATTTTTAGAATAGGAAAAAAACGTAATTTTTCATGAAATAACGACGTTCTGGTCACACTGAGCGTCAAAATTATCTCAGCTTGCGCACGGTGCTGTCAAATCGACTACCACAAAGGAACCGCTGTCTCGATTTCTCCGATCCTAGTTTCCTTTTACAAAGAGAACCCTCAAGCACCGTTAGCGGGGGGGGGGGGGGGGGGGGTAAGACCCCTTGGCTGCTAATAAGGCATAGTAATTTTGCCTTGGAGTTGCGCTTGGGGTCGTTTTGACCCCTGGTGACCTTGAAGGTTCGATTATTATTACGATTGGAAGAGACGTATTTTCAGCCACAATGATTTCAGAGTTCTAAGCACGTAATTTTCGGTAAAGTTCAGTAATCGTGGCGATAGCTAGAACGTCAGATCAGACACGTGCTTTGCTGTCATCGTTAGCCGAAGATTTTACCGAATTCCACGGGTTTTCGGTACTGCTAGTGATACCGGTCACCAATGACCAGCCAGCTCGGACAATCTGCTGGAGTAGATTGGCCGAAAGCGATATAGATAAAAAACCGACACGGGAAGGGAGGAGATAAAACTGTGATAGTTCGTGGTGCCGTTAAACAATTAACAAACAAAAAATATATGTATTTGATGATCAGTTACACAGCATTAGAAAATAATAGTTTCTGCGGTACAGTAAGATCAAAACTTCTCAGTATATATGTCTTTCCTAAGACGATTCTTCGTTTGTTTAATTTTTATATTTATGCGACTATTTAATAAAATATGAAGGGAGTGACTTGGAGGACAGGGCAGTTATCATTATTAAGTGTGAAAAAGCAATGATAAGAAAATTTGGGTACAGAAATAAAATGTTGTTTTTTCATGTTCCATACGCGTCGAATGAGCGCAGTACGATGATATTTCCTGTGTAAGTCTAGAAGTTCTGTTTCCCATCGATGTCGACGTCATCCGTAAACCGCAAGATTCGCGAGAAGTCGATGCTCATGTTACTCTTACTCAATCGGTACCCAGAAGAATCGGAAGGACATCAGTCACTGCAATTACAAACATTTCGTTTCCATGAGTAAATATAAGGAGGGTCGATTGCGTCGATTTACTGTGGATTAGTCGCATTAATTACTCCTCTATCAATTACATACAGTATTATTATAATTATTTCTTTTGATACTCGATGGGTTTTCGTGCCGCCATAGTTTAATGCTATTAGATGTCGTTAAATACAAATATTATTCTGCCTCTGACAGTTATAGTAACTTGAAGGTATATTCGATTACCGTTATTATAATAATCATTGCTTTTCATTTACTGCGAAAAGTAACAAAAATATAATTTATATCACTTAAAAGCCGTTGAGTTGTCGATTCTTTGAAACACAAAAATATTTCAATTCATTCCAGTTTTTAATTGAGTTATAAAATTTTTGAAAAAAAGTCTTTCAAGACAAATATTTCTGTTACGAATTGGATAAGAACAAAAGAGGTAATTTTAATTAACAAGTATTGATTTTCTTACTATTCCTCACGGCATTGCCCGTGTGCATCTCTCCTAAATCCTGGTGGGCATGGAGCGTTGAATATGGATGTGACCGGTCCAATTGTGGTGTTCGTACTGGGTTCACAATTTACAGATATGCGCAATTCGCTGAATGCTACCATCATTATAAAGAAGAGGGTATAGATGTATCGCAATGGTCCCATGGCGATTGACCTTATCTCCTCGTGGAAACTGTTACTTCTACGAATGAATTCGCTTTATTTGCCACAATTGATGCGATCGCGTGAGCTAAATGAAACTTTTCCGTCTGTATAGTTTTGTACGATCCTGCACGGTATTTATACTCGACGACAACGATATTCTGATACTGCGATTGGCTTTCCTATTTTCGGAAGTTCGCTGATGAGGCCTAGAAGCAAATTATAGATAATCAAAATATGGCTATTAGTGAAGGTCATCAAAGTCGATATGAAATGTATCCCGATACGAGACTAACGAAATTGCTGTTTATACGTCAATAACGACATTCTGCAGTTTAATTTTAGATCGGTTACTTTGGACTCAAAAAATGTAAGCCTGATGAGAATAGACATTAGAGATTTTGATAATTTTTGTCATAAAATGTGCGATTTGGAAAAATATTCGCCCAACTTTTAAAAGAATTTGTCCAATTTTTCTCACAATTCAAAGTAGAATTAATAAATAGCGAGAAATTAATCTAAACAAGTCAACGTTTAATATCCTATTAAGGGGATCCTACGATTATATCATTTTTGTTTGGATCCGTACTTTTGTTAATGAAAGATGATGGCTGTAGGTGTAATTTGGGAAAACGATAGGACGCACTATTTCAGTCCACTTCGAAGATAATGGTTTCTGAAAAATACCGTGCAGTTTGCATAGACTATTGATAGCGATGATTTCAACCGGCCAAAATAGTTTCATTAGTAAGGCCCTCGTTAATGGGTTGCAGCCAGGGTCGTAAATTTTCAATGGAAAAAAATTGCATTATCCATTATTTTTTATGAGTAGTATAGCTTTGTTTCATTATTCAGTAAAAGTAATGAGTAATGCAGATTTTTTCCTATTATTCATTGAAAGTAGTGAGTAATGTAGATTAATTTCTATTATACATTAAAAGTAGTGAGCAGTGTAGATATTTTTCCATTATTCATTGAAAGTAATGAGGAATATCATTTTTTCTCATTATTCAGTTTATTTTTTTCGAAACGTTTTTCAGTTCCCATTATTTTTAATGAAACGTTATTCAGTTCCCATTATTTTTAACGGCACGTTTTTTAGTCCCCATTATTTTCAATGGAACGCTTTTTAGTTCCCATTATTTTCAACGGAACGTTTTTAAGTCCCCATTATTTTTAATGAAACCTTTTCCAGTTCCCATTATTTATAACGGGACGTTTTTCAAGAAGAGAATGAATAAAAGGGAAATGGTGAAATTAGAAGGAAAAAAACCAAAAAAAAAAAGATCGTGACTGGTGTGGCGAAATGCAAAACTACAATTCGGTCGTGACGGTTTTGCAGATTCCAAACGAACCGGCGTATTATGTACGTAGTCGATCGACATTAGATATACCTTGTCAACACGTCCGAGGTGACCTTTCACATCGGCGACCGTGTCCTCCTCCACGACGATACCGTGCGACGAGGCAGGTCGGCGAAACTAACCCCCAAATGGTTAGGCCCCTACGAAGTGACCGAGCAACGCACCCCGGTCACCTACAAAATTAAAAAGGGAAAAAAGGAATTGACAATAAATGATAATAAAATGATAATAAATATGATAATAAAAATAGAAAATAAATAAATAAATAAACAAAATGAGCACGGAAAGAACTTAACTGCTAAACTTAATAACTAAAACGTGCCTCGCTGCTGGGGAGAAGCAGCGGACCATAAAGGGAATAACGGGACGGAAAACAAATAAAACGGAATTACAAAATATTTTTTATTCATTGGACCCGGCTCCACTGGAGCCGTATCCCCTTCCTTCATAATACATTAAACGTCGACGACACGCTGGCCGTCACGCACGACGACCAAGGCAAAAAGGCGCCATAGCCCTAAGAAATCTGAGTACCGGTCGTCCTTGCCCTTGAAATCCCGAATACCCCAGAGGGCGTACACCGCCGCCCGGTACCCGTGCCGGACCTGTCCTGAAAAAGAACATCAAATTCCTCCCACATGAGCCGGCGTCAATGAAACTCGCCGGAAGTCTAAAAAAAAATTTAAAGTCAACGCTTATAAACAAAATAAAATCAAAACAAAAACCAAGGGCAAGAAGTGAACTAACCACCAAACAGGGGCAAAAAGCCATGATACTAAAGAAAACAATGTCGGTGATGCACGGGGGAATGTTCAGAGAATAATGAAGCTCCACCCGCGACCGCGATCAGAGCAACCCCCAACACCTCCAGAGAAAGGGTACCCCCCTTACGAAGCAGTCCCACGTCTCGCTTACACCGTTTTCCGTTGCAGGTTTACCCTGTTCGCACTCGGTACCACGTGCTGCAGCTAAAATCTCCGGACTACGAGATAAAAGCGTTCACGAGCCGCCCCAGGATCTATTACGAGGAAATGGGAAACCTTGCCGTCGCGAAAGCAACTTGGTGGTTAGCAATCGCCCTGAACGTGGCTCCCCTTGCAAAACGAGGTGAGAACGTGAAAGAATACCTGCACGAGATCCTCACCATGTGAAAGACAAAGACGGAGGAAAATTATTTATGCCCCGTCCTGGACGAGGCCATACCGTCCTGAAATAGGCTGGACATCGTAGTCATCGACCCCGAGAACAGAAATTACATACAAATGACGAACGACGACCTTGCGAAATGCAAGCTCGACGAAAATCTGTACATCTGTTTCGCAGCGCGGCCGGTGCAACCGTTGACCGACCAAGTGCCGTGCGAAATCCAGCTATTTGCGAAAATACGACCTAAAAACGACATCCAATGTGAAAAACGATCCGCGACACTAAGACAAACGATACTAATAACCATGCTACAACAAGGTAGATGGTTGTACGTGGCGCCAAAAACCGAAACAGTCGGAATAAAATGCGAAAACCGTATAACAAAAACAAACAATTGATAGGGACAGGAATAATGGCTTTCGTAGGAATATGTAAGGTAACTGCCCAGGGTTTCAGCATCGCAACAGGGCGGCGATATACGCAAATGGTCAGGAAAGACTATCTGCCCCCCAGCAATCTCACTTTCCTAGACGCAGACGGGGAAGTAACCATCCCAAGGGAGGACAGGGAAACTACGCTACTTCAACCAGTCATCCGAAACCCCGCAAAGTTACGCGAACTCGGACAGCGAGTCCGAGAAATTGAAAAACATTTACGCGAGGAATTCCGAAGCAAAGTCCACAGTACTATGGCAATAAGTACCACAACCATACTCGCAGTCGCGGCGATAGCATTGGTCAGCTATACCGTATACCGAAAGACACGTAAATGAAACACGACACCGCAGCCTTCAGCTGCGACCGTCGCAATACATTTAGAGACAGTCGCCCCTCGGGAAGAGGAGCGACACAAAACTCAAACCGAAGAAGAAGCTCGAAAAAACCGCGAGACGGTACAACAGCTGGACCAATACTACCGTCGCGAACGAGCAAAATAAACCGACACCCTCAAACGAAACCGAAAATCTCTGGGCACATGAGAAACGCATTCGAAGTAAAAATTGTTCATTGCATATTCAAATTTTTACTTTTCAGGGGGGATGGATGTTGTGCCCCGCAATTTTCATCTAATCATTACAATTAAAATTTTATAGAATCCAATTTATGAACAATTATATCGAGTATTTAATTGTTTCCCACAATCATGGAACCAGTCGATATAAAATTTGCGAACGAAACTGCTTGCGCTAAGTAACGGAAGTACGGCATTTCCGTTACCACAATATTCAATCAAATAAATTCATTTCAAAAGACCTCGTATATTGACCAAGTCAAGTCGAATGATCCTCCGATCATTAGACTCCCGTGCCGCAACAGAATTTCCTTCTGCGAACTGCGCGAAAGATTACGAGCTGCATGGACCATTGCGAGGAAACGACTGTTGAGCGGTAAAGAAAAAACGAAACTGTCTTATGACAAGGGAGCGAAGCCGACAGAGCTCTGCATCGGAGACCGCGTACTGCTAAGCGACGAAACAATCCGACGCGGAAGGTCGGCAAAATTAACGCCAAAGTGGACAGGTCCTTATCAAATAATAGGACATCCCACACCGGTTACGTTCGAAATACAAAAGGGAAGAAAAACATTAAAAGCGCACGCTAACCGGCTGAAGCTCGCCGTAGAGCATTAAAAAAAAATAAACAAATGAATAAATAAATAAATAAAAAAATAAAATTAGGTACGTAAAATAAAAACAAAACACAGGGATTCAAGATATTTTTCTCATTTATTGGACCCGGCGCCACTGGAGCCGGATCCCCTCTTCAAAAAATTACATTACGTCGTGATCATGAGACGGCCTATCTCTCCGCAAAAAGGCGCCGCAGTTCAAACGGTTCCGGCCCCGCCTAAATAGCCGAGGCGCACACCCGCAGCAAGTTCCGCCTCGCGTGGAGAAGTCGTCGCTCGAACAGGTGACGAGCGACATACAGACCCTCGCACGGATCCCATCCCTCGTACTCCTGCCAGAAGTAAGCCTCAAACTCGTCCTCCCGACCGGGGACGTCGGGCTGAACAAAACAAAAAAAATGGAAACATTTTAATACCTTCACCCGCAAATCGTCCCTACGGAAAGAGTAAGTAAAGACAGCAGCTTACCAGGAAACGAAGGATGAACTCCATCAGGGGAGGGCACCGCAGTAACCGCTCCACCGGCATTAACTCTGGCAGCCTCTTGCCACGACACATCTTGAGCAATTAACGAGCTTGAATAAGGTCGAGATAGGCGGCCGTTGAGGAGGACAACCCTCGCGAACAACCGCCACAGCCCTACGAAATCGGGGTAGGGATCATTCTCCCTGGCGAATATTCCGTCGCCCCAGAGGGCGTCCACGGCCATCCTGCGTTGCCTACGAGCCTCCCGGAGGGCCTTGCGGCGGGTCACCTCTTCACGCCTCTCCTTCCCATCTTCCCACCACGGCATAAATGGTTCGGGACGGTACAAGATATCAAATTCTTCCCAGTTGAGGCGCCCCAACGCTTTCTCCTCAGCCTTCTAAAAGAAAACAAAAAGGAAATATTTAATACGAAAAAGGGAAAACAAGAGAGAGGAAAAAGGGCGAACAAAGAAAAAACTTACCAAAAAACTCGCCATAGTACTGCGTGGTGACAGGTAACAGCCAACGCTCAGAGCAGAATGAGGCTCAACCCGTCACCGAGACCGATTCGAACCCCAATACCCTAGGAAGGGGAATCCAAGAACCCTTGCTCAGCAGTCTCACAGTTCACTAACATTGCTCTCCGTTGCAGGTTCGTCCTGCTCGCACTCGGTATCACGTGCGGCAGCGATACACCGCCGGATTACGCAATCACGACGTTCCAGAGCCACCCCGGGATTTATTACTGTGGTGCCCCGCATTTTTATTGAATTTTTAAAACAATTATATGCTAGATATAATTGTTTCCCACAGACTGCGAGTCAGCTTAGGATAAAGAGCCACTTGCGCTGAGTAAAGGATACCACAATATTCAGTTTCATTATTCATCTCTGACTTCACGTCGCAAAGACCGAGTTGCTTACCGAAGCATTCTCACGAGCGACTTCAAAGTCAAACCAAGAACAACGCTGACAAAGCTGTCGGCATTAAAGTAGACTCTCGGATGAGAGTCGTAATGGGTGGTATAGCGACCACCCGACAGTCAGTCTTAAGTCAAAATTCGAAGGAGTAATCTGCCTTCTGTACGACTCCCGAATCGCGGGATTGAGTTATACGCGATCCGGTCATAATAAATGTTAAAGTAAAATTCAAACAGTATACCAATAATTGTAATCCATCAGTTTTATAGCAGTGAATAAATTAATCGTTAAACATTTTACGTGAATTCTAATTCTTTGTGGCTGGAACCCACAATCAAAAATAAAATAATTGTTTAACCGCTGCGACACCCGTTCCCTAGAGATCACGCGGTGTACCGGCACAACAATTTGGTGGCAGCGGTGGGATCCTGCCAAGTAAACTCAGTTTCAAACAATAAAAATCTATGGCCATACCATGCCCCTGTTCGACGGCGCAATTGGGGTAACACTGCCTGCACGTAGCGAAACCATCGTACGCGCAAAAACTGCAAGTAAATACGTGGGGTTTGTCGAAAAACAAATAATAACCCCGGACGTAATAATAGGGTCGTGTATCACGCCGCCGTCCGGCAACACATGCCTAGTAAGCCTCGTAAACACGAGCGTCGACGCGCGCGTGGTGCAACAACCCATCGTGCAACTCGAGCCGATACGCGAGAGTGAGACCGTCGCACTCGGAGTAAACTTGATCCGAGCGGGGCGAGGCGCGGAGCGGCAGGAGCAGCTACGGCGAGAGCTCGACCGTACGCATCTCAACAGGGAAGAGGAAGAATCATTAATGAAAATAGTTGACGATTACGAAGATATCTTCCACCTTCCCGTAGACCAGCTGCCATGCACACACATGGTAGAACATACGATTCTCCTACGAGACGGAGCGCCCCCGGTAAAGGTACACCCTTACAGATTACCTGAGGCTCATAAAAGGGCGGTAGAAAAACAAACCGAAGAAATGCTGGCGGACGGTATTATCCGACCGAGTAAGAGCCAATGGAACGCTCCTCTACTCGTCGTCGCGAAGAAACCCGATCCGAACGGCGTGCGATGACTGCGGGTAGTCGTTGACTTCCGTAAACTTAACGAAGTCACCGTAGGCGACTCTTATCCGCTGCCCAATATCACGGAAATACTAGATCAGCTGGGCCGAGCGAGGTATTTCTCGACGTTAGATCTCGCGTCGGGATTCCATCAAATCCCCATGGCGCAATCAGACCGAGAAAAAACCGCTTTTTCCACCCCACAGGGTCATTTCGAGTATACGCGAATGCCCTTTGGGTTGAAGAACGCTCCCCCCACCTTTCAGAGACTAATGAATTCCGTGTTAGCCGGTTTAGACGGAATAAAATGCCATGTGTACCTGGATGACATCGTCGTCCACGGCACCACATTAACCCAGCATAACGAGAGGTTACGAGAAGTATTTCAGCGACTGAGAGAGGCAAAACTCGCCCTCCAACCCGCAAAATGCCGCCTACTACGTTGTTGTGTCCCCGGATGGCCCGTGTCTCCGTCGATGATGGGATTACGGGTCAGGAGGGATAAGTTTTAGGATCGTTTGCCGAATTGAATGATCTTGTTTAAATACAGATGTGGTATATTTATTAACAATGTTCGGTACAGGTGTTACTTGGTTAGACGTGTCACTTTTACCGCGCCGCGGATTGTACTTCGAGTTTTCGTACGATCTTTCCAAGATAGCTACGAAAATACGTCGCGACACGGGAGCCTATTGGTCAGAAGACCGTCGGGCTTGCTGATTCTTTTCAGACTGGCTTTTCGTTCGCGAGCTTTCGGTTGCTCGGAGCTCGTTGTCGAAAAGCTGAGTTTACAATTTTGGTGGTCTGATCGTTGCTGGCCAATCACAAGATACTTGGTCAGCACGGCCAATGTTCGAGGTCTTTTGGAATAATCTATTGAAATTATTGAATCGAGGTAACGGAAATGCCGTATTTCCGTTACTTGGCGTAAGCAATGTTCGAGGTCTTTTGAAATAATTTATTGAAATTATTGAATCGTGGTAACGGAAATGCCGCATTTCCGTTACTTAGCGTAAGCGGTTTCGTGATCGTGGGGAACAATTATATACTCGATATAATTGTTCATGAAATTTATTTTAAATTTATAATGACGGTAATTTAATGAAAATTGCGGGGCACAACATCCCTCCCCCCTGCAAAGTAAAAATTTGGGTATTGTTAATGGACACAATTTTTACTTCGAATACATTTTTGTGTGCCCGGAGGTTTTCGGTTTATTTTGCTCGGTCGCGGCGGTAGTACTGGTCTAGTTGTTTTACTGTCTCGCGGTTTTTCCGTATCTCGTCTATGGTTCGAGTTTCGGGTCGTTCCTCTTCGCGAGGGGCGAAGGTCTCTAGATTGATTGCGACGGTCGCGGCTGAAGGCTGCGGTGTCGCGCTTCTTTTTCGCATTGCTCAGTATACGGCGTAACTGACCAGCGCTATCGCTGCGGCTGCGAGTATCGCTGTTGTGCTTATTGTTATGGCGCTGTGGAATTTGTTTCGGAATTCCTCGCGTAAATGTTCTTTGATTTCTCGGACTCGCTGTCCGAGTTCACGTAGTTTGGCGGGGTCTCGTATGACTGGCTGGAGCATGGCTGTTGCCCCTTCCGTCTTGGTGCTGGTTGCTTCTCCCTCCGCGTCCAGGAGGGTGAGGTTGTTGGGGGGTAGATAGTCCTCTCGGACCGTCTGCGTGTATCGCCGTCCTGTGGCGACGCTGAAACCCTGGGCTGTTACCTTACATACTCCTACCAAAGCCATGATACCCGTCCCTACTAATTTTCCTAGCTTGGTTATGCCGTTTTCGCATGTTATTCGGATGGTTTCGCTTTTCGGTGCTACGTATAGCCATCTGCCGGGTTGCAGCATGGTTATGATAATTGTTTCTTTTAGGTTCACGGCCCGTTTTTCGCATGTTATTTCGTTATCGGGTCGTATTTTCGCGTATAGTTGTACTTCGCAGGGCGCATTCTCGGTTATCGGTTGCACCGGTTGCGCTGCTGGGCACATGTATATTTTTTTGTTCGTTTTGCACCTTGAGAGGTCGTTGTTCGTCATCTGGATGAAATCTCGGTTTTCAGGGTCGATGACCACAATGTCCTCGGTGGTGTCGAGGAACACGTATGTGTCTCCGGTCGACTTCGTCGGGAGGGGGTACGTTTTGCTGACTTTGTACCGCCGCTGCTCGATGAGTGGTATGTCCACTACTACTACCAGCGTTCCATTGTAGTAGTAGGCCGATTTGTCACTGTAGCTGAGGAGCTGTGACATCTGATCGCGGGTGATTCTCGTTGGGAACGAGCTTCCTGTTGGTAGGTACGGCAGTGCGTCGGTGAGGTGACGCACGAGTTTCCGTGGTGGGATTACCGCGACGTCGAGTCGGCCGTGTCCGATGTCGACGATGAGTCTGATAAGTTCCTGGATATCGTCGAGTAATTCTTCCACTACCACGCTTACAGCGGCTATGTTTTCTGTTAGCTGCTGTCTTCGCCTCACCTGATCCAGGCGGTCCCCGAGGCTCCTTTCCAACTTTCGGAGGGTGTCCTCGTTTGTTTGGATGTGCCTGGAGGTTTCGTTGAACATCTCTATGGCCATCTCGATCACTTGCAGCTGATCTGTGGCGGCGTCCTTGAGCACCCGTTGGTTGTCTCTAAGGGCGGTTATTTGCTCGTTGATTGCTTCAGCGTCGTCGTGGTCCATGTTGCCCGAGATGAATTTGATGGCCGTGCCGAGACAGTCGACCAACCCTCGTCAGTATCGCGCGTGTTTGTGGGATCCCAATAGGTCGGAGAAGGTCTCGATCCCGTAGGTAATCTTGTCTACCATTGGGGCGACTGCTTTGGCTAGGACGGGGCATAGATAATTTTCACCGGTCCTGCTTTTGCACGTTGCGGTGGTCGTGCGCAGGTAATTTTTTACCTCTTCGCCACGTTTAGCTAGTGGGGCCACGTTAAGGGCGATAGCTAATCGCCAAGTTGCTTTTGCGACGGCAAGCGTTCCCATGTCCTCGAAGTAGATCCCCGGTCGGCTCGGGAACTCTCTTATCTCGTAGTCCGTTGTGGTGTTGCCTCGGCACATGATCCCTAGTGCGAGGAGGGCAATCCTGCAACGGAAAGCGGTGTTAGCGGGGCGTGAGACTGCTGAGTGACCGCTCCTCTTCTCGGAGTCTCCTTCGCTTGCCTCTCTTCGGGACTTGGGGCTAGCTGCGGTCGGTCGTGGGTGAAGTCTCATTAGACATTTCGGTGCAGTTGACTGTGGGTCGTTTGCTTCCGTTTCGCCATGGGTTTCTGTCCACGTTTGGTGAGTGTTTTTTTTTTTTTTTTTTTTTGGTTGAGCCCCCCTTTTTTGTTTGTTGGGATTATTATTATTTTCTCTTTTATATTTTTTTTTGTTTTGTTTTTCCTTTCCCTAGGCTTTCGGCGATTATTTCGTACGTCATTTGACGTGGGAAGAGTTCGATGTCTTGTTTCGGCCGGAGCCCTTCCTTCCGAGTTGGTGGGATTGCAGGGGACGCCACGCGGAGATCGTTCGCCGGCGTATTATCCGGGAGACCCGACGCAGATGTCGGGCAGCGGTGGACGCTCTCTGGGGGCTTGGTGAATTCGAAGGGGAAGAGGACCCTTATCCCGACTTCTTGGGGCTTTGGGCCCTTTTTGCGGTGGTCGTCGTGGTCGGCGACCAGCGTCTTGTGGATATTTAGTTGTATTGTGCGAGAAAGGGATCCGGCTCCGGTGGAGTCGGGTCCAATAAATGGAGAATAGTCTGAATCTCATTTTTCTTTATTTTTTATGTTCCCTTGTTTTTCTAATTCTAGGGTCCCTCATTTTCCTTTGGCTGCCAGCCGCCTTTCCCTAGCGGCGCGGCGGCTTTTAGTTATTACTAACCGAATAAACCTAATGAGGTTTCGTTTTTCCTTTTTTTTTTGCGTTAGTGGTCCACGAACAATTTGATGCGGTTCGCGTGGACCGTCATTTCTTTCTTTCCCTTCCGGATTTTGTAGGTGACCGGGGTGCGTTGCTCCGTCACCTCGTATGGTCCTACCCATTTAGGGGTTAGTTTGGCCGACCTGCCTCGTCGCACGGTGTCGTCGTGGAGGAGGACGCGGTCACCGATGCGGTAGGTCACCTCGGACGTGCCCTTGTCGTAGCTCGTCTTCGCCGTTTCCTTTGCTTGTTGCAGGTTGTTTCGGGCGACTGTCCAGGTCGCTCGCAGTCTTTCCCGTAGCTCGTCGGCATAATCGTCGTACGAGTAGGTGCTTCGCGGTTCCTGTTTTACCGCTGTCGGTAGCACTGCTGTTTGTCCAAAGGTAAGCTCGTGCGGGGACAACCCCGTGGCTGTGTGCGGTGTGGTGTTGTACGTGAACATTGCGTACGGCAGCCACTCGTCCCAGTCGCATTGATCTTCCTCGATAAAATGCCGTAGGTATTCTGCGAGGGTACGGTGCGACCTTTCTAGGGCCCCGTTACTCTCTGGGTGGTAGGCTGTGGTTTGTATCTTCTTGATGCGTAGGAGCCGGCAGATTTCCTTAAAGGTTTTACTCAGGAAATTTTTCCCTTGGTCGGATAAAATTGCTGCGGGCATGCCGTATCGGCAACCCACTTCTTTCACGAGAGCTTTGGCTACGGTGTCGGCCTCCTGGTTTTCGATTGCCATTGCCGCGCTGTATTTCGTTAGAGCGTCTTGGTATGTCAGGATGTATTTGTTGCCCTGGTGTGTTTCGGGCAAGGGGCCAACAATATCCACTGACGCTTTTTCGAAAGCCCTTTCGGGCGTGTCGGTGATTACCATCGGAACTCGCTCTTTCCGGCTGAGCTTGTTCTTTTGGCATTTTGGGCAATCGTTTACGTGTTTTTCCACGTCTTTCTTTATGCCGGGCCATTCGTACTTGGTCCGGATCCTTGCAAGGGTTCGTTTGATGCCCTGGTGCCCTTCGAGAGGGGCGTCGTGGTATTCATGCATAATTATCCTTCGGTCCTCGGGGCTGGGACAGGTTACGCTACTGCGGACGCCACGCTCGTCTTCTGTACGGCTGTCTCCGTCGCTGCTGTGGCGCGCGTCCGTATCGCTGTCCTCCCCGCTCTCCGCTTCCTCAGCCACGGGTAGCCGTCCGCTGACCGCTGCCCGGCGGCTCGAGCCGCTGGGCCTGGCGCTCGCTACACCGCTGGTTTCGCTGTCGCACGGCGCGAGGCTTGCTTTCTCTCTCTTCTCGCCCGTTCCTTTCGCGTGGCTGTCCGGGCTGTCCCCACTCGCGCCGCTCTCGGTTGCTATGGGATACGGCGGATCGGTTAAGCGTGGGCCATGCCGGAGAAGTTGTCTCTCTCTCTCTCTCGCGCAACGTGCCCCTTTCTCTCCTTCTCTTGACTTCTTGTCACCGCGCATATTCTACTCAATGCGTCGGCGCTCGTGTTTTTCTTTCCCGCTTTATATTCTATATCGAACTCGTGCTCGGATAATTTAATTTTCCAACGCATGAGTCGAGAGCCGGGATCCTTTACACCGAATAGCCAAGTTAAGGGTTGGTGGTCTGTTACCACCTTGAAACGTGTACCGTAAACGTAAGGCCGGAACTGAGTTATTGCCCAGACGATCGCGAGCAGTTCTTTCTCGGTCGTTGTGTAATTGAGCTCGGCCTTAGACAGAGTACGGCTCGCGTAACATATCGGAAGGTCGTCCCCGACCTTCCCTTTCGATAGTATCGCCCCGATGGCGTTGTCTGACGCATCGGTCGTTACTACAAATGGCTTACTGAAATCCGGGTATTGGAGTACCGGTGCCGTAGTCATTGCGGTTTTCAGCTCCTCGAACGCTGCGTCTCGGACGGCAGTCCATTCGAATGCCTCGTCCTTCCGCACGAGTTTCGTGAGGGGCTTAGCGATGCTCGAAAAGTTTTTTATAAATTTCCGATAATATCCGGCCAACCCAAGGAAAGATTGTACTCCTTTTACGGTGGTTGGTATCGGAAAATTTTTTACAGCCGCGATTTTTTCGGGGTCTGCTTGTACGCCCTTTTCTGAAATTATGTGGCCGAGGTAATGCGTTTCCTTTCGCATTAGTTGACATTTGCTCAGCTGTAGGGCCAGTTTCGCTTCTCGCAGGCGTTGGAAAACTTCTGCGAGTCGACTTTTGTGCTCCTGCAGGGTCTTACCGTGGATGACGATGTCGTCCAGGTAGACGTAGCATTTTATCCCGTCCAGTCCCGCTAGGACTGTGTTCATCAGCCTTTGGAACGTCGGGGGAGCGTTTTTTAATCCGAAGGGCATTCGTTTGTATTCGAAATGCCCTTGCGGTGTCGAGAAGGCGGTTTTTTCTTTATCTCTCTTGGCCATTGGGATTTGGTGAAATCCCGATGCAAGATCGAGAGTAGAAAAATACTTTCCCCTTCCCAGCTGGTCCAATATTTCGTTAATATTGGGCAGCGGGTACGAGTCTCCGATGGTCGCTTAGTTTAGTTTACGGAAGTCTACCACGACTCGCATTCGTCGTTGTCCGTTGGCATCGGGTTTCTTTGCCACAACCAGCAGTGGCGCGTTCCATTGACTTTTGCTTGGTTGTATGATGCCGTCGGACAACATTTCTTCTGTTTGTCGCTCTACTTCTCTTTTGTGAGCTTCGGGGAGGCAATACGGGTGTACTTTTGTCGGTAACGTACCTTCCTTCAAGAGGATGCAGTGTTCGACTTTGTCAGTACACGGAATCACGTCTCCCGGGAGGTGAAATATGTCTTCGAATTTTTGTATTATTTCTTCGAGTGACGATAATTCCTCGGCGTTGAGGTGTGCCAGATCGAGTTCGTCTCGCAGTCGGTCGAGCCTCTCGACCCCTCTGCCCGCGCGCACGGTGCCCACACTGAGTGTCTCGGCCGCGTCATCTTTCAGCGGTTCGAGTTGCAATATGGGTCGTCCTATCGTGTGCGCTTGTTCGCTGGTGTTTACTATGCTGATCGTACAGCTGTTCCCCCTCGGTGGCGTTACACAGGCACCGACGAGAATTTCTTTTTCAAGTTCGTATTTCTCTACGAAACCGATGGTTTTGCTCTTCGTTTTCCCGTGGACGATTGTTTCGCTCCGCGGGGGCAAAGTAACCCTATCGGTTCCGTCAATCAGTGGCATACTGTGTCCGTATAATTTTATTTTCTCTCCACCGAGGATGTCGGCTTGGTGTTTCTTTATGAAATCCATGCCGAGCAGTCCATTGACGTTCAACGGTACGTCGTCCTCGACGACGTAGAACCAGTGTCGGATCGAAACCGCTGGTACGTCCAGGATGATTTCCGCTTTGCATACCGGGTGTATTGTCATCCCCGATACGCCTTTCAAGGTTACTTTCGTCTTTTCGACCGTCGTATGAGGTAGCAAGCAGGTCCGTCGGATCACGCAACACTGAGCTCCGGTGTCGGCTTTCAGCGTTATCACTTTGCTGGCCGAGTTCGGTGACTCGATGTCGAAGTCGCTCGCGGACAGTGCTGACGGAATCGTGACCTGCATAACTTCCAACGTTTCCTCCGGTTCGGGGGCGTCTGGTGTCATCCCGTAGTCGCTTATCGTCATTAAGTTGATCGCTAGCGTGCCCAGCGTCAGTTTGGTCGACGCGTCGTTTTGCCCCGCTTTCCGTTGGGTGCCTTGGTTGTTCTGTTTTGCGTTGTTCTGCCCTTGCTGACTGGTCTGGTTGGTTCGTTGGTTTCCCTGCGTGCTATTCCGCTGTCCATTCTGGCGGTCGTCCCGCTGACATCCGTTCTTTTCGTCCGCTATTCGCTTTCTGCAGTCCTTTTTCATGTGGCCCCTTTTTTGGCATTAGTGGCACACGATATCCACCTGATGGAGCGTTCGGTTTTGATCCGCGACGGGGAGGCTGGTGCGTCCGGATTGCTTTGGACAATTTCTGGCGTAGTGATTTCCACTTCCGCAGTGATAGCAAGTTTTGTCGCCACTGCCGTTGTTATTACCGTTGTTATTGCCTCCGTTGTTGTAGCTCCGACGTTGGTTGCCGTTGTTGCTGCCGTTGTTGTTGCTGTTATTATTGCTGTTGTAACTTCGGCGTTGGTTGGCTCCTTGCGCTCCTCCGTTCCCTTTTGGTAGCAACATTTCGCTTATTTCGATTGCTCCGACGACGGCTTCGTGCAGCGTCGTGAAGTTTCGGGCACGCACGATCGTTTGCACTTGGCCATGTAGTCCATTCTCGAAATTGGCCTGTGCACTTCGTCGGGTGACGGTTTCGATTGTCCGGGCCTCTCCCGGGGTTGATATTCCTTCGCACAGCTTTCCTATGAGATCGACCGTCACCTGCTCCACCCTTGATGCGTACGTCGCGACACTTTCGCCCTGGTTCTGTCGCAGGGAGTTGAATTCCAGTTGCAGAGCTGCCAGCGACTTGCGCTTCCCGTACAGCATCCGCAGCTCCGTCCTAAGCTCTTCGAGGGTTTTGATGTTTTTATGTTTTAGGTTCTGCGCTGGCCTGCCGGTAATGTGTCCCGATATGACGAATTCTATGAAGACGTCGTGGTCTTCGTACGGGACCCGGTCGTGCGCGGTTTGGCATGCGCGTAGGAATTGGTCCAGTTCGTCAGGACCTTCTCCAGCGAATTTCGGGACTTGTTTCATGGCCATCCCGAGTTCCACCGTCCGTCGGTCGCCGGAATATTCGCCCCTCCGCCGGGTGGATCTCGATCTGGATGACGATTCGTCTGCCATCCTCTCTTCCAGCCGTTCCAGTCGTCGTTTTAAGTCCGCGTTTTGGTCCTCGAGGGCCCAAATTAATTCGTACGCATCGCTGCTAACGTCTTGGAGGGTGTTGGCTAGATTACGCCGTGCCGATCCCGCCGGATCGTTATGGTATCGGCGTCCATCAGCGTTTGCCCCGCGGGCAGTTTGGTCGGGATCCCTGCCATCGTCGTCGTCGAATCTCCGTGTTTTGGGTATGGCCCTGAGTCTTTTAGGTGGGACGGCGCGTTCCCTAGGGTTTGTGGGTAGATAGTTTGAGGCTTCCGCCCGGAGGCGGTTTATATCGGCGTCGATCATGGCGTTGGTAACTCGAGAGGACGGTCGGATTCGCCGTTCCCGCTCGGGATCGTTTGCGTCCGCGAAATCCGTTCCGCGTCTCACGTTGACTCCTATATCCCGCAGACTCCCCGACATTGCAGTCTGGCGAGTTCGGGGTAGGAGCCCCGACGGCGACAGGGAATACAAAGCCTCATTTGTACGGAACGTAATGTCGCCGAGCGCGGCTTGAGCCCCTGCCGCGGCTCCGACGGCTTGCCCTGGCAATGCCGAATCGAATGAATGCGACACTCGCTGGTCTCTCGGGTCGTCGCTCATTGTGGGTTTTTTTTTTTAATTTTAGTACTACGGGTTGCCTGACGGGTATACTCCGCCACTGTTAGGGCTTTTATTTATTTAATCTTCGGTCCCTGCTTCCCCAAAAATTATTTATTTTTTAGAATTCTAGGCTCTAGTAGTCCGTTGCTACTATTTCCGCGCAAGCAGACTCCCTTATGGGTTGCGGTATCTAACGCGAATATTTGCGTGAGATAATTCTATTTCCTAGCTCCCGAGGGGCGCGTAACAAATTTTCGCGGGCGTTGGCGTAATCCTATCTAAATCGGCTTTGGTAGGCTAATATGTAGAAAGTATTAACAGCCACTTACAGGTTGTAGATCGCTGATGATCCCTGAAACGGTCGGCCTTGGTTCATTTCCGCTGCGTTTCCTTGAGCTGGTGTCCGGTTCGCCGTCCTCGTCCTTGACCCTCTGACGCGCTCTGCTCGGATGGCTCGTTATCTCGCTACGGCAGATAACACCGCGCGGTAGGAGAACCAGGCTGTACTCCGACGTCTGCGTGTCGTGTAGAGCCCTGGATTTTCGCACTAGGGCTACGCACCAATTGTTTCACTTTCTAACAACGGTGCAGCCTGTGCTGCCAGGTAAATTCTCGCGATGTGCACTTCCGGAATTTAACCCTGGGTCCACGTGCGGGCACTGTCGATCACTTAATCACTGCGCCGCACAGCCAGGTAGAATGCATCGTCAGCTTCGGTAACGGGATTCTATCACTGGGTTTCACCACGCGCACCGCAAACACTGCTGGCTCGGTGCCGGGTAGCCGGATAAAAATTTAACCAAGATTTTTATCACGGGTATGATTTACCGCGGTCTATCTCGGTTGTATTAACGCGATACCGCCTTCCAGGTGGTTTCCTCGTCGACTGCGTGTCGGGAATTTCCACACTGGGAACACGTCGTAGGTAAGTTCTGAAACCGCACTGATTTTAACTCAATTTGGCAGATACCACCGCTGCCACCAATGTTGTGTCCCCGGATGGCCCGTGTCTCCGTCGATGATGGGATTACGGGTCAGGAGGGATAAGTTTTAGGATTGTTTGCCGAATTGAATGATCTTGTTTAAATACAGATGTGGTATATTTATTAACAATGTTCGGTACAGGTGTTACTTGGTTAGACGTGTCACTTTTACCGCGCCGCGGATTGTACTTCGAGTTTTCGTACGATCTTTCCAAGATAGCTACGAAAATACGTCGCGACACGGGAGCCTATTGGTCAGAAGACCGTCGGGCTTGCTGATTCTTTTCAGACCGGCTTTTCGTTCGCGAGCTTTCGGTTGCTCGGAGCTCGTTGTCGAGAAGCTGAGTTTACAATTTTGGTGGTCTGATCGTTGCTGGCCAATCACAAGATACTTGGTCAGCACGGTCAATGTTCGAGGTCTTTTGGAATAATCTATTGAAATTATTGAATCGAGGTAACGGAAATGCCGTATTTCCGTTACTTGGCGTAAGCAATGTTCGAGGTCTTTTGAAATAATTTATTGAAATTATTGAATCATGGTAACGGAAATGCCGCATTTCCGTTACTTAGCGTAAGCGGTTTTGTGATCGTGGGGAACAATTATATACTCGATATAATTGTTCATGAAATTTATTTTAAATTTATAATGACGGTAATTTAATGAAAATTGCGGGGCACAACAGCGTAAAGAAACACACTATCTCGGACATATTATCTCCGAGAACGGCGTAAGGGCGGATCCTCAAATTATCCTCAAATCCCGGGTAAAAGACCCGGGTTCGAGGCTCATGCGATGGAAAATCAAATTATCGGAGCATGAGTTCGACGTAGAGTACAAGGCCGGCAAACGAAACTCGAACGCCGACGCCTTGAGCCGCATCTGCGCGGTCACTCGAGCCCAAGCAAACGAGCGCGAGAGAGCAACGAAGCAGGTAGGAGACGGCAATACGTCGGGCAACGCTCGACCTTGCGTTCCGACTCCCCAGCCGCCCGGGAAGCAAGCCGGCCGGAGAAATAGGGAGAAGACGGAGGACGCAGGGGATAAAGAACGCGGTAGGGGAAACAGCGCGCACTTACAGCGGTGCGACAGAGAGGATCACGACAGCGAGAGCGACAGAGAGGCACGCCCCTTGCATAGCCCGACCGACGAAGGCGACAGCGACGGAGGCGAAACCGCTGGGGCCCCGCTCGTACTCCAATGCCCAGGGGCGGACGAACGCCCCCGCATAATAAAAGAGTATCACGGCGCGCCCCTCGGAGGCCACCAGGGAGTTGAGAGGACGGTAAAACGGATCAAAATAAAATACGACTGGCCCGGTCTGAGGGCAGAAGTGGAAAAGTACATTTCCGCGTGCCTAAAGTGTCAGCAAAACAAACTCAGCAGGCAATCAAAAACACCAATGGTAATTACCGACACTCCCAGCTCTGCGTTCGAAAAAACAGCTGTCGATATTGTCGGTCCCCTCCCCGAAACCGAGCGAGGAAATAAATATATCCTCACGTTTCAGGACGCGCTAACAAAATACAGCGCGGCAATGGCAGTACCGAATCAGGAGGCCTCCACAATAGCAAGGGCACTCGTGGAAAACGTAATTTGCCAGTATGGTATTCAGGCGGTAATACTATCCGATCAAGGCACCAATTTCCTTAGCGCAACCTTCAAAGAAGTATGCAGGTTGCTACCGATAAAAAAGATACAAACGACAGCTTACCATCCCCAAAGCAACGGGGCCCTGGAAAGGTCGCATCGTACCCTAGCCGAGTACCTACGTCACTTTATAGATGAGGAACAAGCGGACTGGGACAACTGGCTTCCCTACATATAATACGACGCCGCATACAGCCACGGGCCTCACGCCCACGAGCTGGTATAGGGAGTGTGCAGCTTTGCAAGTGGCGCCGTCCTGGTGGCTGTCAGTGGCAGCCACTCGACTCGACTTTTCAAAGAAATTTGCCACCATTCGCGTTATTCATTTACTATTACGAAGAAAATCGAGCATTATTTCACATGCAACTGCGAACTAATTGATACAAGTTGATAGGCGACACATTTCCAGCTGGCGCTACGCGCGGCGCTTTCGTCGTTGGCCCGTAAGCCCCGCCCCGCTGCACAGTCCCTATACGGGCGAACGGCCGAATTACCGACGGCCGTTCGCCAAGCGCCCCGCTCCACCTACACATATGATGATTATGTAAGCGAGCTGAGAGAAAAGCTCCGAGCCGCGTGGAGCATCGCCCGAGAAAACCTAATCTACGCAAAGGAGAAGGCTAAGGAAAGTTATGACGAGGAGACGCGTCCTACGTCACTCAAGATCGGAGACCGCGTATTGCTACGCGACGAAGCCGTAAGGCGCGGCCGGTCGGCGAAGCTCAGCCCCAAGTGGGCGGGCCCGTACGTCATAATCGAACGCCCCGCCCCCGTCACATACGTCATACAAAAGGGGCGTAAGAAACAGACGGTGCATGCTAACCGTCTCAAGCCCGCCGTAGAACTCTAAGCGAACGACGGAGGGGACGGAGAGGCTCGTGCCGGCAGTCTCAGAAGACCACCGCTACTGGCACAGCCCAAAGAAAGCAGGGGTAGGTCAGAAAATAAAAGAAAACAACCGCCTGCACCGGTAATTGCCAAATATATTATGAAAAAAAATATAAATTTGGACGATTACAAACAAACAAAAAAAACCCCTCGACGATTTAGAAAGGGTCCCCGAAAAGGTTCCGCAGATTAAATGGCTCCGGACCTGACCACATAGCCGCTGCGAACAAGCGCCCCAGCATCCGCCTCGCCTGTAATAGCCGCCGATCGAAAAGATGACCAGCGACATACGAAGCCTCTCTGGGGTCCCATCCCTCGTATTCCCGCCAGAAATATGCTTCGAACTCGTCCACTCGGCCAGGGACGTCGGGCTGAAAAAAAAGACACATGTTAATACGCTCACCCACGAACCGTCCCTAAAGAGAGAGAGAGTGAAAACAGCGACCTACCAGGAAACGACGGATGAGTTCGCCCAGCTGAGGTCGCCGTGGCAACGACACCACGGGAACCAAATCGGGTAACCTCTCGCCTCGACACATAACGAGCAATTAATGAATTGAAATAAAGGGACTCGGAGTCGCGATCCCGTTAATTGTCAGGGTCCATCGGGGTAGGGAGAAAAAACGTGACGACAACGCATAAACAACTTCATAATAATAAATAACCTTTGCTGCTCACGCAGGCCCGGATAACCGAAGCGGAGTCGCCTTACGCGATAACGCCCTTCGGAAATCAGCCGGGTATATACTATGAAGGCCTAGGAACGCTAACGTCCACAGAAACGACGTGGAGGCTGGTGATAGCCCTACACGTCGAACCGGTGATAAGACGGTGCGCCACCGTAACAAAAACATTAAAGGAACTACTGACGAGTTGCGACGAACTCAACACGCCCGACTACCTCTGTCGAGCGGTCAACGAAACCGTAACCAAGGAAATCGGAAAAATACGTTCGGGTCTTGAAACCATCGAAGACGTATTGGGATCAACGACCACACGACCCCGAAGAGGCCTCGCAAACGGCCTCGGCAAGGTCATCCGGTTCATTACGGGAAACATGGACGCGGACGACGCCGAAAAAATTGGAGCCGAAATAGACGAGCTCCGTAACGATCAAAAAACAATGAAAGACGCAATAAATGACCAACTACAAGTAGTGGATACCGCGCTCGAGTTATTCAACCCCACCGCGCAAAACATACAGGAGAACGAAATCCGACTCCAAGATATGGTCACGCGCGTCACTGGCTGGATGGTGGCGCAAATCGATGACGCTACCCGAATTCGACGGTTAGACGAAACTCTGACCGCCGTAAGCCTGTACGCGGAAGGGCTACAGGGAGACGTGCGGGAACTGATTGGAATAGTAACGGAAGCGTAACGAGGGAAAGTAAGCCTCACGGTACTCCCGTCGCGCAAGGTCGTGAGTTATCTCACCGCCGCACTCCCCTATCTCCCGCCGGGCAGTACCTTCCCCGCTACGCTCAAACGAGACCACGCCCCGGCAATACTGCGAGTATCAGATGTCCACGCATACTACGTGAACAGGACCATAGTCATCGTCTTGGAAATACCACTACTCGGACAACGGAAATTCCGAGTAAATCGCGTGTACCCACTACCCACACGCGACGTGGGAAATACATACCATTACCTCGACACGACCGAGGAACTCGTGGTAGCCAATAGGGAAAGCCGTACCTACATCCACACAACTTTTGAAGACCTCAAGGCTTGCAAAAATTTGCCTCAACAGTGGATATGCGCCCCGACGCACGCGACGAGCCCGATCAACGACGACGCGCCGTGCGAAGTGCGAATATACGGAAAAATCGAAGCAGAAGGAGCAACGAACTGCAACAAACGCGTAGCAAGCCTTACGAATACGCTCGTGACAACCATGTCACGACAAGGAAAATAGTTATACGTCGCGCCGACCGACGATTCAATAACAATAGATTGCTACGACCAGCCCGCAAAACACGAAAAATTGATAGGGACAGGCATATTGGCTTTGACTGGTAATTGTATTGTAACCGCCCGAGGGTTCAGCGTCCGGACGGGAAGGAAGGTCACCCAGATGGTTACCGACGACTATCTTCCCCCCGGAAACCTCACCCTCTCCGACATCGAGAGGACATCGACCAACACCGTACCAGTGCCCCCTGTGCCCCTAAAAAATATATTCCGGAATCCAAATGAACTGCGAAATATCGGAATTAAAATACATAAAATTAGAGACAATTTAAACGAAAAACCCAAAATTACTATGTCCCTCGCTCTGGGTACGGGGACAATCGCCGTCATAGGATTACTCTGCGTGGTAGCCTGTTTACTATGTTACAGACGTCATCGGAATTCCTCGACGTCCCCGGGCACGACCGTATCGGTGAGCCTCGGGGCCAAGGAACGGCAACACACACAGGCAACGGGAGAAGCACGGGAAGAGAGAGAGCTCGCCCGACAGCTAGCTCGATACAACGCTCGACACCCGCGAACGTCATTGCCCCCCAACAACCGTCGCGAGGACATAGCATTAAAACAAACCCGTAGAAATTAAAGTAAAGTAAAAGTGGAGTAAAAATTGATTTTCGCTAAAAATAAATTTTTACTTTTCAGGGGGGAGGGGTGTGGTGCCCCGCAATTTTATTGAATTTTTAAAACAATTATATGCTAGATATAATTGTTTCCCACAGACTGCGAGTCAGCTTAGGGTAAAGAACCGCTTGCGCTGAGTAAAGGATACCACAATATTCAGTTTCATTATTTATCTCTGACTTCACGTCGCAAAGACCGAGTTGCTTACCGAAGCATTCTCACGAGCGACTTCAAAGTCAAACCAAGAACAAGAGAGTCGTAATGGGTGGTATAGCGACCACCCGACAGTCAGTCTTAAGTCAACATTCGAAGGAGTAATCTGCCTTCTGTACGACTCCCGAATCGCGGGATTGAGTTATACGCGATCCGGTCATAATAAATGTTAAAGTAAAATTCAAACAGTATACCAATAATTGTAATCCATTAGTTTTATAGCAGTGAATAAATTAATCGTTGAACATTTTACGTGAATTCTAATTCTTTGTGGCTGGAACCCACAATCAAAAATAAAATAATTGTTTAACCGCACCGACACCCGTTCCCTAGAGATCACGCGGTGTACCGGCACAACATTACGAAGAAATGGGGAGCCTTGCAGCAGCGAAAGCTACGTGGCGATTAGCTATCGCGTTGAACGTAGCTCCGCTCGCAAAACGCGGAGAAGACGTCAAAGAATACCTACACAAAATTCTCACTATGTGCGCGACAAAGACAGGAGAAAATGATCTATGCCCCGTCCTCACACAAGCCATAGCCCCAATGATGGAAAAAATTGCCAACGGAATTGAGACATTCTTCGACCTCCTGGGACCTCACCATCACCGTCGAAGTCGCCGAGGCCTCGTCGACGGACTAGGCACAGCAATAAAGTTTATCTCCGGCAACATGGACAGTAAAGATGCAGAGGCGATGAACGAGCAGCTATCCGCCTTACGCGACAACCAGAGAGCATTGAGGGACGCCGCGCAAGACCAGCTGCAAATTATAGAAGCAGCCGTAGACATGTTTAACGAAACTACAAAGCACATCGAAACGAACGAAAGGACCTTGAGGAACGCGATCAACAAACTGGAAAAGAGTTTCACCGAAGCCGTGGATCAAGTAACACGACGGCAACAGCTAACGGAAAACATAGCTGCCGTAAGCGTGGTAGTGGAAGCGTTGCTCGACGACATACAGGAGCTCGTAAGGCTCGTCGTCGACATCGGATACGGCCGATGAGACGTCGCGGTAATACCACCGCCCAAACTAGTCCGCTACCTAACCGTCGCTCTCCCATACCTACCAACAGAGTGCTCATTCCCAACAAAGATAACGCGGGACAGAATGACGCAACTCCTCGGTTACTGTGATAAAACGGCCTACTATCACAACGGAACATTGGTAGTAGTAGTGGATAAACCACTTCTCGAGCAGCGGCGGTACAGGGTCAGCAAGACGTACCCCCTCCCGACGAAAACCACCGGGGACACGTATGCCTACCTCGACACCACGGAAGACGTCGTGGTTGTTGACCTCGAAAACCGAAACTACATACAGATGACGTACGACGACCTCGCCAAATGCAGGTTGAACGAAAACTTCTACATCTGTTTCGCAGCGCAACCGGTGCAACCGTTGACCGAAAAAGCGCCGTGCGAAATACAAATATTCGCGAAAACACGAACGGGAAATGAAATTCACTGCGAAAAACAGGCCGCGAACCTACAACATACCCTATTAATCACCATGCTACAGCCAGGAAGATCAGTGTACGTGGCACCGATAACCAAAACAGTCGGAACAAGGTGCGAAAACGGAATAACTAAACACGAAAATTTGGCAGGGACCGGATTAATGGCTTTGATAGGAATATGTAAGGTAACTGCCCAAGGTTTCAGCGTCGCAACAGGACGACGATACACGCAAATGGTCAAGGAAGACTATTTGCTCTCCAGCAACCTTACTTTCTCGGACGAAGAAGGGGAAGTCACCCTTTCGAAGAAGGACGGTGAACCAGTGATGCTACAACCAGTCATCCGAAACGCCGCAATGTTACGCGAGCTCGGACAGCGGGTCCGAGAAATTAGAAAACATCTACGAGAAGAAACGCGCCATAAATTTCATAGTACTTTAACGATCAGTACTACAGCCTTACTCGCAGTCGTGGCGATAGCACTGGTCAGCTACGCCGCATACCGAACCTGTAGAAAGAAAACGACACCGCAGCCTTCAGCTGTGACCGTCGAGATCCATTTGGAAACAGTGGCCCCTCGCGAAGAGGAGTGACCGAACTCTACCCGATAACGAAAGTCCAACAAATCGAGATACGGTACGCCAGCTGGGCCAGTACTACCGTCGCGCAAGGGCATATACCGACGCCCTCAAACAAAAATGTTGTGCCCCGCAATTTTCATCTAATTATCATTATACAAATTTCTGGAATGAAAATTCATGAACATGAACATTATATCAAGTATATAATTGTTGTCCACGGTCATCGAACCAGTCGATACAAAATTTGCTAACGAAACTGCTTACGCTAAAATTGCTTACGCTAAAGTTCAATAAATTCAAAAGACCTCGAACATTGACCGTGCTGACCAAGAACCAGGTGATTGGCCAGCAACGATGAGACCACCAAAATTGTAAAATCAGCTTTTCGATGACGAGCCTCGAACAACCGAAAAGCTCGCCATCAAAAAGTCAGTGTTGTGTCCCCGGATGGCCCGTGTCTCCTTAGACTCTTGGATTACGGGTCAGGAGGGATATGTTGTTTTGGGATCGGTTGCCAATTAAGAGTGAAACTCAAATAAATATATTAGCACGGTTTTGGTTTATTATAACGTTTCTTGCAATTTAGTCTACACAGATTGACCGGTGTGGAATGCGATATCGTCTTACAAGTTGTGACGATATCCATTCAGAGATTTCAATTGACTCACAGGTTTCTCGTTTAGTTACTTCGCGCTGTTTTAACCGGAAACCGAACCATCCGCACTGGATCACTGGTTCGCGTTTGATTTAAAACACGCACTCACGTAATTGATTATGTTATGCTGTTAATTGCGGCGCGACGTACTGTACGATTACCGTGCCGCGGGTTTATCTCAAAGAACCACGCTCGCGTTCCTAAGACCGATGTGGAAACCCTGTCACGGCACGGGAGTCTACTTTGAGGAGGATCGCTCAATTTGATGGTTCGAGTAAGACTGTCTTTTCGATGGCGAGCTTTTCGGTTGCTCGAGGCTCGTCGTCGAAAAGCTGATTTTACAATTTTGGTGGTCTGATCGTTGCTGGCCAATCACCTGGTTCTTGGTCAGCACGGTCAATGTTCGAGGTCTTTGGAAATGAATTTATTGAGTTTATTGAACTTAGGCGTAAGCAATTTTGGCGTAAGCAGTTTCGTTAGCAAATTCTGTTTCGACTGGTTCGATGACCGTGGGGAACAATTATATACTCGATATAATTGTTCATGAATTTTTATTCTAAAAATTTGTGTGGTTTCCTGTCTGTAAAGGAAATGCCATATTTCCTTTCATATCGCCTGATTCGGAATCAGCGATGTTCGATCATGAGAAACAATTATATCGTGCGTATAATTGTTTCGTAAATTTATTTTATAACCTTTAAATTTATAGTGCAAAGAATGTAATGAAAATTGCGGGGCACAACATCAGTCTATAACGAACGATCAAGGTAAACGGTCCTCTGACCTATAGGCTCCCGTGCCGCGACGGATTTCCATATCGATTCTTGAAAGCGCGCACGAAAATCCTAAGTACAACCCGCGGCACGGTAACAGTTGCATGTCGAACCGCTATAACCGAGTATCAATCCGGGATATCGCGAGTAATATCTGTACCCTACGTTCATAATAAATAGCAACCGTATCTGTATTTCAACGAGTATATTCAATTCGACAAACGATCCCAAAAACTCATCCCTCCTGACCCGTAATCCCATCGTCGAAGGAGACACGGGCCATCCGGAGACACAACATTGGTGGCAGCGGTGGGATCTGCCAAATTAAATTAACTAATTAATTAACTGTGCGGCGCAGTGATTAAAAAATCGACAGTGCCCGCGCGTCAACCCAGGGTTAAATTCCGGAAGTGCATATCGCGTGAATTTACCTGATGGCACAGGCTACACCGTTGTGAGAAAGTGAAACAATTAATGCACAGCCCTAGTGCGAAAATCCAGGGTTCTACACGACACGCAGACGTCGCAGTACAGCCTGGTTCTCCTACCGCGCCGTGGTATCTGCCGTAGCGAGATAACGAGCCATCCGAGCAGAGCGCGTCAGAGGGTCATGGACGGGGACGGCGAACCGGACACCAGCTCAAGGAAACGCAGCGGACATGAACCAAGGCCGACCGTTTCAGGGATCATCAGGGATCTTTAACCTGTAAGTGGCTGTTAATACTTTCTACATATTAGCCTACCAAAGCCTCAGTTAGAATTACGGCAACGCCCCTTCGCAACGTTACATGAAGCAGTGATCGGAGCCATCGAGATAAGCGAGATGATGTAACCGAGAGGGAACAGGGGAGCGCAAGGTTCCAACCAACGCCGGAGCAACAACGGCAACAACGGCAATAACGGCAACAACGACAGCTCACGCCGAAGCTACAACGACAACGGCGGGAACCACAGCAACAGCAATAAAAATTGCTACCATTGCGGAAGTGGAAGCCACTATGCCAGAAATTGTTCAAGCTATTCCGGACGCTCCAGCCTCCCCGTCGCCGATCTGAACCGAACGCTCCATCAGTTGGACATAGTGTGCCACTACTGCCAAAAAGGGGTCACATGAAAAAAGACTGTCGAAAGCGAATAGCAGACGGAAAAAACGGAGGTCAGCAGGACGACCGTCAGAATGGATAGCGGAATAACACGCAGGGAAACCAACGAAACAACCAGACCAGTCAGCAGGGACAGAACAACGCAAAACCGAATAACCAAAACAACCAACGAAAAACGGGGCAAAGCGATGCGTCGACCAAACTGACGTTGGCCACGCTACCGATCAATTTATTGTCGATAAGCGACCACGAGACGACACCAGACGCCCCGGGGTCGGAAGAAACGTTGCAAGTTATGCAAGTTACGATCCCGTCAGCACTGTCCGCGAGCGATTTCGATATGGAGTCACCGAACTCGGCCAGTGGAGTGATAACGCTGAAAGCCGACACCGGAGCTCAATGCTGCGTGATCCGACGGAACTGTTTGTTACCCCATACGACGGTTGAAAAGACGAAAGTGACTCTGAAAGGCGTATCGGGAATGACAATACACCCGGTATGCAGAACAGAAGTCATTCTGGACGTTCCAGCGGTCTCAATCCGACACGTAATCGAAGACGACGTACCGCTTAAAGTCAATGGACTACTCGGCATGGATTTCATCAAGAAACACCACGCCGACATCCTCGGTAGCGAGATAATAAAACTGTACGGACACAGCATGCCACTCATAGACGGAACCGAAAGAGTCAATTTGCCCCCGCGGAGCGAAACAATCATCCACGGGAAAACCAAGAGCAAAACCATCGGCCTCGTGGAAAAATATGAGATCGAGAAAGAAATTCTCGTGGGTGCATGTGTAACACCACCGAGGGGGAACAGCTGTACGATCAGCATAGTAAACACCAGCGAACGAGCGCACACGATAGGACGACCGATATTGCAACTCGAACCGCTGAAAGATGACGCGGCCGAGACACTCATTATGGGTACGGTGCGCGCAGGCAGAGGGGTCGAGAGACTCGACCGACTGCGGGACGAACTTGATCTCGCACACCTCAACGCCGAGGAATTAATGTCGCTCGAACCAATAATACAGAAATACGAGGACATATTCCACCTTCCGGGAGACGTACTCCCGTGTACGAACAGGGCGGAGCACTGCATCGTCCTGAAGGAAGGGACGTTACCCACGAAGGTACACCCGTACCGTCTCCCCGAAGCACACAAAAAGGAGGTCGAACGACTGACCGAAGAAATATTGTCCGACGGCATCATACAACCAAGTAAAAGCCAGTGGAACGCGCCACTGCTGGTTGTCGCAAAGAAACCCGATGCCAACGGGCAACGACGAATGCGAGTCGTGGTGGACTTCCGCAAGCTAAACAAAGCAACCATCGGAGACTCGTGCCCGTTGCTAAACATTAACGAAATTTTGGACCAACTGGGAAGGGCGAGATATTTCTCCACACTCGACCTCGCATCGGGATTTCACCAAATCCCAATGGCGAAGGGCGACAAGGAAAAAACAGCTTTCTCGACTCCGCAAGGACGTTTCGAACATAATCGAATGCCTTTCGGACTAAAAAATGCTCCCCCCACATTCCAAAGGCTAATGAATACCGTTCTAGCCAGATTAGACGGGATAAAGTGCTACGTCTACCTGGATGATATCGTCATCCATCGTAAGACCCTGCCGGAGCATAACGAACGACTCGCAGAAGTTTTCCAACGCCTGCGAGAAGCCAAGCTGGCCTTACAACCGAGCAAGTGCCAACTAATGCGAAAGGAAACGCATTACCTCGGCCACATAATCTCGGAAAAGGGCGTACAAGCCGACCCTGAAAAAATCGCAGCTGTTAAAAATTTTCCGGTACCGACCAACGTCAAAGGGGTACAATCGTTCCTTGGATTGGCCGGATATTATCGGAAATTCATAAAGAATTTTTCGAACATTGCGAAGCCCCTCACGGAACTCGTGCGAAAGGACGAGGCATTCGAATGGACTGCCGTCCGAGACGCAGTTTTCGAGGAGCTTAAAACCGCAATGACAACAGCACCGATACTCCAGTACCCGGATTTCGGTAAGCCATTCGTCGTAACAACCGATGCGTCAGACAAGGCCATCGGGGCGATACTATCGCAAGGAAAGATCGGAGACGACCTTCCTATATGCTACGCGAGCCGTATATTATCAAAGGCCGAACTCAACTACACCACGACCGAGAAAGAATCGCTCGCTATCGTGTGGGCGATAACGTAGTTCCGGCCCTACGTGTACGGCACACGCTTCAAGGTGGTAACGGACCACCAACCTCTCACCTGGCTATTCGGGGTAAAGGACCCCGGCTCCCGACTCATGCGCTGGAAAATAAAATTATCCGAGCATGAGTTTGACATAGAATACAAAGCGGGTAAGAAAAACACGAACGCCGACGCATTAAGTAGAATATGCGCAGTGACAAGGAGCCAGGGGAAAGAGAGGAAGGCGCCCACCGAGCGAGAAAGAGAGAGAGAGAGAAAGAACTTCCCCGGCACGGCCTCATGCTCGACCGACCCGCCGTACACCGCTCCGACCGAGGGCGCCGCGAGTGGGGACAGCGCAGACAGCCATGCAAAGGGAAAGAGCGATAAGAGTGAGAACGGAAGCGCCTCGCCGTGCGACAGCGAATCCAGCGGAGTAGCGAGCGCGAAATCCAGCGGCTCGAGCCGCCGGGCGACGGTCGACGGACGGGTACCCGCGACTGAGGAAGCGGAGAGCGGGGAGGACAGCGATGCGGACTCGCGACACAGCAGCGACGGAGACAGCCGTACGGAAGACGAGCGTGGCGTCCGCAGTAGCGTAACTTGTCCTAGCCCCGAGGACCGAAGAATAATCATACACGAATATCACGACGCCCCTTTCGGAGGGCATCAGGGCATCAAACGAACCCTGACAAGGATCCGGACCAAGTACGAATGGCCCGGCATAAAGAAAGACGTGGAAACACACGTAAACAATTGTTCAAAATGCCAAAAGAACAAGCTCAGCCGGAAAGAGCGAGTTCCGATGGTAATTAACGACACGCCCGAAAGGGCTTTCGAAAAAGCGTCAGTAGATATCGTTGGCCCCTTACCCGAAACACATCAGGGCAACAAATACATCCTGACCTACCAAGATGCCCTAACGAAATATAGCGCGGCCAGGGCCATCGGAAACCAGGAAGCCGACACCGTAGCCAAAGCTCTCGTGAAAGAAGTGGGTTGCCGATACGGCATGCCCGCAGCAATTTTATCCGACCAAGGGAAAAATTTCCTGAGTAAAACCTTTAAGGAAATCTGCCGGCTCCTACGCATCAAGAAGATACAAACCACAGCTTACCACCCGGAGAGTAACGGGACCGTAGAGAGGTCGCACGGTACCCTCGCAGAATATCTACGGCATTTTATCAAAGAAGATCAATGCGACTGGGACGAGTGGCTGCCGTACGCAATGTTCACGTACAACACCACACCGCACACAGCCACGGGGTTGTCCCCGCACGAGCTAACCTTCGGATAACAGCAGTGCTACCGACGGCGGTAAAACAGGAACCCCGAAGCACCTACTCGTACGACGATTATGCCGACGAGCTACGGGAAAGACTGCGAGCGACTTGGACAGTCGCCCGAAATAACCCGTGTTGTGTCCCCGGATGGCCCGTGTCTCTTCGAATCTTCAGATTACGGGTCAGGAGAAATATGTCGGGATCTCTTGCCACAAATAAGTATTAACTCAGAAAATACAGACACGCTTTGAATTTATTATGATTTTAGGGTTTTTTACACAGCAGATGTTATTCTCAATGACTCGGTTTAACACTTTATTATCGCGGTGCGACGTATCACGTTTACCGCGCCGCGGGTTTCTATTAGATATTTCTACTCGCGCTTTTACAAAGTATCGATGAGGAAATTCTATCGCGGCACGAGAGTCTGGTGATCAGAGGACCGTTCGACTTGATCTTTCGTTCAAGACTGACTTTTCGATGGCGAGCTTTCGGTTCTTCGAGGCTCGTTGTCAAAAAGCGGATTTTACAATTTTGTGGTCTGACCGTTGCCAGCCAATCGCATGATTCTTTGTCAGCACGGTCAGGGCACGGTCTTCCGAAAAGGATTCAATTGTTGTAACGGATATCCGTATTTCCGTCACTCCGTGTAAGCGGTTTCGTTTTATTTTATTCTTTATAATTTTATTATTCAGCTGTCTGCAAAGGAAATATCGTATCTCCTTTCGTATCGCCTGATTTGTAGTCAGCGATGTTCGATCGTGAGAAACAATTATATCGTGAGAAGCATATAATTGTTTCGTGAATTCATTTTTTATAAATTTATAATGACAAAATGTAATTGAAAATTGCGGGGCACAACACAATGCTCGAAAAGTTTTTTTATAAACTTCCGGTAATATCCGTTCAACCCAAGGAAAGATTGTACTCCTTTAACGGGTTTTTTTGTTCTCCCTTTTTTTCTCTTCCCTTTTTTGTTAAATATTCCCTTTTATGTTTCTTTTTAGACTACAGAGGAGGCGGCGTTGAGGCCCTCACCTGGGAGGAGTTTGACATCTTTTACCGTCCTGAGCCCTTTATGCCTTGGTGGGAAGATGGAGAGGACAGGCGGGAGAAAGTAGTCCGCCGGAGGGCCCTCCACGAGGCCCGTAGACAGCACAGGATGGTCGTGGACGCCCTCTGGGGCGATGGGATATTCGAGGGGGAGGATGATCCCTTTCCAGATTTCGTAGGGCTGTGTCGTTAGTTCGCAAGGGTTGTCCGGCTCAACGGCCGCCTTACTATCTCTACCTAATGTATTTTCGAAGAGGGGGATCCGGCTCCAGTGGAACCGGGTCCAATAAATAAGAAATAATTTTTACATGTTTTTTTCCTGATTATTTCACGCTCCTTTAATTCCCTTTACGGCCCGCAGCTTTTTCCCAGCGGCGCGGCGCGTCTCTACCGTTAGGCTTGGCACCTAAGGTTCCTCGTGATTCATTTATTTTAATTTTTCCTCGTCTTCATCTCGGCTGATTTTATTCAATTTTATTCGAATTTATTTGTCCTTGTGCTCTACGGCGGGCTTCAGCCGGTTAGCGTGCGCTTTGAATGTTTTTTTCCCTTTTGTATTTCGAACGTGACCGGTGTGGGCTGTCCTACTATTTGATAAGGACCTGTCCACTTCGGCGTTAATTTTGCCGACCTTCGGCGTCGGATTGTTCCGTCGTTTAGCAGTACTCTTAGAATGTCAGTATTAGAAGGTCAGTAAGTATTCGTTACCTCTGCTGACTTTAAAGGATCTGTCGTGTACCCGGATGGTCCGTGTCTTCTCGGATCTTCGGATTACGGGTGAGGAGGGATTTATCGGGATCACTTGCCAAAATAAATATTAGCTCAAAGAGAATATAGATACGGTTCGAACTTATTATGGTTCAACATTCTCACGCGGGACTTCAAAGTCAAGTCAAAGACAATGCTGACAAGACTGTTAGCATTAAAAGAGACTCTCGGATGGAAGGCATAATGGATGACATAGCGACCACCCGAGAGTCAGTCTTAAGAAAGTATCGAAGCAGCAAAACTGCCTTCCGCAGGACTCCCAAACCGTAAAATTACGCTCTAGCTTGAGTGTCTAGGCGTTTGGCCAGTTCGCGACGCGGTCCGGTCAAAATTAAAGTTTAAGATCAAAGTTATATAAACATTGTAATCAATCGGATCTAACTCACTGAATAAATTAATCGATAACTGTTGTGGTGCCCCGCACTTTTATTGAATTTTTATTGAAACAATTATATGCAAGATATAATTGTTCCCCATAATTGAACCAAATAAAAATCGCTTACGCTAAGTAACGGAAATACGGCATTTCCGTTACTAAAATATTCAGTCTATAAATCAATCATTCACCTCTGAATTTATTTCGCAAATACGGAGTTGCTCACCGAAGCATTCCGACGAGCAACTCCAAAGTCAAATAAAGGACAATGCTGACAAAACCGTCAGCATTAAAATAAACTCTCGGACGGGAGTCGTAATGGGCGACATAGCGACCATCCGAGAGTCAGTCTTCAGTAATTATCAGAAGGGTAAACAGCCTTCTGCACGACTCCCGAATCGCGGGATTGAGCTGTACGCGATCCGGTCATAATCAATGTTAAAGTAAAGTTCAAACAGTGTAACAATAATTGTAATCCATCAGTTTTATCGCAGTGAATAAATTAATCGTTAAACATTTACGTGAATTCTAATTCTTCGTGGCTGGAACCCACAATAAAAAATAAAATAATTTTTTAACCGCTCCGACACCCGTTCCCCAGAGATCACGCGGTGCTCCAGGCAAAAACAACACTGTTTCTGCGTGAACTTGTATTCTTTGTGGCGGAAACCCACGAAAAATAATAAAATAATAATTAATATGCCCTAACACCTGTTCCTGTTCGTTCACACGGTGCGCGGGCACAACAATTTGGTGGCAGCGGTGGGATCTGCCAAGTAAAATCAGTTTTAAAACGATTAAATCAGTGCCTCGTTAAATCTGTGCCTCGAAAAAACTGTGCCACGTAATAAATAGTGACACGCGAACAGTGATAGTTCGAATTGGATTATTGCGGAATTACGACCGAGTGAAGCGAGCACACAGCCTCGCGTCGCAGACCCCCGGAATTCTCCAACTCAGTACCAGCCGAGGACGAATCGGATCACGCACGACGAGGAAGAGCTGCTTCACCGATGCCCATGGACGATGGATGACCAAAGGGATCATCTACCTGTAAGTGACGGTTACATTTATTGCAATCACCTCAAAGTCAAAGCCATTAGTCCTGCGTCGTACCGTTCGAAAAAGATATCGGTTTTCCGTAATAGTTATTCCAAAAAGGAGTAGAGTTTTAACAAATGTAAAAAATATGCCAGCCGACGGTTCACAAACTTCTGACCGTGAGAATCAACAAGGGGGTTCACAAGAACCTCCGGAGGAAAGGGATACCGTCGCCGATCCAGCAGCCGCGCTAGCCGAAATAACTGCTAGGGTTCACCGAGCTTTAGGTGGTGTACAAATACGACGTAGCAATCCAAGGACAGTGGTAGAACCTGCTACACTCGTGGTAAACCCGGGCACGTGAGTCGAAATTGCACGCAGCGAGCTGGACGTACTAACCTGCCGGAGCCTACCCGTGCCGTACACCAGGTCGACGTAGTGTGCGGCCACTGTACGAACAAGGGCCATAATTATCAGAAATGCCGCAAACGCCTGAGAAACCAAGCGAAAAAGACAAATAATGTTGAAGGGCAGTCCGCAGCTGGTAAGGACGGCTCGAGCGGGGGGAAGAAAAATGGCAACGCCCCACAGAACAAGGGTGCTGCAACAGAAAATAGAAAAACAATAGGGACCCTTAGTTTTCACACTCTGACGGTCAAGGCCGAGTCATCTCCGTTAAGAACGCATTCGGTCACCCTCCCCGCGGGCCGCGCGTCGAATGACTTCGTCATAGAGGCACCGGGCGCAACGGACGGCGTGTTGACACTGAAAGCCGACACCGGAGCGCAGTGCTGCGTCATACACGAGTATCAGGTAGGAAATTCCGACCCAAGGGCGTAGCGTTACGACTCGGGGTAGCGGCGGTTATAATAAGACATCCGTTCTATGTAGTGATGCAAAACGTGTCGCTACCCGTAGTGAGCCCCAGGGCATACTAGGAATCGATTTTATCCGGAAACATAAAGTGGATATTTTCGGAGGAGGGGCTATAAAAATGTATGGCGACGACAGGCCCCTGTTCGACGGAGCAAGCAGAGTAACGCTGCCTGCTCGCAGTGAAACGATAGTGCGCGCGAATACCGCGAGTAACTTCGTAGGGTTGGTCGAAAAACGAATAATAACCCCAGATGTAATAATGGGGTCTTGCATAACGCCGCCGTCCGGTAATACTTGCATCATAAGCCTCGTAAACACGAGCAACGACGAGCGCAGTAGCCCATCGTGCAACCGGAGCCGGTACGCGATAGCGAGACCGTCACGCTCAGAGTGAACTTGATCCGAGCGGGGCGAAGTGCGGAGCGGCTGGAGCGGATACAGGAAAAGCTCGACCGTACGCATCTTAATGCAGAAGAAGAAGCATCGCTAATAAAAATAGTCGATGAATACGAAGACATATTCCATCTTCCCGGAGACCGGCCATGTACGCCCATGGTAGAACACACCATCCTCCTACGGGACGGGGCGCTCCCCGTAAAGGTACATTCGTTTAGATTACCGGAGTCTCATAAACGGGAGGTGGAAAAACAAACAGAGGAGATGCTGGCGGACGGAATTATCCGACCGAGTAAGAGCCAGTGAAACGCTCCTCTACTCGTCGTCGCGAAGAAACCCGATCCGAACGGCATGCGACGACTCAACGAAGTCACAGTAGGTGACTCGTACCCGTTACCCAACATTACGGAATTATTAGTTCAGCTGGGCCGAGCGAGGTATTTCTCCACATTGAATCTCGCATCGGGTTTTTACCAAATTTCCATGGCGCAATCGGACCAAGAGAAAACCGCTTTTTCCACCCCAAGGGCCATTTCGAGTATACGCGAATGCCCTTCGGACTGAAAAACGCTCCCCCCCCCCACCTTCCAAAGACTAATGAATTCCGTGTTGGCCGGACTAGACGGAATAAAATGTTACGTGTACCCGGACGACATCGTCGTCCACGGCACCACGTTGAAACAACATAACGAGAGATTGCGAAAAGTATTTCAGTGGCTGAGGGAGGCAAAACCCGCCCTCCAACCCGCGAGATGTCGCCTCCTGCGTAAAGAAACGCACTACCTCGGACATATTATCTCCGAGAGCGGCGTAAGGGCGGATCCCGAAAAGATAGCCGCCGTAAAAAAATGTCCGATCCCGACTAACGTAAAAGGAGTGCAGTCCTTACTAGGGTTAGCCGGGTATTATCGCAAATTTATTCGAGTTTTTTCTAAGATCGCGAACCCGCTGACCGAGCTAGTGCGAAAAGACGCAGTATTCAAATGGACGGCGGTACGTGACGAGGCGTTCGAAAAATTAAAGGACGCAATGACCACGGCTCCGGTGTTACAATACCCAAATTTCGAAAAGCCGTTCTTCGTCCCAACAGACGCATCAGATAAATCAATAGGTGCAATATTATCCCAAGAAAAAATAGGGAAAGACCTGCCCATTCGCTACGCCAGTCGAACGCTATCGAAAGCTGAACGTTATTATACCACCACAGAGAAGGAACTGCTCGCGAACGCATGGGGCATATCCCAGTTCCGGCCATACGTTTACGGGGCCCGGTTCACGGTAGTAACCAACCACCAATTACTACCCTGGTAGTTCGGGGTACAGCCGAGCTCCGGCCGGTTTCGGGGTGTTCCCGATTCATGCGCTGGAAAATAAAATTGTCCGAGCACGAGTTCAATGTCGAATATCAAGCTGGAAAACGAAACTCCAACGCCGATGGCTTGAGCTGCATCTGTGTGGTGACCAGAGCACAAGCGGAGAAGAGCGAGAAAGAGACTCAGCGAGTAGAGGACAGCAATACAACGGTCAACGCAAAGCCCCACGGCTCGACTCCCCATTCGTCCGGCAAGCAAGCTGGACAGGAAAGTAGGGAGAAGCCCCGCGCGAGCTCCACTGCGGACAAACGACTCCGCATACTTAAAGAAGTACCAACGTCATTTTATCGACGAGGAGCAAGCTCACTGGGACAGTTGTCTCCTTTATGCTCTGTTCACATGTACGACGACGCCGCATACAGCCACATGCCCCACGCCTTACGAGCTGGCATACGGGCGGACGGCAGAGTTGTCGACAACCGTCCGCCAGGCGCCCCGCTCCACCTACGCGTACGAAGACTATGCAAGCGAGCTGCGGGAAAAGCTCCGGACCGCCCGGAGCATTGCCCGCGAACATTTAATAAACGCGAATGAAAGGGCTAAACAGAGCTACTACGAAAAAACGCGTCCCTCGTCACTCCAAGTCGGGGACCGCGTCTTACTACGCGACAAAGCCGTGAGGCTGGGCCGGTCGGCGAAGCTCAGCCCCAAGTGGGCGGGCCCATAAGTCATAACGGACGGGCCCGCACCCGCTACCTTCGTCATACAAAATAGGCGGAGGAAACAGACGGTATACGCAAACCGTCTTAAGCCTGCGGTGGAGCACTAGAGAGGGACGAAGAGGCTCGTGCCGGTGGTCGCGGAAGACTACCGTTGCCGGCACAGCTCTAGGGATGCGAGGAGAGAGCAGGGAAAATAAAAGAAAAAGCGATCTCCTCCACCGGATAACTATACATGTATCAAAAAAAGAAACAGCTGTCTTTGAAAAAGATTGAGAATTATAAAAAAAAAAAAATATCTGCCCTACTCCTCGCGGAAGAGGCGCCGCAGCCCGAACGACCCCGGCCCCGACCACATAGCGCGCGAGTGCTGCCGCAGTAAGAAACGCTGCGCGTGGAGCACGCGCCGACGAAATAGGCAGTAGACTACCTCCATTGCCCTTTCGGGGCTCCACTCATCGTAAAGGCTGAAAAAAAAAGAAAAAATTATTTTATTTTTAGTATTTTCCTGATAAAACGCAAATTTCGTTAAAAGAGAGAGAACGGAAAAACACACTTACCAGGAACCGCTGGAAAGGAAACCTCATGGATTCTTCGATCTCAGACTGAATCTGGCTAGGCAACTTCTCGCCTCGCCACATTTTGAATTATCGAACTCCAACGAAGGTGTTGGTGCCGCCAAAATTCCTATTATAAATATTCGTGCAACTTTCGACATCCCCGAAGAATGCCGAAAGTGAGGGCAATGGACTCGCAAGTTCATTGTCGTTGTGAAATAAATAGCTCGTGCTGACCGCGTGTCAGCAGCTGAATAAAAGTCATCGAACTGCCGAACGCTGACAGGACGTCAGCATTCTGTCGACATCGATCATCCAACTCTCGGCTGGAAGTCATAATGGGAAACCTAACTACCAACCGAGAGTCAGTCTTGTGTGAACATCGGGAAGGAGCGATCTGCCTTCCGCAGGAGACTCCCGGACCGCGCAATTACACTTGGAGCGTGTCTAGGCGTCTGCCAATTCCGTGTGCGGTTCGGATAAGTGCATCCTCGCACCGTGATATAATTAAACTATCCAAATTGTTAAACGTGAAACCATTGTAAAACATTGTTGAACCCACTGTGTTGAACTGACTTGATGGAATTAAAGTATCTTTTCGCATTGATTGTCGTGAGTTTTAACTCTTAACGGCAGAATCCCACGAAAATAAATAAAATAATTATTGACGCGCCTTTCCCACCCGTTCATTTTCAATCGCGGGCTGGACCAGCACAACAAAGGGGTTAGAAGACGCAAACCCGCGATTAACGAGACCTATCAGTAGTAGGAAAAAACGTCGCCACTGAGCAGAAGACCTTTTTTATAATAACAAATAACCCTCGCAGGATCCTGCTAATCGTACAGGCCGGGACAGCCAAGACGGAGTCGCCTTACGCGATAACGCCCTTCGGCAATCAACCCGGCGTGTATTACGAAGATATGGAAACGCTGACGTCAACGGGAACGACATGGAGGCTGGCACTGCCCAACACGTCATGCCCGTAATAAACCGATACACAGCCGTCTCAGAAATTCTCAAGAAACTGCTTTCGGTCTGTCACGGTCTCAACGTTACCAACAATCTCTGCAAAGCAAGAGGCCGTCTTAAGCTCGCTCTAGGGATGGTAATAATCGAAACAATCGACAAAGAGACAGTCCCGCCGCCGGACGCGTCGGGAGATCTGGGCGAGCTGCCGTCAATCAGCGACGAGGACTTAATGAGATTGATAGGAAATTTGACGAATAGCGACCTAAACGAAATCATCATGAATTGGAAACAATCCCCGTAAACAACATACCTTACCCAAAATATTAGTTCCGAGATTTACTCGGAATTTTCGTTGTCCGAGTAGTGGTATTTCGAAGACGGTGACTATGGTTCCGTTCGCGTAGTATGCGTGGACATCTGATACTCGTAGTATTGCCGGGACGTGGTCTCGTTCGAGCGTGGCGGGGAAGGTGCTGCCTGGCGGGAGATAGGGGAGTGCGGCAGTGAGATAACTCACGACCTTGCGCGGCGGGAGTACCGTGAGGCTCACTTTCCCTCGTTCCGCTTCCGTTACTATTCCTATCAGCTCCCGCACGTCTCCGTGTAACCCTTCCGCGTATAGGCTTACGGCGGTCAGGGTTTCGTCTAGCCGTCGAACTCGGGCAGCGTCATCGATTTGCGCCACCATCTAGCCAGTGACGCGTGTGACCATTTCTTGGAGTCGGATTTCGTTCTCCTGTATGTTTTGCGCGGTGGAGTTGAACAACTCGAGCGCGGTATCTACTCCTTGTAGTTGGTCGTTGATTGCGTCTTTCATTGTTTTTTGGTCGTTACGGAGCTCGTCTATTTCGGCTCCAATTTTTTCGGCGTCGTCCGCGCCCATGTTTCCCGTAATGAACCGGATGACCGTGCCAAGGCCGTTTGCGAGGCCTCTTCGGGGTCGTTGATCCTAATACGTCTTCGACGGTTTCAAGACCCTAACGTATTTTTCCGATTTCCCTTGTTACGGTTTCGTTGACCGCTCGACAGAGGTAGTCGGGCGCGTTGAGTTCGTCGCAAGTCGTCAGCAATTCCTTTAGTGTTTTCGATACTGTGGCACATCGTTTTATCACAGGTTCGACGTGTAAGGCTATCGCCAGCTTCCACGTCGTTTCTGTGGACGTCAGCGTTCCCATGTCTTTGTAATATATCCCCGGATGATTCCCGAAGGGGGTTATCGCGTAAGGCGACTCCGTTTCGGACACCCGGGCCTGCGCGAGTAGCAGGAGCCTGCAAAGGTTTTTATCATTATGAAGGTGTTTTCTTCCACTACCGCTGGGTCGCGTAATTATGGAATTGCGTCTCCTAATCCCTTTATTCAAAATCATTATATCACGATGTGTCGCGGAGAGCAGTTACACGACTCGCTTCCATCGGAAGAAGTAGAATCTGAATGGTTTCCCTCCTTTTTTTTTTTTTTTTTTTTTTTAATCTTAGCAAGGGAACGCTTATGGATGAAAATTTCTTATTTATTTTTACAGCCCCATATTCCCGGGAGGATGGACTTCCAGGAAGCCCATTTCTGGTTTTGGTACGAGGAGTGGGAACCCGAGAAGGTCGTCCGGGTGGTGTATTACTTGTTCCGGCGCCGGGTTGTCCAAGCTCGACGGATTCTTTTGCGCTTATGCGCTCATGAGATGTGGTCCGGGCCAGGGCCCTTTGGACTGCGCCGGCTTTTTTGCGAGAAGTAGGGTTGAATTTCAATAAATTTTTTTCCACCCACCTATGCCCGGGGAGCTTGTTTTTATTCTGGTTGTAATTGTCAAATTTTTTCATGATATATGGCAATTACCGGAGCAGGAGGTTGTTTTCTTTTATTAGCCGACTAACCCCTGCTTTCCTTGGGCTGTGCCGGTAGCGGTGGTCTTCTGAGACCGCCGGCACGAGCCTCTTCGTACCCCTCCGTCGTTTGCTTAGAGTTCTACGGCGGGGTTGAGACGGTTAGCGTGCACCGTCTGTTTCTTACGCCCCTTTTGTATAACGTACGTGACAAGGGCGTGGCGTTCGACTATTAAGTACGGGCCCGCCCACTTGGGGCTGAGCTTCGCCGACCGGCCCCGCCTTATGGTTTCGTCGCGTAACAGTACGCGGTCTCCGATTTGTAGTGACGCGGGGCGTGTATCCTCGTCGTAGTCTTCTTTTGCCCTCCCTTTCGCGTAGATTAGGTTCTCGCGGACTATGCTCGATGCAGCGCGGAGCTTCTCCCTTAGCTCACTGACGTAGTCTTCGTATGTGTATGTAGAGCGGGGAGCTTGGCGAACAGCTGTTAGCAACTCGGCCGTTCGCCCGTATACCAGCTTGTAAGGCGTGTGGCCTGTGGCTGTATGCGGGGTTGTGTTATAAGTGAACATCGCGTAGGGAAGCCAATTGTCCCAATCCGCTTCTTCCTCGTCTATAAAATGACGTAGGTACTCCGCGAGAGTTCGATGCGACCTTTCCAGAGCCCCGTCGCTTAGGGGATGGTAAGCTGTCGTTTGTATCTTTTTTATCCGTAGCAACCTGCATACTTCTTTGAAGGTTGCGCTAAGGAAATTCGTACCTTGGTCGGATAATATTACCGCCGGAGTACCGTACTGGCAAATTACGTTTTCCACGAGTGCCCTTGCTATTGTGGGGGCCTCCTGATTTTGTATTGCCATAGCCACGCTGTATTTTGTTAGCGCGTCCTGAAACGTGAGGATATATTTATTCCCTTTCTCGGTTTTGGGGAGGGGGCCGACAATATCGACGGTTGTTTCTTCAAACGCAGAGCTGGGAGTGTCGGAAATTACCATCGGTGCTTTCGATTGCCTACTGAGCTTGTTTTGTTGGCACTTTAGGCACGCGGAAATGTGATTTTCTACTTCTGCCCTTAGGCCGGGAGAGTTGTATTTTCTGCGGATCCGCTTCACCGTTCTTTTGACTCTGTTGTATCCGGGCGAACGTTCCGCGGAATGTACGACCGGATGCAACGACGGCGAAAAACGATCGGAATCGCGCTTCGCGACGGCACGTGTGTTTCCGCTAATTATGCGTTTTTAGCGGTCACCTTGGTGCCGTCGAATTGGCGAAATGCAATGCCGAGCCGTGGAAAAAATTGTTCGTACGATCCGCCCCTCCTCGATCACGAGTGACCAATGAGGGCGAGTCGTCACGAAATCAAGATCAGTCTAAAACCAGTCTCCGAACGACGCGAATCCGGGAGTAACGAGATTTCGCGAAGTTCGTAACACGTATTCCACGGGAGTAACGTGAGAATACAACTAACAGTCAAAAAGAAGTCTCCGAACCGCGCGAATCCGGGAGCAACGAGATTTCGCGAAATTCGTAACACGTATTCCACGGGAGTAACGTGGGAATACAACTTAAAGTCTAAACAGTGCGCGAGAGAACAACGTGTCGCTAATAATTGGTCTCGCGAGAGTAGCGTGAACCGGACCTTTCCACTTAAACAGTGAATTTTGATAACTTTCCCACAAAAGTGAACTTCGATAACTCGTATTTAATCTAAGTGAACTCCAAATCTAAGTGACATGCAATAACCTTCTCTAAAATATCGAGTTCGTCAATTAAAACATTTTTCTTAGTGACTTTAAGTGTAGCCTTAAGATCGAGTGCTGACAGAACCGTCAGCATTAAAAACCAACTCTCGGACGGGAGTCGTAATGGGCGAAAGCGACCATCCGAGAGTCAGTCTGTAGTAGAATTTCAAAGGAGTGTAACTGCCTTTACCACGGCTCCCGAATCGCGGGATTAAATCATACGCGATCCGGTCAACATCAATGTAATAGTGACATTCGAACTGTGTATTAATTATTGTATTCCACCAGTTTCATAGTAGTGATTAAACTTATCGTTAAACCATTTGCTTGAATTCCAATTCTTTGTGGCTGGGACCCACAATAAAAAATTAAATTAATTGTTACCCGCTCCGACACCCGTTCCTAGCGTTCACGTGGTCTACCGGCACAACAATTTGGTGGCAGCGGTGGGATCCTGCCAAGTAAATTCAGTTTAACGATTAAAATCAGTGCTATATAAAAACTGTGCGTCGAACCGAAAAACACTGTGCCACGTTACAAATAGTGACAGTGATAGTTCGATTTCGAATTGGATTACTACGAGACCTCAACGGAGTAAAGCGAGCACTGAAATTCACGTCGCAGAAGCCCGGAATCCGCCGACTCAGCAGCAGCCGGGGACGAATCCGACACCACTCGACGAGGAAGAGCTGCTCCACGGACGACCAGGACAGAAGTATGACAACAGAGATCTACTTCCTGTAAGTGGCGGTTTAATTCATGACAATTACATAAACGGTCAAAGCCTAGTCCCGCGTCGTGCCAGTCGATATAATACCGGTCCGTAAGATCAGTTTCGGAAAAAAAGGGTTAGAGTCAAACGAATAGGAAAAATGGCAGACAACGATTCGCAAATTTCTGACCCCGAGCATTAGAGAGAGGGGCTTGAAGACCCCCCAGAGGGAGGGGAAACGGTCGCCGAACTAGCGGCGGCGCTAGCCATGATATCCGCAACGGTTAACCGAGCGCTGAGCTCCTTACCGCCCTCCGGGACACCTCCGCCTGCGGACGGGACCCGTATAACCCCGCGAAACCCCGACGGTCGCGAAGGAGTAAACGTACGACGGGGTACCTCGTTTGCCGAATACGCAAATAACGGTTCGGAACACGAGTTCGAAGACCCCAGAGATATTTTCTCGCGACCTGTCTCGGGACAGATGATAGAGGACGACATAGCAGCCATGGCTCGAAACGCAGGCCTCCCTCCGCCGAGGCCGATAACCACCCCCGTGCTCCCTTCCGGAGAAGCGCAAAACGAGATACCTCCTCCCCCGCGGCGGCATACACAGAACCCGACGCCGCCGGACGACAGCCGTCTGGACGAGCGCGATGCTGTTGCGGCCCTGCAACGCGAGCTCGACCGCCGTCGCGCCAGATTGACGCAGGTCGGGCCATCGTATCGGGGCAGTACCGCAGCCACCCTCCGCGAAGTCAACGGCAACCCTGAGGAACTGATTAGGGCACTCCAGTCGCAACTGAGGGAGCAAGGCGAGGAATTACAACGGTACCGAGCCGGGGAAGATCCCCCACGGGGCCGCAGAAATTCCGCGGAACGACGACCGGGGATGATGCCCTTGTGGCACGCCCTTAAGTACATAGACCCGTTTCACGGAGGTAGCGCAGACGAACTGCAATACTTCCTCCGGTCGTGCGAGACCGCGTGCCGACAGGTGGATTACGAAGAACACAGCGGACTGCTCGAAATGGTCCTCGGAAATCGGATCAAAGGAAGAGCGGCAATAGATTTGATGCACAAAAATATATTTATCTTCGCGGAACTCCATACCGAATTAGAGGACTTGTATGGACAGCGAAAGTCACTGTCAGCCCTGCAATTGGAGTTAAACACAGCGCGTCAAGGACAAGGAGAAAGCGTCGCGGCATACGCGACGCGAGTAGAGACGATCACGTCTCAAATGGTAAATAGGCTGACCGAAAATGAGTCTCAGAGAAACGCGCAAGCTATCGAGGGATCGATGCGGAAATGCGCACAAGCCACGTTCGAGAATGGTCTCACGGGGCAAGTGCAGGTACTCGTGAGGGCGCGAAATTGTGCGACCCTCCACGAATCCGCTGTCGCAGCCGTAGTAATAGCCGAAGCCATCAGTCAAAAGGGGATGGGACAAGGACAGCGTAAAAATACAACACAACAATCGAAAGATACCAACAACAGGACTTGTTACACCTGCGGCAAGACCGGGCACGTGAGCCGGAATTGCACACAGCAAACCGGACGCACCCACTTGCCGGAGCCTACCCGTGCTGTAAATCAAGTAGACGTGGTATGCGGTTATTGTCAAAGAAAGGGCCATAATTACCAAGAGTGCCGTAAGCGCTTAAGGAATCAGGCCAACAAGACAAACAACGGCCCAGCGCAGTCCTCAGCCGGTCAAGAAGGCTCAAGCAACGGGAAAAGGAATAGAAATGCACCCCAGAACAATAAGGGAGCAGCACCAGACGATAGAAAAACGATAGGGACCCTGAGCCTTCATACTCTGACGGTCAAGGGCAATTCGACTCCCCTAAAAACGCTCTCCGTCACCCTCCCTGAGAGTAGCGCATCGAACGACTTCGTAATAGAAGCACCGAGCGCGGCGGAAGGCGTGCTAACGTTAAAAGCCGATACCGGAGCGCAATGCTGCGTGATAAGGGAAAACTGCCTACAGCCAGGCACCGTCGTCGACGAATGTAACGTTGAACTCGAGGGCATATCGGGTAGGAAATTCCGACCCAAGGGCGTAGCGTTAATAGCCCTTGGGGTGCCAGCAGTAATAGTGCAGCACCCGTTTTATGTAGTGGCACAAAACGTGTCATTACCCGTCCAGGGCATCCTAGGCATGGATTTCATCCGCAAACATAAGGTAGATATTTTTGGCGGCGAAACGATAAAAATCTATGGCCATACGATGCCCCTGTTCGATGGAGCAATTGGGGTAACACTGCCCGCGCGTAGTGAAACGATCGTACGCGCAAAAACAGCGGGTAAATTCGTGGGGTTTGTAGAAAAACAAGAAATAACACCGGACGTAATTATGGGATCGTGTGTCACGCCGCCGTCCGGCAACACATGCTTAGTGAGCCTCGTAAACACGAGCGACGACGCGCGCGTGGTGCAACAACCCATCGTGCAACTCGAGCCGGTATGCGAGAGCGAGGCCGTCGCGCTCGGAGTAAATCTGATCCGAGCGGGGCGAGGCACGGAACGGCTTGAACAGCTACGGCGAGAACTCGACCGTTCCCATCTCAACAGGGAAGAGGAAGAATCGCTAATGAAATTAGTCGACGACTATGAGGACGTCTTCCACCTTCCAGGAGATAAGCTGCCATGTACACACATGGTAGAGCATACGATTCTCCTACGGGACGGAGCGCTCCCGGTAAAAGTACATCCCTACAGACTCCCCGAAGCCCACAAAAGAGAAGTCGAAAAACAAACCGAAGAAATGCTGGCGGACGGTATAATCCGACCGAGTAAGAGCCAATGGAACGCTCCTCTACTCGTCGTCGCGAAGAAACCGGATCCGAACGGCGTGCGACGACTGCGGGTAGTCGTTGACTTCCGTAAACTCAACGAAGTCACCGTAGGTGACTCCTATCCGCTGCCAAATATCACGGAAATACTAGACCAGCTGGGACGGGCGAGGTATTTCTCGACGTTAGATCTCGCCTCGGGATTCCATCAAATCCCCATGGCGCAATCAGACCGAGAAAAAACCGCTTTTTCCACCCCACAGGGCCATTTCGAGTATACGCGAATGCCCTTCGGGTTAAAAAACGCTCCCCCCACCTTTCAGAGACTAATGAATTCCGTGTTAGCCGGCCTCGACGGAATAAAATGCTACGTGTATCTGGACGACATAGTCGTCCACGGTACCACATTAAAACAGCATAACGAGAGGTGACGAGAAGTATTTCAGCGACTGAGAGAGGCAAAACTCGCCCTCCAGCCCGCGAAATGCCGCCTACTGCGTAAAGAAACGAACTATCTCGGACACATCATCTCCGAGAACGGTGTAAGGGCGGACCCTGAAAAGATAGCCGCCGTAAAAAATTTTCCCATACCGGTAAACGTGAAAGGAGTACAGTCTTTCCTCGGGTTAGCCGGGTATTACCGTAAATTCATACGGGACTTCTCTAAAATCGCGAAGCCACTGACCGAGCTGGTACGAAAAGACACAGCGTTCGAGTGGACAGCCGTACGAGACGAAGCATTCGAAAAATTAAAAGAAGCGATGACCACGGCTCCGGTCTTACAATATCCGGGCTTTGAAAAGCCGTTCATTGTTACAACGGATGCTTCGGACAAAGCAATAGGCGCGATACTGTCCCAAGGTAAAATAGGGGAAGATTTACCGATATGTTACGCGAGCCGAACGTTGTCAAAAGCAGAGCGAAACTACACCACGACCGAGAAAGAGTTACTCGCGATCGTATGGGGTATAGCTCAGTTCCGACCGTATGTTTATGGAACCCGGTTTACGGTGGTAACCGACCACCAACCCCTCACCTGGTTGTTTGGGGTAAAAGACCCGGGTTCGAGGCTCATGAGATGGAAAATCAAATTATCGGAGCATGAGTTCGACGTAGAGTACAAGGCCGGCAAACGAAACTCGAACGCCGACGCCTTGAGCCGTATCTGCGCGGTCACTCGAGCTCAAGCCAACGGGCGTGAGAGAGAGACGAAGCAGGTAAGAGACGGCAATACGTCGGACAACGCTCGACCTTGCTCTCCGATTCCCCAGCCGCGCGGCAAGCGAGCCGGCCGGAGAAGCAGGGAGAAGACGGAGGACGCAGAAGATAACGAACCCGGTAGGGGAGACGGCGCGCACCCACGGCGGTGCGACAGACAGGACCGCGGCAGCAAGAGCGACGGAGACGCAAGCTCCCCGCATAGCTCGACCGACGAAGGCGACAGCGACGGAGGCGAAGCCGCTGGGGCCCCGCTCGTACTCCAGTGCCCAGGGGCGAACGAACGCCCCCGCATAATAAAAGAGTACCACGACGCGCCCCTCGGAGGCCACCAGGGAGTTAAGAGGACGGTAAAACGAATCAAAATAAAATACGATTGGCCCGGTCTGAGGGCAGACGTAGAAAATTACATCTCCGCCTGCCTGAAGTGTCAGCAAAACAAACTCAGCAGGCAATCGAAAACACCGATGATAATTACCGACACTCCCAGCTCCGCATTTGAAAAAACCGCTGTCGATATTGTCGGTCTCCTTCCCGAAACTGAGCGAGGAAATAAATATATCCTCACGTTTCAGGACGCGCTAACTAAATATAGTGCGGCAATGGCGGTGTCAAATCAAGAGGCCCCCACCGTAGCAAGGGCACTCGTGGAAAACGTGATCTGCCAGTACGGTACCCCGGCGGTAATACTATCCGACCAAGGCACCAACTTCCTTAGCGTAACCTTCAAGGAAGTATGCAGGTTGCTACGGATAAGAAAGATCCAAACGACAGCCTACCACCCCCAAAGCAACGGGGCCTTGGAAAGGTCGCATCGTACCCTCGCGGAGTACCTACGTCACTTCATAAACGAAGAACAAGCGGACTGGGACAACTGGCTCCCCTACGCTATGTTCACATACAATACGACGCCGCATACAGCCACGGGCTTAACGCCCTACGAGCTGGTATACGGGCGAACGGCCGTGTTACCGACGGCCGTTTGCCAAGCGCCCCGCTCCACCTACACATATGATGATTACGTAAGCGTGCTGAGAGAAAAGCTCCGAGCCGCGTGGAGCATCGCCCGAGAAAGCATAATTTACGCAAAGGAAAATGCTAAGGAAAGTTACGACGAAGACACGCGACCTACGTCACTCAAGATCGGAGATCGCGTATTGCTACGCGACGAAGGCGTGAGGCGGGGCCGGTCCGCGAAGCTCAGCCCCCAGTGGGCGGGCCCGTACGTCATAATCGAACGCCCCGCCCTCGTCACCTACGTCATACAAAAGGGGCGTAAGAAGCAGACGGTACACGCAAACCGTCTCAAGCCCGCCGTAGAACACTAACAACAAAGCAAACGGCGGAGGGGGCTCGTGCCGGCGGTCTCAGAAGACCACCGCTACCGGCACAGCCCAAGGGAAGCAAGGGTTAGCCGGAAAAAAATAAAAGAACACAACTCCTGCTCCCGTAAATCGTCACATATATTAAAGGAAATTTGCACAATTACAACGAGGAAAATTCAATTTATTAATCTTCGGGGAAGAGCCGGTGCAGCCCAAAGGGGCATGGCCCGGACCACATCTCTTCAGCGCATAAGCGCAGCAAGATTCGCCGGGCCTGGATAACCCGGCGCCGGAACAAATAATGTACGACCCGGACAACCTTCTCCGGGTCCCATTCCTCATACCAGAACCAAAGTACGCCTCTTGGAAATCCGACCTCCCGGGAATATGGGGCTGTAAAAAAATAAAGGAGAAATTTTCATTCCAATTTCATTTCAAAAAAAAAAAAAAAAAATGGAAAAAAACCTCCTACGTACCAGTAGCCCCTCGATAAATTCCGCGGGGAAAGGAAACCCATCGGATTGCACCTTTTCCGAGGGAAGTGAGTCGAGCAGCCGTTCACCGCGACACATCGTAGTATAATGACTTAAATAAAGGGATTAGGAGACGCAATCCCATAACTCCGCGACCCGGCGTAGTGGGAAAAACACCTTCATAATAATAAATAACCGTTGCAGGTTCCTGCTACTCGCGCAGGCCCGGGTGTCCGAAACGGAATCGCCTTACGCGATAACACCCTTCGGGAATCATCCGGGGATATATTATGAAGACCTGGGAACGCTGTCGTCAACAGAAACGACGTGGAGGCTGGCGATAGCCTTACACGTCGAACCAGTGATAAGACACTGCGCCTCCGTATCAAAAATACTGGAGGAACTGCTGACGAGTTGCGACGAACTCAACGCGCCCGACTACCTCTGCCGAGCGGTCAACGACACCGTGACACGGGAAGTCAAGAAAATACGATCGGGAATGGAAACCATCGAAGACGTACTAGGACCAACCACCACACGACCCCGTAGGGGCCACGCGAACGGTCTCGGCACGGTAATCCGGTTCATCACGGGAAACATGGATGCAGACGACGCCGAAAAAATCGGAGCCCAAATAGACGAGCTCCGTAACAACCAAAAAACGATGAAAGATCCACCATCGAAAGAAGAAAGAACCATCAACGACCAGCTACAAGTAGTGGATACCGCGCTCGAATTATTCAACTCCTCCGCGCAAAACATACAGGAGAACGAAAATCGACTCCAAGACATGGTCACACGTGTCACAAGCTGGATGGTGACGCAAATCGACGTCACTACACGACTTCAACGGCTGGACGAAACCCTGACCGCCGTAAGCCTATACGCGGAAGGGCTGCACGGAGACGTACGGGAGCTGATAGGAATAGTGACGGAAGCGGAACGAGGAAAAGTAAGCCTCACGGTACTCACGCCGCGCAAGGTCGTGAGTTACCTCACCGCCGCACTCCCCTACCTCCCGCCGGGCAGCACCTTCCCCGCCACGCTCACACGAGACCACGTCCCTGCAATACTACGAGTATCGGATGTTCACGCATACTACGTGAACGGGACCATAGTCACCGTCTTGGAAATACCACTACTCGGACGACAGAAATTCCGAGTAAATCGCGTGTACCCACTACCAACACGCGACGTGGGAAATACCTACCACTACCTCGACACAACAGAGGAACTCGTGGTGGCCAACAGGGAGAGCCGTACCTACATCCACACTACTTTCGAAGATCTCAAGGCTTGCAAAAGCCTACCTCAACAGTGGATATGTACACCGACGCACGCGACGAGCCCGATCAACGACGACGCGCCGTGCGAAGTACGAATCTACGGAAAAATCGAACCAGAAGGAGCAACAAATTGCAACAAACGCGTAGCAAGTCTTACTCATACGCTCGTGACAACCATGTCACAAGGAAAATGGTTATACATCGCGCCGACCGACGATTTAATAACAATAGACTGTTACGACCAACCCGCGAAACACGAAAAATTGATAGGGACAGGCATATTGGCTTTGACCGGTAATTGTATTGTAACCGCCCGGCGGTTCAGCGTCCGGACGGGAAGGAAGGTCACCCAGATGGTCACCGACGACTATCTTCCCCCCGGAAACCTCAACCTCTCCGACATCGAGAAGACATCAACCAAAGCCGAACCAGTGCCCCCAGTGCCCTTAAAAGATATATTCCGAAACCCAAATGAACTGCGTAACATCGGAATTAAAATACAAAAAATCAGAAACAATTTAAACGAAAAACCCAAAATAACTATGTCCCTCGCGTTGGGTACGGGAACGATTGTCATAATATTAGTCTGCGCGGTAGCCTGTTTATTATGTTACAGACGTCATCAGAATTCCTCAACGTCCCCGGGCACGACCGTATCGGTGAGCCTCGGGGCCAACGAACGGCAACGCACACAGCCAATGGGAGAAGCGCGGGTAGAGATGGAGCTCGCCAGACAGCTGGCCCGATACAACGCTCGCCACCCGCGAACGTCATTGCCCCCCAACAACCGTCGCGAGGGCATAGAGTTAAAAGAAACCCATCAAAAATAAAGTAAAGTAAAGCGAAGTAAAAATTAATTTTCGCTCAATCTTCGCAAATAAATTTTTACTTTTTAGGGGGGAGGGGTGTGGTGCCTCGCACTTTTATTGGATTTTATTTAAACAAATTAAAAGCACATGCAAGGTATAAAAAATAGCTTACGCCAAGTAACGGAAATACGGCATTTCCGTTACTAAAATATGCAGAACAATAGATCGCATTTATTTCGCAAATACGGGGTCGTTCACCGAACCCCGAGGTCAATAAACAATAATGCTGACAGAACCGTCAGCATTAAAAACCAACTCTCGGACGGGAGTCGTAATGGGCGAAAGCGACCATCCGAGAGTCAGTCTGTAGTAGAATTTCAAAGGAGTGTAACTGCCTTTACCACGGCTCCCGAATCGCGGGATTAAATCATACGCGATCCGGTCAACATCAATGTAATAGTGACATTCGAACTGTGTATTAATTATTGTATTCCACCAGTTTCATAGTAGTGATTAAACTTATCGTTAAACCATTTGCTTGAATTCCAATTCTTTGTAGATGGGACCCACAATAAAAAATTAAATTAATTGTTACCCGCTCCGACACCCGTTCCTAGCGTTCACGTGGTCTACCGGCACAACAATGGTACAATTTTGCACATAACAGTCATGATCGGGTTCCATAGGATCCTCACCGTTTTCTCGATGCTTAATCTCTTATTTAGAAAAAGAGAGGCGCGTGAAAGACGAAGCGAGAGTACAACCGACGGGAACCGAAGTCGTCGGGCTACACGGATAGAGCGGATAAATGTAGTGATAAAGTGGAGGGGGTGGATTTCTTGGCTGCGACGCGCGCCTCGAGATAAGCTATTCACACCCCACTTTGCATCCTAATAACAATCCGAATTTTGCAGATAGAAAGTTTATTTTTGTGTATTATGAAAGAGCGGGTCGAAAACTATCGGTTGCCCAAAAAACCTGAAAACCGTTTTTTTTGCTCAAGCCCCCTTTCCTCGCGTACCGTCACATATGATAAGTAACAATTGTGTTAAAGTTTTGTAATCGAGGCAATAAACTCTGTCTTCCTGATGGTAGAATAATGTACACATAGATGTTTTCCCTTTTTTAGCGTAAAGAATCAATTAGTTTCTTTGTGTATATGTGACGTTTTACGAGAAAAGAGACGTTACGTGTTCGAGGTCAACTTTTTAGCAGGGTCGCTGGAAGACTTCTCGTATTGATGTAGTTAATACATGGACAGTAACTTCCGGAATCTAGCCTCGCTACTCACGACCACACCTTTAGAGCACCGTGTTCATCAGCCGACAAGCTTCGGGCTCTAGTAGATTCAATGGACTTTGTTTCTCCGCGCGAAACGACTATAGTTCAAGATACCGAACTCCAGTGCCGAAAGTGGGTCCATACATGGACGTAGCCGAGTGTTGCTGCTATCAGCTGCATTCGTGCACGATATGGTACTGCGCAGAAGTGCGGATGTTACCGTACCGCCAAGATCCATGCAGGTCATTTGAACTGGATGCGTTAAATAATCAAATATAGGCTCCATCCATGTACAGGCCCAATTTAAGCATAGAGTTAGAACGGACTCGCGCAGATCCCTAACGTGGGACGAGCCAAATCAGGCAAAAAAAGGTCCGGATAGGAGTTCGGTCTCTGCACTTTTAAGCCTTTTCGACTCCGAGTATGCCCTTTGATTTTCAGAAGACGCCAGCCGATCACCGGCGCAGTACACATTATTATTTACTTTACCGATTTCATGCATACAACATAAATTATAAATGTTTCTTCTAACGAAAATTCATTGAAGCGGTAACAATTCGTAGAATTAATATTGCCGTTTATCAGATTAAAATATACATAAGATCGTATATAAAGTGTCTCCGATTGTCTATAAGGGATATTTTGCGACCCTATCATCTCACAATTTAACACTCCACCGTCTTAGGCAGGGCTCTCACAGCTAACTACCCATTTAACAACGAACCAGTTGCGGTCCCTCATTGTTAGTACGCTTTGTTTATACGCTAGGAGGCTACGCTCGCTCTTTCTTACATACACAACAACACTCGTCCCTCATTGTCAACGGCCAAACGCTTTTATCCGTACAATTAGTCATACTGATATTCATATTTTCCCTCGAATGTGTTTATTCTTAATCATTCGCCATAGCATGGTGCAATTTTTCTTTTGCACTCTCGCGTTCTTAAGAAGGAATTATGACCTCATCTATATACCTTAAAGCCGTTTAGTCTTGAATCGAAATTTTTACTCTTACATTCGAAATACCTACGAAGCGCTATAGAAGCTGTACAGTCTCACCTAACTCTTCAACTTCGTCAAGGGAAAATTTATTCTTTAGACGTGATCCGCCAGCAATGTTCGTGTCGTCTAATTTGTCATGCTGGCCTTCAATTAATAGTAACGAATATCGGTTTCCGATTATTTTCATTTCGAGTGATTTACGCCAATTCAGTTCGTTCCATCTCTCTCCATTACCAACACAATTAAACTCGCATGGTCCGGATCGGAGGTCTCGAGATATCGTTTGCGATCTTCTGTTTGCGCGCTTACATTGTTCTTCTCGTTGGCACTCAAACATTTTGTTTGCGGATACGCGCGTTTGTTGTATTTAACTACAATCTCTTCTGTAACACTCATCTCACACGTTTAAACCGACTTGAAATTTCCAATAAAAATAGTCGCTAAAATGTCAAAGAGTGAATGCTCGTTCGGTGTTTCGTCGTCAACCATCGATAGTGTGTCAAACTTCACGACGTTGTCTGTGCATTTATCGATTCCACATATTCCGGGTATATTTTTTTTGCCAGATAGCTGATGACGTACAGGTCGGATTTTCGCCGAGTCTAACATCTACTCTATACAGAACATCAGAACTAGCTATTATACAATATCGCGACGAATCGTTAGAAATAACGCAAATAGGGATCGGAAGCTCGATTATTGCGTTAAATTCTCTCAGCCCGACCTTCGATTCAGGACTACACCGCGCGGAACAGAACATTTTGTTGATGCTCCGATCTTTATAACTTGGTCTGCACATCACAGTTCTATCGCCCTCTGTTTCAAGTATTGTAGCTATACGATTCGGTTATATTTACATCCACTCTACGCTTACGCGGCGCGACGACGCGGTGACTTTCTCTCGCACACTCCATTTTATATGACCGTACTCTGCAAGAAAAACATTAAGAACCTTATTTTCTCCGGATGCGACGCGTTTACGCGATCTTGCTTCCTACAGTTATACCAACACTTTTCTGCTTCTTCCTTTGTCCCACTACTAACTGCGGTGTGTTCACTATCATATCGGACTTATACTTCTCTGAGATTTATTCGATATCAATCGATGGGCACGCATCAAATCGCAACTAGAAATGAACAATTCCCTGGTGTACCTGACAACATCATCCTAGATCACCGCAATACTATTCACCATAATCACAGTTTCGTGTAAGTATTCGTGGATCGAGTCATCATTTTTCTAAATGCGTTCTTCAAAACGCCGTCAAACCACGATTGGATCTGAACAGTAATCAATCATTCTCCGTAACGCTACAAGTACTGCGTTCGGTGTCTAGAAATATTCAGCTTTCGGGTAGACCAGGGAAGCGCTCCACTTTTCAATGTCTTGCTGAAGTGAATGAGAATTTTTGTAATTAATAGGTGATACTTATTCGAGATGGGACTCAGATTCAATAATTGACGTAGATTTATTATAAACGTAGTATAGAGGTGTATATCTCACATTACAGAGGGACGAAGTTCGATAATGGAAGTAAGTCGTGGCGCATACAATTAACTTTTCTTTTTCTTTCAATAGAGAGCTACTTCTCACGCAGTCGTCCGCCATTTGCACGCGCGCATATTCAAAACAGTAAAGATGATATATAGATCCAATATGTGCAACACTACCTCTCAATATGTACTCTCCCACTCACTCATACTCATACTTGTATTTAATTGTATAAAACGCTGTCTCGTAGTTAGACCACGCCTAGCAATTCCCGAAGACAGATTAATGATTGCTCTAGTAACGCTTCGGCTAAGATATCTGCCTGCTGTAGCGGGCTTGACACGCAATGTAAAGTAAACAGTCCTTTTTCCCATTGCTCTCGCGCACTCTGATCATCCAAGTTTAACTCTGGTTTCTCACTGGGCTCCCTCAGCACTTTTTTTTTTGAGGTGCTCGAATCGATTTTTTTATGGGTTGTGCCGCTGCGATGAATTATGCTTCGGCGGTAGATAGGGCCACAACCTGCAGTCTTTGTGAACTCCAAGCGATCAAACTGTCTCCTAATTTAAATATATTTCCATTAGTTGAACGTCTGGTGACAGTATCACCTGCATAATCTGAATCGCAATATCCGACTAGTGATACATTTTTTTCACTTGAGTATTTAAAGCCATACCTACAGTCCCTTTTAGGTATTTCGGAACACCTTTCACACCACTACAGTGTATCTTGAGCAGACTCGGAAGGAATTGACTGACGCTACTGAAAACATAGGCGATGTCCGGTCGAGTGCCTACTCCAAGGTACATAAGTCTCCCTACAGCCTCACGACACGTCGCTTTTCCTGCTGTTTCAGGATTTGTATGTAGATTCGAATTAGTCCATGCTTCTTGATCACCGGAATAGCTACTATATATATATTTTGTCCATTTTGATTTGAGTCCAGTAACCAGGTTACATTCTTCTTAAGTGGCACTTTTTCTTCGTCCATGACATGGGACCATGTTTCCTCGTCCTGAGACGCCATAGCCTCCTTGTAATCTTCGGTTCATCTTCGACGGTTAAAAAGAGATGACTCGGATCTGCAGAATCGTCAAATCTTTTTGGTTTCCATATTTTTATTCTGTCGCGTAGAATCCTTGTCGACTGAGGGTTTGCTTAATCCGACACCAATTCTCCATCAGCTTTATCCGTCAGCCTATTCGTTGACCGGAAAGAAACCGAGCTGGCTTGTGACTCATCCATGTCGTCATTGTTGTCCAGGATATCTTCCGGAACCTACCGAATCACTGCTTCAGGCGGGTTATTTTTTTTTCTTAAGGCCCTACCCCGCCCTCTCTGACTTAACGAAAATTACTTCTCGCGCATAGTCCACGTCATTGGCTAAACGTTGCCAAATTCTGTATCCTTTGACATCTTCTCCATAGCCTACGAATAGTCCCTCTTCCACCTTGTTAACCGATTTCTCTCTTTTTTGTTTCGGCATGTATGTATGCTTTTGCACCGAAAGTAACAAGCTTTACGATAGTATGGTCCTTACCCCTGCAAGCTTGCAACGGGTTTTTTCGACAGTCTGACTTCTCCCCGTATGATTCAATACGTAAGCAGATGTGTTCGCAGCTTTGGCCCAAAGTTCCTTAGGCAGGTTTTCCCCATGGATAATCGCTCGTACAGCTTTCACGATTGGAAGGATGACAGGTTTCAAATCTGTTATCCTTTCAGTTCCTTAATTGATGAATTCCAATCCGTTATCTGTTCGAATCCATTTCAAGTTTTTTCAGTTTCGCTTCTTACTTTCCGGATATATTCCGATAAGCAGCGAACTACCTCATGTTTATTTTGAACGAAAAACAATTTTCTGTGATGAGAGTAGTACTTGAAAAACAAAAAATACAATGATCCGTCCAAATAGGGTTTTTCCATCGGTCCACACAAGTCGGCATGTTACAGTTCACTTGGTTGTGAGCTTTTATTTATTTCTTCGTTTGTTTTGTAAAAAGGCTTCCAGTGCATTTTCCGTTGAATACACCCTATGCAAATGAAGTCTTTTCTTGTACTGACCTCAATGTTTTGTTGCTTCAAAAATTCGGTGACATAGTCAAATTTTCGATGTGCTAACCTCTCGTGCCATATCTAGAGGTCAACACGTTCCGCAACGCAGACGGTTCCAGTAGTCAGTGCTTCAGGCAGTCGGCAGACTTTGAACTACGCGATGCACAACTTGTCCCAACGAAATCCAACCAGCTCAATTTTACTCGAGCGTACAAATTTGCAGCCTTTGCAGTCAGAGGTTTGTTGCATTCCCCTAACCAACGCTGATCCAGATGAAGAAAGGTTGTGATGTCGATCGGGAAGAAACATCACCGTGGCGAGATGCTTCGAGTTGCATCGAGTACGATCGAAGGCGAGAACATTGATTTCCCCTTTGCGGTAAGCCTGAACAACTTAATTGTTTCCCAATTAATCGACTGAGGAATCTGGAAAGCTTCTTATTTACTGAAACATTCCGTCCGATGACACATGTGATCCGTGGCACCAAAATATATATACCAATCAGTCGTTTCTGTATTTTTATTCTTAGCGGTGGCTGGAGATGCTCCGATTATGGCTTCACTCTTGTCTTTTAGATTTTTAAATTTAAAGCAATCTTCTTCCCAGTCGCCAGGTTTTTGACAATAATGAGACGTACCTGGTTTCTTGTCCTGGAAATCGGTGTGTTGATTTCTGCTTATAATCTTTATGTTTCGATCATAATTTAGTTTTCCCGATTTTCATAACCTCTTCTGCGATACCAAATTCTCGTGATCCTTGTAATTTTGGAGCCTCATCTCTTCCGCCAAGAGCCTCTTGATCAGATTCTGCAAAGTTCGCTGATCGTGCCTCGTGGACTCGCACGGCGTGACGAAAAAATGGTAGGTCTCCGGAAGAGCCAGCAGAATCTTTGTCGAAACCATCGAATCAGAAATTTTTTCTCCCGAATCTCTGAGCCGATGTGCTAGATCTTTGTAATATACTACGCCATGCTGTTGGCCGAATTCTTCAAAATCCGGTACCACTTCTGTTGCAAAATATGGATTCCAGTCTCATCAATTTGGTCATACACACGGCACAACTTTCCCTCTTTTGAAAACGCACAATTCATGATGTGTAACAGTTGCGAGCCTCAACGCTTGCGGCAATGATTCTCTGTGCAATCATGTTCCATTTGACCCGTCTTGAAGCTTCTTTCGCAACTGCTGGCAACATGAGATTTTCAACGACAACTTAAATGCTCCTTAAGTCTCGAACAGAATAGAAATTGAATTTCCATGTTGTCAAATTTGCCGAACCTTTGAGCTTGGTGATTTTTATCGTGTAACCTTCCATATTCGACACAAAAATTATCTGATTTCTCACGTGGCCTGATAGCCTCAAGAAATTTCAAAACGTCCAAAGAAAAAAGTTTTTTTCTTTTTGTTTTCTAAAGTATCACTTCTAACGTCATCCGAAATGGGACTAATTATGTGGATTGATTATAGACGTGGTATAGAGGTGTATATCTCATATTACAGAGGAACAAAGTTGGATAACGAGAGTAAGTCATGGCGCATACAAGCACACTTTTCTTTTTCTTTCGACAGATGGCTCCTTCCCACGCAGGCGCACACAGTCGTCCGCCATGTTCGCGCGCGCATATTCAAAACAGTAGCGATGACATATTGATACAATATGTGCAACAAGTATTATAGACTGTTTTTGAAAATGTACCCTTTCTCATACATATCTTGCGTTATCGGATTTTTGTTGAAATAATAAAGGAGATCGGCAATTGGTGACGCACTCACTCTCGCACTCATTGATGCGTTTATCCTCGTTCTCGTCGAACTAAGCTCGAGAGGTGAGAAGAACCCGTCCCGATATTTACCCGCTCCTTTGTCTCTTGTTGTATTGCACGCTTTGTAGCAACTCGTTTTTTTGTTCCATTGCGATTTCTTGTTGAAGAGTTAGAGCCGCAGCACCCAGGTCGCACACATCATTCTTCTGCTTTCGTTCCTTCCGAGGTCAATCCTTTTTCGTTCAAGATGCTCTTGTCATGCCAGCCAAGATATAGACTTAACGGCTGGCGCCCCCAAGCTCATGGTTAGTTGGCTAAGCTGCTTACGACGTTCGTGGTATACCAACTATGACGTCTTCGACAACACCAAAATGACGCATGTTGTGTCTTCATCCAAAGCGTCGGGTAGATCACTCCTCTTCTCGTAGTCACTCGTAGATCTTATAAAAGCTTTTGGTCTCGGTTTATCTCAGAATTAGACCATCACAAATTTCATTCAAGTACAATATTTTCCTATGCGCTTTGGTGCGGTCCTCACACACAGACACAATGCGTACATATAGACACTCATAACTACAGGTAAGGAGCGATCAAACGCCCCGACATCACAATATAGAAGATTCTATAAGAGTTGTGAATATAATAATAATTCTATTTCAATGGTATCGTTCGACCGCAATATTTATCGTGAATAATACATTTCTAGTCAATAATGAACCTTTATAGACGAAGTTGCATAATAATGATTATTTACAAAAAATATTCTGGATGATTGAAACATTATAAGTTGTCTATAAATTATTTATAAACTACTTATGAATAACGCACGGATACGATTTCTAAAACATGAAGAATTAATTTATAGGAGAAATCATGAGAAACCATTCCATTGTGCTGTAACAATGTAGCACATTACAACTGGGTCAATTTCTGCATGTTTCCTTTTGTTCTCTTCATGTGCAGTTTTCAGCGATGAGCGGATCGTAGGACACGGAATAAGAACATAGCCGGCGAATGCCGAAGTTCTTGCGTCCCACGGATGTGGTAGTAAGTAGGGGGGCCACTCTTTCCGACTCCTACGCGCACTTTAAAAACGGCGATTCACGCTTCATTTTGATTCATATTATCAATGAGAATTCTTAACGAAAAATATTAATTCCTTGCCATTACAAAAGCGTAAGTCGAAGGCTATCGGTAGAATCGAAAACCTCTTAATTTATTTCTTTGCATATGGTCCCGTTTCTCGCACGACGTCACATATATTTCCGTTCTCTTCTCATTGTGAGCTATACTCGTTTCTTCTCTTTTTAAGGAGAAAACATTTTTGTTCGTATTGTATCCCTAGGTTAGGGGGTGTCATGGCTGTGTATAGAAGTAAAATAAAAAGTGTCCTCATCTTTGTGTATTTTTTTGCAAAAAATATGGTTCCCACTTTTTTCTTGAAGAGTCTGAGTTTTCCCCTACTGTTGTGTCCCCGGATGGCCCGTGTCTCCTTAACCAATGGGATTACGGGTCAGGAGGGATAGGTTTTGGGATCGTTTGCCAAATTAAGTATACTCGTTAAAATACAGATACGGTTGTGATTTATTTTGATCGTAGGGTTTTTCACTACAGGTATACACTTGTTTATCGCGGTGCGACGTATCACGTTTACCGCGCCGCGGGTTTCTGTTAGATATTTCTGTTCGCGCCTTTACCAAGTATCTTTAATTATAACCTTTGTAAACATGTATAACGCGAAGCGTTACCGTAAATTATAATTTTCATATATACATGTGTAACGTCCCATACACAAATTCACACAAAAATTGCACACCAAAAATAACGTGACTGGCGTGGCATTAAGTGCGTGGCACTTTGTACACGTACACTCTCGCGGCATTCTCCGAACTCCACTGAATTCTACGACTAATGAAACCTGTTCGGAGTCAAACTTAAATACAAAACCAACCGGCTTTCTTATTTCTTCGAACGTCCGAAATAGTAACGCAATAACTATTTGACGTTACGCATGTATTGTTACGTTCGGAGTATTGCACCGGTTTATTCAATTGTTTTATTCAATGTAGATATTGGAGCATAGCTCGTTCGACCGCGTGAGCATGACTGCGTTACACCTTTATAGTCTAAGCTTGGTGTAGCAATCAATTCGGGTTTTCCATTACTTTTCGGTAATCTGAAGCAATCGACGTCGATCGGGGGAGTGCAGACCCGTCCGATAACGACAAAATTTTAGAAAAACAAATGCACGTATTAGCGGCTCGAGGACTCTTGAAAATGTAAGGAGACTGAGCTTAGACGGGTTATTTCTCTGATACTTTTGTTGTGGTTTGTAATATAACCCAAATTTTGAAAGCTTCAAAGCTTTATTATAGTGTTACGTCCGGGTCGTCCCCATGCGTTTTTAACCGTTCATTTATTACCCTTTTATAAAATTATTAATTAATCTCGGTGAGAACGTTCGTTCTCGCGACGAGCGAACTTTCTTACCACAATACGACCCTGGTGTACGGTGGCGAAGCTCCGGTGAGCGTTCTCGCCGTCCACCAGAGACGGTCGAAATATTATTATTAAAATATTATTAACCAAGGATGAGAACGTTTGCTCTCACGACGAGCTCACCTCAACGCGATCCTGGTGTATGGTGACCGAGCATCGGCAAGCGTTCTCACCGTCACGCGAGTCGTGTCCCGGGCGATAAGAATCCGCGTCATACGGTGACCAATATATTTTTAATAAATCGTGAGAAAAGGATTTCACCAACGGCATTTTCGATGGATGTTGTTGGTGAGGGAATGTCTCAGAACGCCCTGTTCGCTGCATCAAGCAGCGAAACAAATCAGTCATCTTCGAATAATTAAAACGGCGCGAGCTAAAGTCTTAACCGCGCGAATAAAATCACCGACGCTCCATCACCGCACTTTACCTCACTTCGTTGTGGTTCAATAACAGTGATCGCGTATCCGGGTAATTGTACACCTGCGTAATTGTGTATTGGATTGATAATCGTGTATCGTGCATTAACTTTTAATATACGTTGTTAATTATTATAAATCAGTTGAGTTCAGTGAGTTCGATATCCCTTATCCTAGCGTTCTCTCCGACTCAGCAACACTTCCGAGGTTCCGGATTGGATTATTTGGATTATCAACACCGGTAAGTCAAAATCTTTTCATATATCGATCGTTCGGCAATTGCTCCTAATCCCTGATGAGCGCATTCTCGTTCAAAATTGGAGCAACCCCATTGATGTGCTGCGTTCTCGACTTAACCGAGAAACGGGGACGTAACAATAGACTCTATACGATGCTCAGCTTTAGAGAATAGGACACTTTTATGATAAAGAGGTCAAATAAATCATATCAAGGAGAAGGAAAATTTCACGTGAGTCGTCTAAACATTTGTCTTTCGCCTTGCGTCCCTCCTATCTTTCGCTGGCCTTCACAACATTTTATTGGGTCCTCCAATCGAATCTTCCTGCGATAGAGATTAAGCTAGCTAAATAATTGTCGAAATAATAATTTATTAGTTTTATGAAAACTAATTGCCGCTCATATATAAGGAAAAAGAACATATTTCATAGAGCCCTGGCAGCCACTGACCCAGGCTGCGCCAGGTGTGGTGTTCATTCGTCGAATATTATTAAATAAAATAAACGCCGTTCTCATCTTGCTGAAACAAAAGGAGCTCGTTATTTTACGACGAGTGAGAAATTACTTCTGCTCGACTATGACGCAAGATCGACTGAACCATATCGCCGTCTTTAAGTCGTACCTATATGTAGTCTATAAAGTGGACTTGGAATTACTGATGAACGAATTCATTTCTCGCAATTCTAAGAGAGCTTCAGTTTTCGCACTGCAAACATAGGGGAATCGTACGATTGCACTTAAAATAAGAAGTCTAAATAATGAATAATTACTTCACTATAATCGGGAAGGTAATAAATAAACTACTGTTAAGCCTAGCGTTTAAACGCGGACTGTACTTTCGTATTCATTGAAAGATATTAATTGCTTCGGTGCAGAATGTTTTGTCCGCCGATGCTGTTGTGTCTCGCATTCCGCCACCACGGATTTATTTCTCTCTCTCTCTCTCTCTCTCTCTCTCTCTCGAAAGAGAGAGAGAATGCCTTGCGGAATACTACCCTGCTTCGCCTCCCCCTGCATCCTGCAGCGGAATGCATCGCGAAGCGAGCAATGATTGACAGATGTTGTTGTAACGTGGTCGGGTGCGGAGAAAATCTCTGCCGCAATTAGCTGCTGTGGTCATTGAAACGCGTTAACAACAAAATAACAGAAACTCTGAATAATATCGCGGAACGTTCGCTGTAACGTCCAATAAAATGTTTATCCTAGGAAAGTTCTATTTGTATCCGGAAAAAAGTGATAATAGTCGTGAATAAAAATCACCATTCACCCCGACGACATCGTCCTGATTCCTGGAAAGCACTGATTCTTCGCCCGGTTCGCATCGTATTTATCAGGGTCCGTTACTCGCTCCCAGAAGACATCGCTGTTCGCTGTAACGGATGTCCGAGGAAAAGAGACCTTTGATTCCCATTTTGATGAGTATACCCATACGCACAGCATTGGAAGGCTTACTAAGGAACTTATCCTGACGATTTTAAAACTTTAGGTTCTTTATTATGACGGGTTCCCTTGTGATGTGTAGTTTGCACGGGGGCAGAGTTAATAACGAACGCTAGTTAGATTCGGGTCATTTTCTGAGCCATATGCGTAACACTACAATCAATCCACGCAAGTCGCCTCCCGGGCGATAAGAAACCGCGCTGGACAGCGCAAACAGCGGAACAGCTCAGTCATCTTCGAATAGTCATACGGCGCGAACTAAAACCTCATAACCGCGCAATGTAAATCATCGTCGCTCGGACACCACACCTTGCCTCACTTCACAGTGTTCAATAGCAGTGGTCGTGTATCCACATAATTGTGTACCCTAGTAATTGTGTATTCACCATAATTGTGTACCTGTGCATTCAGTTTTAATATACGTTTTTATTCGTTATAAAACAGTAAGTACGACAGCGAGTTCGATATCCCCTATCCTAACGTTCCCTCCGACTCAACGACATCTGCGAAGTTCTGGATTGGGTTGGTTGAATTATCGACAACGCCGGTGAATAAAAATCCTGTCATATGTCGATCGTTCGGCAATTACTCCCAATCCCTGGTGAGCGCATCTTCACCTCAAAGTGGAGCGACCCTATTGATGTGCTGCGTTCTCGACTGAACCAAGAAACGGGGACGTAACAGTTATAATATACATATAACAATCCCATTCCATCTTCATTTCTGTACACGCGTTTTTACACGTGCCACGATAAAATACGCAGCGGCGCATTGCAACGTCGGAGTTCCTGCGACGCGATACTTTTGCTATAATTTGCAGCGTGTACGGAAAACCCCGCTCGCTGTCTGACGCCCCAAGGAGTGCCGGACGAGCGAGTGAAGTCTGTCCGTCAGAGATAGCTTGAAACTAACTTCTACGAAATCAGACTCCTTCCAAAGCTTTCGTGTGAAGAGTCTATGAGTCCTTAAGCGTCTATCAGATCAAAATTCCTTTATTTCGATTCGGTTCCTAGGGCGTTTCGCGTCGCGAAGTGAGTCTTCGAAGATAGATTAGTTGTCGCGAGTCGTGCCAGGAACCTGTAAAGACGTGTCGTTCTAGTGGGATTGTACGAGGGATTCTTATTGTGCGTGAGGCATCGTTGGTATTGTACGAGCGAATCTCTGTGTATCGGTGGCATCGTTGTTACGTCCTCGCTCCTGTCTAACGCCTGGGAGCGACAAAGAGTCTGGTCAATCGCCCTCCCTCTGGGAGGACGAGAGCAAATCATATTCTTTTCACGCGCGTGAGAATGCATGTAGCTGTCACACGCGCCGACCGACCGCTCGCTCCCACGTAATAACGACTAATATAAACATTGCCTCCTTCACGGCCGTTTTAATTCTCCGAACCGCGTCAATAAAGTATCGGGTTTCATAGCATCGCGAAGACACGATGCTTGCGACACGGGAACCGCGCGATATCACTTGTTTTTTTGTCAAGCATTTAAGAGAATTTGCGAAGGCCAAGCTGAAATCTCTATCCTCTATTCTTATACTGAAAATCGCTATTCACCACAGAGAAATACGACTCCCAAAGAGCTTCCAACTTGCCGTCATTGTAAAAAAATCGGGCATAATTTCAACAATTGTTTTGCAAGAAAACGAAACAGCGAAATAGAGCAATCGCGCCAGTACCCGGGACCGTCGAATGAAAATAAACCACGGCCCAGTACTTCAAGCGAAAAATTACAGATACGCACGATGCGATACCCACCCATAGCCGACATAAATACTGTGGTCCTCAAGACCGTAGCACATTTAAAAACAAACCGCGAAAATGATATACCTGTCATTGTAGTTTCTTTTCCGGATTTCGTCATAGCAGTGATACTGATGATAGTTACCGGGTCATTATTAAATCTTATCAAGGGCAGCTTGGTTGCACCAGAAGTGCCCGTTGACAGAAATCAAATAGTACCGCTGCGTGGGATTACCGACGGAATGGTTATGACGCTTGGAACCGGGCAGCTTAGAATATTGGACACGAGCGTTACATTCCACCTCATATCCAATCTCAGGAATTTCATCAACGAGGAACAGAGTAACTGGGACGAGTGGCTACCGTTTGCGATGTTTACGTATAATACAACACGGCACACGGCAACAGGGGTTACTCCATACGAGCTCGTGTTCGGTCGCCCTGCGGAGCTGCCTACAGCCGTCCGCTAAGCGCCGCGTGATACTTACTACACACGGGGTGTGGAAGACATCTACTACTACATCGAGACGACTGAGGAACTCGTAGTGGTCGACCGGGAAAATCGGAACATGGGGTTGTTCCTATAACGGGGGACGCACCGTATCACGATGTCGACACCGGAAAGGTGGTTGTTTATAGCACCAAAGGAAGATCCCATTACGGCTAGATGTGGTGGGGATAGGCCGAAACACGAAAAACTGATAGAGTACGGTATTTTGGCTTTGACGGGGAATTGTTTGGTAACTGCCCGAGGATTCAGCGTCCGGACGGAGCGGAAGGTGACACAGATGGTCACAGTGTCACGTCCGCCGCACGTATATATTTATATATATGCAAATCTTTGGGTATTTTAATCATCGGGAATTTTTAATATATAATAATCATTGGGTATTTTATGTATTTTAGAATCATCGGGAATTTTTAATATATAATAATCATTGGGTCTCTCTTTGGGTATTTTATATATTTTAGATCAATATCATCTCTATTTTTTACGTGGCACGATGCGATGAAATGCGCAGCGGCGCGTTGCAACGACAGCGTTCCCGCGCGTGCCGAATTCCCGATGTAAGGAACACCGGGATGAGGCAGCGCGAGAAATCACGCGCCGCGGAAACGATCTCCGCGTTTTCGCGGACTCGGGGTGTAAGTTAACACCGGAATCGGGTGATCGCGAGACATCACGTTTTGCGGATGATTCTCGCGATTTCGCCGATCCAAAGTGTAACCGAACGCCGAGATCGGGTGAGCGCGAGGCACCACGCGCATCGACGATGACCTTCGTGAGGCGAGACGTTTTATACTATGCAATTTCGACGAAAAACCCCGCTCGCTGTCCGACGCCCCAAGGTGTGCCGGACGAGCGAGTGGAACCAGTCCCGTCAGAGACCGCGAAAAGCTAACTTCTACGGAAGCCGACTTCTTCGGAGCTTCCGTGTAAAGAGTATCAGTTCTCTCGGAGTAATATCGCGAAGATCGGGAAACCTAGATCGGTACCGGTACCAGAGACATCTCGCGTCACGGAGTGAGTCTTCGTCGATAAGTTTAGTGCTTAAATCAAATCGTGCCACGAACTTCGTAAAGACGTGTAGTTTTAGTGAAGAACGAGTGAGCGTGAGTGAGTGAGGGTGATCGCAAATTTTGTAAGAGCTATCCACCGCGCAACAGCGGTACCGGCCAAGTACAGCGAGCGCCGAGCGTCACAAGTGAGAACCGGTATGAGAGAGAGAGCGTGTGTTGGAACTAGTGTGTAACAAACTTAACCATTGTAACGGCACCTTCCTCATCTATTGATTTTCAACACCCATATAAATAATTACAAACATTCCTGCAATAATCAAATGTAAATTGGCCACTTTAATACCGTTAAGAAGCCCTTCACTGAGAATTTTCCTCACATATTATCAACCCCAATAAATAAACGTAATAGAGTGAATGAGATCCGTTTCTTGAATTATTTTCTCTTGGCCCAGTCCCCGGAGACGCTCTGTATAGGACGAACACCAACTACCCCGCAGCAAAAATTAAAAATAAACTTCTACGCTTCTCGTAGAGGGTTGATTAGACGCGTGCGAGACCGCTCCGCACGTCACAAATTAACTGGTGTCAGAAGTGGGATTTCGGTGATTTTTCTTTGGTGCGTGGGCTTGGAGATTTAATTTTGGAAATAGTTCTCAGGAGTTGGGACAACCTATCCTTGACGATCTCCCTTCCCTAGGACTTGTCGTTTTAAATATCGATTTGGAAATAAAAATTTGAAAATGCCCGTGGACGGCGTCAGTTCAGCGGCCGACCGGACGGCCGACTTAATCGCCAGCGTGACCTCAATGGCTGAAAACTTAGCCATCCAAAATAATTTTACAAATATTCCCGAGTTTGACGGGAAGAACATACCGTTGCGGGACTTTTTGCAGGATATACAAAACGCAGTGTCGTTCGTGCCGGAAGCGTCCGAGCCACAATACATAAAAGCAGTAATATCACGGTTACGCGGCGACGCGCGCAATTGCGTCTATGGGGAAAAAATTGAAACCGTAGCGGGGCTAGTGAAAATATTGAAAAATCGTCTCGCCCGCGGTAAGACTTACGAGTATTATACGGATGCTCTCTCAACGGTTCGGATGAAGCGCGATCAAACCGTTGGGCAATTCTACGACAAAGTGCGGATTTTGCTTAGCGGGGGAAGAAGTACATTTAAATCCCATTTTGGCGTAGATCCGCCGGAGTTAAAACGGGATCCGCTACATCAGATCGCGTTAAGTTCATTTATTAACGGGTTACCCTCTCACATCGGAGACGCTGTAGATTTGCGGGAGCCAGAAACTCTGGAAGCAGCTTTTAAAATCGCGGAAAAACTCGCGCTCCGTGAAAGCCGACGGAAGGTTGGCGAAACAAGTAGAGGCGAGACCGCGCGAGTCCTTTATTCTCGCTACGATTCTCGTTCTCCGTCGCCAACGGCATGGGGAGACAGGCCTACGTACCGTGGTCGGTCACCCCAGCCGTCTCACGGGATTTTAAAACCTCCGCGACCCTCTGATAACCGCGAGTGTAGTCAGGGAGTGTCATATTCTCGACCGGCGACGGCTTGCGGCTATAGGTACTGCTGCAATGAGAATCGAGGCTGTTCGTGCTGCCCGTTAAAGAATCAGTCTTCTGGAGGGCGTTCGCCGCAAAGCGAGGCTTTAAACTCCCCCAGGGCCCGCCAGGCAGATTCACCAGCGGGCCCGACGGGAACAAACGAGGCGAACCGGCCCCGAGAACCCCAACCGTCAGTGAGGTTCCTGGAGAACGATGCCTCGTCCTCTGGACTCCCACCACAGAAGAGAGCCCAGTAGTCGAGATGTCTGCTCCAGAACTTCGTAACGAGAAAGGGAAATTTTTCCTCGATACGGGTTCCTCGGCCAGTTTGATCAAACTGAGTGCCCTCGATCAAGATTTAATTGTAAATACCGATGATAAAATTTGGGTAACTGGTTTAGAGGAAACGGATATTCCGACACTCGGTTCTGTTGTCCTCCATATTTCTAAAAATCCGACATAATTTTACGTGCTGCGAAAATTGCCCCTGAAAAGCGACGCGTTAATCGGTAAACCATATTTTTTCGCGGAGAAAGCCGAAATTTCGTTTAATCACAACACTTTAGTCACCTCGAGTGATCCGATACGACCGAAGCCTTTTGTAGGGTTGCCTCCCTCCAACGTGAATTTATGCGAGCGCGTGTTAGCAACTAATCGGAAAGGAGATTCATGTGACTCACTCTAGGTTACAGGAACTTCATCGGGAACACCTAGTGGAAATGGATGTAGTTGATAAACTGCATAAGAACGTTAACAATCTTCACCTGACATTAAACAAGGTGTTTAATCAAACCACTCTGATGATGTTTCATAACAGCTTGGTAATCTTCGCATATCGGGTTGAAACAAAATTAAATCGATATATCGAGACTTGTGAAAAATATTTACGCGCGATATCAATGGCAAGGGACGGGCGTTACAATCCTAGTGTGCTAACAGCGGCACAGTTATTGGCCGTCTCGAGAGAAATACAGTCTCGGGCGTCTGATTTCGAGTTTCCCCTCACCGCCGAGTATCTACGAGGGGAACCGCTATCCCGCGTCGCCCATACGGATATCGTATTCCACTCTGGGAGAATCATCATCGTTGTACACATTTCTCTCTTGGAGCGAACGGCTTACAACCTATACCGAATGCATGCGTGGCCAGCCTCCCAACTCGGAGGTGGACTGAACGGGTCAGCACACGTACAACCGTCGACGCCGTACATCGTCGTGTCAGCAGACCGTCGCACATACTTCCTGGCGGACTCTATTTATATAGAAGGATGCACGAGCGTGGAACATCGATACATTTGCACCATGGAGACCCCTCTACAAGAGGTATCAACGTCTCGACAATGCGAGATAACGATGTTGGTACAACCATCAATTGACGCATACCAGTACTGCGACATCAGAATCCAACCAACGCATGATTCATATTGGACGCACTTACCATCGCAAGGAGGATGGCTTTATTCGCTCCATAGACAAGAGAATATACACATACTGTGCCCGGGTAAAGTAGATATTACCACTACGTTGAGAAGGGCCGGCGTACTTCATCTCAGCGCCGACTGTGTAGGACGCACACGAAGCACCTCTCTCACCGGTGTACGTGTTTATGAGAGCCAGGAGCAGTATTTTTATACACCGGAAATATCGTTGAATATTTCCCTAATAGCTCCCAGCCTTGGAGAATTTCTAGACGAAAAATCAGAAAACTCGGGGCACGACAATCTCCTGTCAGAATATGCGAGAGAGGTCCGAACGGCGTGGAAAATGTCACATACGGACGAATCCCTCACCGACATACAGCGACGTCTTTCCGATATAGGCAGTCATCGCCGGGACAAGGAAGAACAGCACAGCTTATTTATGACCGGTTTTGCTCTGCATTTATTGCTCGGAACGGCGCTAATCAGCTATGTATGGCGCGCCAGCCTGTTCAAAATGATAATGCGGATCAAGCCACCCTGCGGACAGTCGAAACGAAGCCTCCACTCGAGCCACTATGAAGATATTGAAGCGGGCCAAACCAACATCGGAGGCATCGAAAACCCGGACGTTGCTCCCAGGACAGCTCCCTTAGCACAGCTCGAGGAAGAAAAAGAAAAAGCAGTAACCCGACGCGGAAAAATGAATAGAGAGCCTGCTTGCTCCCTTCCCCGCCAAGAGCCGGAGGTAGACTATTAAAATGACGCCCCGTCATAATACACAACTTCAAATTTCAAAACTTCAAGAACTTCAAACTTCAAGAACTTCAAACTTCAAGAACTTCAAACTTCAAGAACTTCAAACTTCAGGAACTTCAAACTTCAAGAACTTCAAACTTCGAGAACTTCAAACTTCAAGAACTTCAAACTTCAAGAACTTCAAACTTCAAGAACTTCAACCTTCAAGAACCCCAGCTTGAAGACCCCACGCGTATACGCAGATGGGGTGTAGTGCACGCCCAAGTCGATGAGGGCATCGACACCTAAGGAGGGAGGGATGTCACGTCCGCCGCACGTATATATTTATATATATGCAAATCTTTGGGTATTTTAATCATCGGGAATTTTTAATATATAATAATCATTGGGTATTTTATGTATTTTAGAATCATCGGGAATTTTTAATATATAATTGTTGTGCCGCCAAAACTCATCATAAAAAACTAAGGAAATATTTGCAACTTCCGACATTCCCGGAGAATGTCGAAAGCGAGGGCAGTGACTGAGTGCAATGAGCGGCTGCCCGTCAGCAGCTGACGCGAACAGTCACTGAACCCTCGAATGCTGACGGGTAGTCAGCACTTCACAGCGTACACATTTTGTTAATATAGACGATTAGATTATTGAACCCTTGGTTGGAAGTCGTAATGGGAGACCCAGCTACCAACCAAGCGGCAGTCTTGTCTTGCATCGAGAAGGAGCCATCTGCCTTCAGCAGGAGACTCCCGGACCGTCGAATTACACCAGGGGATGGTGTCTAGGCGTATGCCAATTCGAGTTGCGGTCCGGTCGGGATAACGTAAATAAAGCATTGTGTAAACCCTGTATTAACCGATAAATATAACTAAATAAACCAATTTGTTCACTGATCTACGTGGATTCTAATCTTTTACGGTAGATACCTACGTAAAAATAAATAAATAATTGTTAAAGTGCCTTCCCACCTGCTCCCTATCGGTCGCGCGGTGCGCCGGCACAACATTTGGTGGCAGCGGTGGGATCTACCGAGTAGATTCAGTGATAACTTAACGTTGGTCAGTTACGGTCAACAACAGAGCGAGTGAAGCGAGCATTGGCCTCACGTCGCAGACCGAGCGAAAACCTGACACGCAGACGTCGGCGTTATCGCGAGGGAACCTTGCCAAGGAGCTACAAGCTGTGGAGGACGAGGACATCGGGCCATCCGACGACGCAGAATCAGCCAAGGAAGGGACCACGGATCTGCAGGACGAAGAGGAGCAGCCTCACCGACAACCACGGACGAAGGACGGCAACAGGGAACATCGACCCGTAAGTGACGGTTATTTAACGTAATTACCAAAAGTCAAAGCCAGTAGTCCCGCGTCCGCGATAGTAGTTGTTGCAAAAAAGGGTTAGATTTTGACAAAAAAAAAACAATGCCGCACGACAAACGCTCTACCCCGAGCCCAGAGGATCGCCAAGGAGCCTCGCAGCGCCCGGCGTTAGGAGCTGAGGCTTTTGCCGGCCTGGCGGCCGCGCTCCTGGACATATCTGAACAAGCGAGTCGAGCTTTGGGGAGTTTATCCTCCTCCCAGATTCAGCAAGCTGTTGACGAGCAAGTCACTCCCACGAGGAATCCTGAGGAGCACGGCCGGGCAAACCATCAGCGAGGGACGACGTTCGTGTATTGTAGCGACTCGGAAAGCGAGGAGGGCGAGCCCCTCGACATATTCTCCCGGCCCGTCTCGAGCCAAATGGTGGAAGCCAACATAGCGGCCATGGCAAGGAGGGCAGGTCTCCCGCCACCGGTTCGGACACAGGCACCGGCAGGGCACCCCCAGCGAACGCAGGGTAGAGCACCCATTCCCTCACCACGGGCCACACGGCCGCCAACACCCCTGAATCAGGGAGGACAGCGCGACGAGCGGGATGCGATCGCTTCCCTGCAGCGAGAGCTCGACCGGCGCCGGGCCAGACTAACGCAGGTAGGACCGCCAGGGCGGGGAAGCACCGCAGCAACCCTCCGTGACGTCGACAGTGACCCGTATGAACTGATAAGGGAGATGCGGACGCAGATGAGGGAGATGAATGAGGAGCTGCAAAGACTCCGGGCCGGGGGAAATCCTCAACAGGTCCCGGAGCCACCCCGGCACCGGCGTCCGGGAATAATGCCCCTCGCGCACGCACTCAAATACGTCCGCACGTTCGACGGGGATTCCGCCGACGAGTTGCGGATTTTCCTCCGGTCCTGCGACGCGGTGTGTCGTCGTGTAGAGTACGAGGAGCACGGGGCACTACTAGAAATGATCCTCGCGAGTCAGATCGGGGGAAGAGCAGCCTTGGATTTGACCCATAAAAATATCCTTACGTTTGCGGAGCTCCGTTCGGAGCTCGAGGCGCTATACGGCCAGAAAAAGTCGCTGTCAGCCCTCTCGATGGAACTCAACTCGTTGCGGCAAGGGCAGAACGAAAGCGTTGCTGCATACGCGTCACGGGCAGAGGCCATCACGTCTCAGCTGGTGGATAAAGCTACGGAAAAAGCCCCATCCGAACGAGACGCGCGAGCAGTGGAGGAGTCGACCAGGCAATACGCACAGGCCACATTCGAGAACGGCCTAACGGGGCAGTTTCAGGTGCTCGTGAGGGCGAGAAATTGCGCAACCCTTCACGAGGCTGTGGTAGCAGCCATTGAAATTGACGCAGCGATCCAGCCAAGGTCCGCGGCGTCACAAGGCGAGTCCCGAAGAAAATCGGCATCGACGCAACCCGAGGTCAAAGAGGAACGAACCTGTTACAACTGCGGCAAGCCAGGGCATCTAAAACGAGACTGTATGCAGAAACCCAAGCATACAATTCTACCGCAGGCAGTCAAGGCCATAAACCAGATCGAGCTCTACTGTGGGAACTGCAAAAGGACAGGACATGGCTACCAAGACTGCAGAAAGCGTCGGCGAAACCGACGAAGAAACAGCGAGAGCGACGACGGGAAGTCGCAATCCGACGAGGGAAGGGACGACGACGGACAAGGGGGTGAACGGAAGCACCCATCAAACGCTGATACGGGGGTAGCAGAGAGAAAGACCATAGGAACCTTGAGCGTACTCACGCTGTCAGCAAGAGCGCTTCCACCCCCCCTGCAAACGCTACACGTCACACTGACCGGCAGCAGCGCAATGAATGATTTCGTTATCGAGTCAGCGGATGCCATCAAAAGGCAGCTGACACTAAAGGCCGATACGGGAGCGCAGTGCTGCGTAATCAAAGCTAGCAGACTGCTGCCCGAAACTGTGATTGAGGACTGCAACGTCGAGCTTAAAGGTATATCGGGCCAAAAGCTCAGACCGAGAGGCGTCGTGTTACTGGCCCTCGGTCTACCCGCAGTCATAGTTAAGCACCCTTTTTACGTTGTGACGGAAGACGTACCGTTGCAAGTAGATGGGCTACTAGGTATCGACTTTATCAAAAAGCATAAAGTTGACATCTTCGGAGGCGAGATGATAAAGATGTACGGCCATAAGATGCCACTAATCGATGGAGGGCCGAAGGAGGAGCCACCCCCGCATCATAAGACGAACGCACGAAAAAAAGTAAGGAATAAATTCGTTGGCGTCGTAGAGTTACACACGACAGCTCCCATCGTCGCCGAGGGGAAACATAAGACACCCATACCTATCACTCGTAGAGTGAAACGTCACGATTGTGCTAAAAATCGTGAAGCAGGAAAGCAAAACGCAGATGCTGATGCTCCAAGCCGCAAACGCGCAGCGGTAGGAGCCCCGGCAGAGGAAAAAGCGAGAAACGCTCACCGCGACAGGGACGAAGCTGGTCAGCACGACACAGCTCCCTACGTGGCTGACCCACTACCACCCGTCCAAGAAGCCGACGGAAAGAGTGGGGCCAGCACGAACGACCACACGTCGCGCAAACGCAACAGAAACGGCGAGACGCCTACATCGCGCAGAAGCGACGAAGACGGCGAGACGCTCACGCCACGCAATAGCGACAACGAGGACAACACCCACACGCCACGGAACGGCGAGGGAGACGGCGAGAGGCTCACGCCGCGCAAGAGCGAAAAGGACGGCGTCATCTTTACGCCAACCAAGAGGAACGAGGGGGCTCACACCCGCAACCAGTGCGGAAGCGTAAGAGACAGCAAGTTCCATTCGTCGCATGCGAGCGACGGAGACATCGGCAAGGAAACCGTGAAGAACTCGGGCAGCAGCTATGCCCACCCTCTCCTCGACGGTAGAATCGCGCAGGGGCCCTTCAACCCCCTCCCACGGTCCGACAAGGGCCGAAGAGACACGGTGGGGAGGAGGAAGTTCAACCCCATACCCGCGGAACGTCTGAGAAAGCAAAAAAAAAAAAAAAAAAAAAAAACTCTACAGAGAACGGGGAAAAACTCTAGAGGATAAACGTAGCGGATAACGCGAAAATTTATATCGACAGGCATTCTGGCTTTGACAGGTAGTTGCGTTGTAACCGTCCGAGGTTTCGGCGATCTGATGTTGGGAACCTCACTCTGTCCGAAGTCGAGAACAAGTCGTACACTCCGATCCCTAATAGTAGTTTTGTAACCGAAATCATTACGTTAACGTTAGTAGCTCTGGACTGTGCCATAGCTTATCTCTTGTTATACCGACGTCAGCAGAATTCCACGACGTCTCCGACCACGACTGTATCGGTAAGTCTCGGGGCCACTGGGTCGCCAGAGAACTGCGTGGTAGCGAGAATGAGGTAGAGACGAGGGCAAGAATGAGAATTGGAGTAAATTAATAATCAGAGTAAAAATTAATTTCTTCAAAATAAATTTTTACTTTTTAGGGGGAAGGGGTGTTGTGCCGCCAAAACTCATCATAAAAAACTAAGGAAATATTTGCAACTTCCGACATTCCCGGAGAATGTCGAAAGCGAGGGCAGTGACTGAGTGCAATGAGCGGCTGCCCGTCAGCAGCTGACGCGAACAGTCACTGAACCCTCGAATGCTGACGGGTAGTCAGCACTTTTCACAGCGTACACATTTTGTTAATATAGACGATTAGATTATTGAACCCTTGGTTGGAAGTCGTAATGGGAGACCCAGCTACCAACCAAGCGGCAGTCTTGTCTTGCATCGACAAGGAGCCATCTGCCTTCAGCAGGAGACTCCCGGACCGTCGAATTACACCAGGGGATGGTGTCTAGGCGTATGCCAATTCGAGTCGCGGTCCGGTCGGGATAACGTAAATAAAGCATTGTGTAAACCCTGTATTAACCGATAAATATAACTAAATAAACCAATTTGTTCACTGATCTACGTGGATTCTAATCTTTTACGGTAGATACCTACGTAAAAATAAATAAATAATTGTTAAAGTGCCTTCCCACCTGCTCCCTATCGGTCGCGCGGTGCGCCGGCACAACATAATAATCATTGGGTCTCTCTTTGGGTATTTTATATATTTTAAATCAATATCATCTCTATTTTTACGTGGCACGATGCGATGAAATGCGCAGCGGCGCGTTGCAACGACAGCGTTCCCGCTCGTGCCGAATTCCCGATGTAAGTAACACCGGGATGAGGCAGCGCGAGAAATCACGCGCCGCGGAAACGATCTTCGCGTTTTCGCGGACTCGGGGTGTAAGTTAACACCGGAATCGGGTGATCGCGAGACATCACGTTTTGCGGATGATTCTCGCGATTTCGCCGATCCAAAGTGTAACCGAACGCCGAGATCGGGTGAGCGCGAGGCATCACGCGCATCGACGATGACCTTCGCGAGGCGAGACGTTTTATACTACTGTTGTGCCCCGCAATTTCCATTACATTTTTGTCGTTATAAATTTATTTAAAGGTAATAAAATAAATTTACGAAACAATTATACGCACGATATAATTGTTTCCCACGATTGAACATCGCTGATCCCGAATCAGGCGATATGAAAGGAAATACGGCATTTCCTTTACAGACAGGAAACCATACAAATTTAGAGAACAAAAATTCATGAACAATTATATCGAGTGTATAATTGTTCCCCGCGGTCATCGAACCAGTCGATACAGAATTTGCTAACGAAACTGCTTACGCTAAAATTGCTTACGCCCAAGTTCAATAAACTCAATAAATTCATTTCAAAAGACCTCGAACATTGACCGTGCTGACCAAGAACCAGGTGATTGGCCAGCAACGATCAGACCACCAAAATTGCAAAATCAGCTTCTCGATGACGAGCCCCGAACAACCGAAAAGCTCGCCATCAAAAAGCCAGTCTTACTCGAACCATCAAATTGAGCGATCCTCCTCAAGGTAGACTCCCGTGCCGTGACAGAGTTTCCATATTGGTCTTAGGAACGCGAGCGTGGTTCTTTGAGATAAACCCGCGGCACGGTAATCGTAGAGTACGTCGCGCCGCAATTAACAGCATAACATAATCAATTACGTGAGTGCGTGTTTTAAACCAAACGCGAACCAGTGATCCAGTGCGGATGGTTCGGTTTCCGGTTAAAACAGCGCGAAGTAACTAAACGAGAAACCCGTGAGTCAATTGAAATCTCTGAATGGATATCGTCACAACTTGTAAGACGATATCGCATTCCACACCGGTCAATCTGTGTAGACTAAATTGCAAGAAACATCTTTATAATAAACCAGAACCGTGCTAATATATTTATTTGAGTTTTACTCTTAATTGGCAACCGATCCCAAAACAACATATCCCTCCTGACCCGTAATCCAAGAGTCTAAGGAGACACGGGCCATCCGGGGACACAACACTACGCAATTTCGACGAAAAACCCCGCTCGCTGTCCGACGCCCCAAGGTGTGCCGGACGAGCGAGTGGAACCAGTCCCGTCAGAGACCGCGAAAAGCTAACTTCTACGGAAGCCGACTCCTTCGGAGCTTCCGTGTAAGGAGTATCAGTTCTCTCGGAGTAAAATCGCGAAGATCGGGAAACCTAGATCGGTACCGGTACCAGAGACATCTCGCGTCACGGAGTGAGTCTTCATCGATAAGTTTAGTGCTTAAATCAAATCGTGCCACGAACTTTGTAAAGAAATGTAGTTTTAGTCAAGAACGAGTGAGCGTGAGTGAGTGAGGGTGATCGCAAATTTTGTAAGAGCTATCCACCGCGCAACAGCGGTACCGGCCAAGTACAGCGAGCGCCGAGCGTCACAAGTGAGTACCGGTATGAGAGAGAGAGCGTGTGTTGGAACTAGTGTGTAGCAAACTTAACCATTGTAACGGCAGCTTCCTCATCTATTGATTTTCAACACCCATATAAATAATTACAAACATTCCTGCAATAATCAAATGTAAATTGGCCACTTTAATACCGTTAATAAGCCCTTCACTGAGAATTTTCCTCACATATTATCAACCCCAATAAATAAACGTAATAAAGTGAATGAGATCCGTTTCTTGAATTATTTTCTCTTGGCCCAGTCCCCGGAGACGCCCTGTATAGGACGAACACCAACTACCCCGCAGCAAAAATTAAAAATAAACTTCTACGCTTCTCGTAGAGGGTTGATTAGACGCGTGCGAGACCGCTCCGCACGTCACAACAGAAGACTTTATACCCCCCGGAAATCTTACCCTGTCCGATAATTAGAGTCGGGTGCCCGTGCAGGACTATGCGAATAGTGCGGGCCCCCTAAAGAGTGTTTTGTGTAACCCCGCGGAACTACGGAATACAGGCACGCGTCTGCGAGACATATTCTAACGCAGCACCGTTTTCTAACCCATAGATTCCAAAGCGGGTGCAACGATCGAGTCGACCTACTTACCCTCAGATCAGGGCTATATTAATGACCAGAGTGACGATCAACAGCAGTCAAGTTTGCGAGTCTAAGACGGAAGCGCTGCTCGAAGCGAGGCTCCCGAACCGCGGTAGCTACACTCTTTCACGGGTGCTTAGGATTAGCCGGTTACGCACGGTTCGGTAGTGGTACGAGTTGGTACCGATAAATGTAAAGGAAATATTGTAACTTCATAATAAAACCTAAATACACACTGTAACTACGTGAGTTCTAATTCTTTGACGGCAAGAAGCATGTTATAATAATAGGACACGACCGTGGTTCCACGAGACTTAGCGTTACGATTCATCAATGCTCGACGTGGGAAAATGCGATATTCCCGAAATCAAACCTAATATCACAGCAGCAAAATTAAGTCTGGTTCAATTGAGTCATTATACTACGACTCACGTGAGACAATGTAAAGTCGTAATACAACGAACTATATCGCGCTGCGGATTATTCTCTCACCCATCTATGGTAGCACAAGGATAAATCTTCTAAGTATTTTCTCGACATCACAGCTGATCAATACCAGACGCTACATAAGTTAGGCTCTGTCCAAATCAGCCAGCTCTCTCTCATCACCGGAATAAAACGCAATACGACAAGCGTTTTCGGCGTAACACTCGCTGGAGTAATAAAGCGAGACGGAGACTAAGAAGGAACACAGTGTACGGATCCATACGGAACATGGGACGACGTTATAGTACAGGGTATCATTCGAATCACGTTACAAGATTACACTGTGACAGTAAAGATGGATAAATATACAGTAAACCTTCGGTCGGGGACCGCTTGCCGACTATCGGATTCCACAGTTACTGACGTGGATAATGGTCATACTTTTTGGCACTCTACTCCTCCAGAAGATTGCAGATTCGATAGCTATGTCGCATTATCCGACGGACCGGGTCATCGAATATCTGCTACGGAAGGAATTGACCAACGAACAATATATACCGTCGAACAGAAGGGAACTACTTTTCCATTAACAAAAAAGAGACAATTTATGATGTGTAGGTTCTCAATATACAGTACCGAGCATCCGAAACTATTCGTAGTCGAAGATCAACTCAACTACAAGGAATAGTATGTCAAGCTCATCGAACCTGCAAATATCGATCTCTTTGCGTACATTAATTCCAAATTCGTATACGTTGAGCGTAATATTAAAGCTCTCAAATGTACGAGATTGAAAAGGCAGGAGGGAATGAGAGCCGCGTGACTGTATGAGTATGCAACTGTATTCGTTCCAGTCAAGACGAACACGATCGAGGCCACCACGGGCAGGATGTACGGGGACGCTCTTACGCTACTGCTGGCCGCCGGGACGGTCTGTAGCAGCCTTACCAGAAACAACACTTACGCACCAGCGACGAAAAATCCAGGCATACACTACGAACCAACGTACCCTCTCCGGTAACAACTGGCTGACTGGAGGGTCACCGTCTATGTAGATCTTGATCAGCTGACCGCAGATCCAAAAACCGATCAGATAATGCATCAACAGGTGTACAAGAAATGTTTGGAGAAACTCACCGACCGAGGATGCTACACCCTTCTGCGGATGGACGAGTTAGGGGAAAAATTCAAACGTGCATACTGGCTCGTGAGCGAAGCCAAGGCCGCGATGCGGCCCCTATATCTTCCCCGCGATCCTACGCGGGAAATACGGACTATGCGTCGACGGTCGACGCCATTGCGACGCTGCTTACGAAAACTAGCATGTTTCAAATTTCTTACGAAAACTAGCACGTTTGGCATTACCGCGAAAACTAGCACGTTTCGGCTTTTGCCACGAAAACTAGCACGTTTCGTTCTTCACCGCGAAAACTAGCATGTTTCGGCCTGCTTATTTTAGGGGTCGAAGCCGAAACATGCTAGTTTTCGCGGCGAATATCGAAACGTGTTAGTTTTCGCGGTGAAATTAGAAACGTGCTTGTTTTCGTAAGAAATCTGAAACGTGCTAGTTTTCGTAAGCAGCGTCGATTGGGAATTGTTGGGTCAATCAGCAAATCGTTATTCGAAACGCTAAACGACGAAGACGCCGACCATCTGAACAAACAAATCATCCGACTCTTCGAAGATCAGCCCAATCTCACTTTCTTGAGAGAAAAGCAGATGAACATCGTAAAATCCCGCATACAGGATCTACACGAAGAACGAAAAACCCAGCGACAACGAACCGAACAGCTAGTCGTCGCCATCGCGCAATTACAGAATCACACACAGCTGGAGCATCAGCAGCTGTTAAAAAGACAATACAACCAATCGCTCGCAGAATTCCCGGAACGGCTCGACGCGAAGGTGTGGTACTGGATTACCACGATGGAACAGTATCTGCGGTTACTCCAGACGTCGAAGGAGGGAAAGATGGACTCCACGCTCCTAAACAATGAGCAATTGCTCGCCATCGCGAGGGTGGCACAAGAGCACGCACCCGAGCTCGAGCTTCCGCTTCAACGGGCCTGTTCTTACCGGAGCAAGTAGCCAACATCGCCCGGACCGACGTGCACTATCGCGACGGTCGAGTACTAATTGTGATACATATTCCGTGACTCGGTCGCACGATATTCCACCCATATCGGATGCGAGCCTGGCCCGTAGCACAAACTTTCAACGATGGCACGGGCACCGCGTATATCAAGCCCGTGGCAGAATATCTCGCTTTGTCCAGCAACAGGCGCACGTAATGGCGAGAAACGTGCCGGACTTTAGATAAACGAATATTCTGCCCGGGGGTAACAGCCGTGCGAGAGACTTCTACCTCGGAAACCTGCGAGCTTCTGATGCTGATTACTCCCACCACGGATGCATTACGACGTTGCGACGTCCAAATCCGACCAAACCATGAGCAGCATTGGGTGCACCTAACCGACCAAGGCAGCTGGCTATATTCGCTTATTACGCCAAAAGATCTGCTAATCAGCTGTCCCGGAGTTTCCACGCAGTCTCTTCTACTGTCAGGAACGGGTACATTGCGGTTGAGTCCTAACTGCTTTGGCTTAATGAAAAGCGTAACCCTAACAGAATTACGCGCCCTGTGCGAACGAGTTCTGGCGCATGGTGAGAACCCTACCGGCGACACCAGTGAAGGCAGAATAACCCGGGCCGAAAACGTCGGAATCAACCCAAACATACCACCGAGCTGGTACACCAAGGGTCGCCGTGACACCGACCGAAACTAGGAAACCAGGCGGATCATCGACGGATACAACGAGCCACGCTGTACCCGCCGGGGCGGAGGCCGGGAGAGGCCCGAAGACCACCGAGCGGACGAAGGGAAGGGACAAGATGACGACTACCTCCCTACGCCCGTTCACCTGCCCCATATGCCACGAGCAGGTAACCAAACAGATTTTTCCGTCCCACCTAGTCCGCTGTACCGTTATCGCGGAGCACGACGGCGTGCTCTGGATTGTGGACATATCCAACCCCACTAAAGTGGGCGAGTCAAAATCCAGAAAGAAAAGACGAAACGCGTCCACACAGACGCAGAAGCTGGAGCTACGGGCCTACGACCCGTCATACAAATATGTCCGATGGATCAAATGCCCAACTGAAACTAATCTCATCGACCTCGACGTGTCCGACATCGAAGAAAAGAAGCAAGAAGAGGCCGACGAAGAGCAAAAAGAAGAGACGACTCCCTAAACGGCTGTAGAGGACGACAGCCAACCCAAGGGGGGGGGAGGTGGGCGAGTGTTGTATCCGGGCGAACCGACCGCGCCGACAGAAAACACTTACGTATATAACAAGAAAGATTATATATCAGCATTATATCCTGGTCACTTGCTGAGTAACCCAAACAGGGAATTACTAACAACGAAATCTGAGCTACTTCGATAAGACGCTGAAAGCAGGAAAATAAGAGAGGGGTCCGAGGGAAATACATCTAGGTCCGAGATAATATAAATATTATTTCTTTATTGGAGAGTATAAAAGAAGACCAGCGATGCGGAACTCATCGTTCAACCGGCGACAACGGTTTAGATTGAGTGGATTAATGCCCACACGGATTTGACTATTCGGCTGATCACGTTAGTGGTCGAAACCATTAATTCCCGGAACAAAGGATCCACAACAGACTGGTGCAACGAACTTCGGATTGAAGATTGGGCAAAGTTGGTTTATGCTTGGGACAGGGGCTTTACCGCAGAGCGGGCCACAACACTAACAGAACCGCTGGATCTCACAAAAACTCACGCCAGCACCCACCAGAGGCCGAACTAAACATTAGGTTGGCGCTAGGCATGGCAATCATGGAGGTCATGCTGGCATGGCCAGCAGCGCCGGGAGACAAGCAACACACCGAGGCTCCCGGCCCGTTCACCAAAGGAGGAGTCCCACCGCCTAACGAAGCGACAGATCTTGACGGCTTAATTAGCGATGAGGACTTCATAAAATATCAAAAGTGTTCAGAAGTGTCAAATAAATAAATACATTGTTATCGTTTTACAATTTGTTCACGACACGCTCGTTTCATCCTTACAAATATACGTAAATACGTAAATACACAACCCATCATAAATACGGGCACTCGCTTCTCGCCCTAGTGGGCACATTCCCGCTTAGAAAAGAGCAAACAACCGTTTAATTTGTTGCGTCGTGACGTTACTCCGCGCACTGCACTAACCCAGGACATCGTGGCACGATAAAAGCGCAGCGGCGCATTGCAACGAGAGCGTTCCCGCGCGTACCGGATCCCGGCTGTAATGAACTGTAACGGTAGATATTACGTTACAATAATTAATACGGGCCAAGAGTACGCAAGAAAATTATTAACACGAGAAAATGGGTAAAATCGTTTTTATTTCGTCGCCGTGTGTATCTAATCTGGGTTCTATCGTTTCCCCTACATACACCTGTCGCTTCGCTCTTTAAATTGTGGGGGACGTGGGGTGGGACGGGGTGTTGTTGTTCTCGATGCGACGTTCCTCTTCACCCCGCGGGGCTACGAAGCTGGCGCGCTGGTGCTTGCAACGGCGATAGGGGTAGCCCCTCTCCTGCCGCTCGACGCTCGATCGACGGTCGATACCTCGGTGCTCGCTGTACCCCCTCCGTGCGCCCTGGCTACGGCTGATCGGGTGCTTGCGGCGCTCTGGTTGCAGATCCGTCAGTATCGATCCGTCAGCGGATCCCGTTAGAAGCAGGGGCACGCTTCTCGTTCGGCCGGAGATGGATCGATAATAGATGCCCTTGCTTGCGCTTATGCGGCGCCTCCCCGGAATGTTTTTATGCTGCAACAGATTTAGCAGAAAGGAAAGGACTTGGAATCTTTTCGATTCCAACATAAACTGCTTCCGGCTTGGCTTGTTTCTTCCTCTTTGGATTCCTCGGTTTCCTCCGTCTATCTTCTTGGTCGTTTCCACGAACTCCACCTTTTCCACGCTGTTTCCAAATGGCTGTGTTCTTCGGCTTATATGGCGGTCGCTGGAGGTCCGGAGGTTCTGAAACAAATAATTTGACTGTCCTCTGCCGGTCTTGGCGTGCCCTTTTTATATGGTTTTGGGTGCCTCCGCTCGTTTGATCTCGTCTTTTCATTGGTTGTAGATCCCTCCTCCACCGGTGTCGCGGCCGTTGGCACGTGTCCGCGAGTTTGCGGGGAGTCCTCCAAGGCCGCTGGGTGTTGTTTGTTGTCTGGTGTACCGAGGTCTCGTTGCGGGTAATAATTTCGGAATATTGGAGTTATTATGGGAGGCGGCCGTGGTCTTTTCAAGGCCGTTGGGTGTTCTTATTTTCGTGATAATACTGTTTCGGGAGGAATGTGGGATAGGGAGACCCCCCTTCCAGTGTCTATTACGGCGCTTGGTTCGATACATTTTAATTTTATTCCTTTTTGTCGCGCTCTCGCCGCTCGCGCTCGAGTCGACGGACGATGTGACACACGTATTATTTGTCACATTGCCCCCCCATTTTCGGTGACTCTCTTCACCGAAAATCGACATAATTTGCCTTTTCGCTCTTTTTCTCTCTCTCTCTTTTCTCTCTCTCTCTCTCTCTCTCTCTCTCTCTCTCTCTCTCTCTCTCTCTCTCTCTCTCCCTCTCTCTCTCTCTCTGAGAATGGTGAGAGACGTGAGTGAATGACGGTCCGTAATAAACATCAATTTTAAGTGGAATAACGTCGTATGTTTTTTATAAAAACTGGTTCAATATGAGTGGCTTCGAACAGTGGACATTTTGAGCTATCATTTATGACGATAGCTACCAAATACACGGTAATATCGACATATTTGTCTATCGAAATTTTGCAACGGATCAGTGAAGTGTGGGCGGCCATATTGCTGCCAAGGTGGCTTATCCGTGGCAATCAGTGTGATTAGCAAGAACTGTAAAATATTGAACGAGCAGGTTTCGATCGATATATTGGAGTGCATGCGTCGGTAAGTAATCGGCGGTGCCAAAACAGCGCCATCATGCCTGATAGCCTGAGTGAATACGATGAGTATAATTGCTCAGCTTGCAAAAAAGCGATCAAGAACCAGGTCGTCAAATGCAGAACTTGCCCAAAGCGTTTTTACCATCCGGGATGTGTAAATAAGCATAAAATACTCGATAAGAATCGTGAAACAGTGCCGTGTCCAGGCCCCTATGACAATATAACGGTAGGAGAAACAGTGACGACGAAAACGCCGACGACAGCAGGATTCAGTAGAGACCGGCTGGGATCGACAGGATCAATCAGTGGTAACAGAGTCTTAATTCCACATGCTGAAGAGAAATTAGATTGGATAGTGAGAAGCGTAAAAATGATAAAGGACGAAGCTGTATGCAGAGGTGAAATTAAGAAGATAATTCAAGAAATAGTCCGAGAAGAGATGGGAAGCGTGAAGCAAGAAATAGAAGAGCTCAGAAGGATGCTACTAGGAGGAGACATGAGTGCAGCAAAAGGGTCAAAGGGCACCTATAGTGGAGCAGTGAAAGAAAGAAAAAAGGAGAAAATCATAATTATTGAGCCCAAAGTGCAGCAGGAGAGTGAAGTGACAAAAAGACGATAAAAGAGAGAGTGGATATTAAGACTATGGGAGTAGGCGTATCAAAGCTGAAAAAAGGCAGTAAGGGCACTGTGATTTTAGGATGTGACACAGGTGAAGAGCTAGAGTCACTCAGGGCAACAGTGCAAGACAAAATGGGCGAGGATTTCAAAGTTACGGAGCAAACACATTCGAAACCGAAGCTGAAGATCATAAATATAGAAGAGGAGGAATTCAACTCACCAGATGAGGAATTGGCCAATACAATATTGGCACAGAATGGTTTGGAGGACACCGAAGGAAGAGAAATAAAAATTGTAAAAAGGATAACGAAAGCACGAGAAACAGGACGAGAAAAGGGACGAGATAGCAGAGAAAGAAATGAAGGCACAGTGATTGTAGAAGTGGATGATCTGACTCATGCGCAAATGCTGGACAAAGGTAAACTTAGCATAGGCTGGAAGAAATGCCCGGTTTTCAATCACGTCAACGTAAGACGATGTTTTAAATGCTGGGGATTTTACCACATAGCTAAAAACTGTACGAGAGAAGAAACATGCTACAAGTGTGCAGGAAAACACAACGCAAGAGAATGTACTGTGCAAGCGAAAAAATGTGTTAATTGTGCGTTTAAAAACCAAACGTTTAATTTGAAGTTGAATACCGCGCACAGCGCTTTGGATCGGGAATGCCCAACACTCAAAAGAGTGTTGCAAGAGGAGAAGAGAAGAGTAGGATGGGTAGAATAGCAACCAAAGGCGGAAGAAGTCATATGGTACACAAATGCTCAAAGTTTGCTAGCGCATAAGGATGAGATACGGCACGAGGTAGCAGACAGAATAAAACCTGCAATTATCGCGTTTTCTGAAACACGAGTGACTGCAGAAATTGGAGACGAGGAAGTAGGGATACCGAACTACAGTGTGATCAGATGCGATGCGGAGAACAGAAACACAGGAGGAGTTGTACTATATATCAGAGACGATATTAAGTATGAGTTGGTATTGGTGAGCAAAAAGGAATCGAACTGCTGGTGTGTGGCTATAGAAATATGTGATAAGATGTACAAAGGAACTTTAATGGTTGTGTATCACTCACCAAGTGCATCGGATGCGGAATTTATAAGACATTTAGAGGATCTGGCGGAAGAAATATCAGTGAAAGGTGAATGTATAATAATAGGAGATTTCAACATAGATGTAGCGGTCGAGACGTATTACAGAAAAAGACTATTGACAGGAATGTCAAGCCTAGGGATGAAACAGTATGTAAATGAACCGACGAGGATAACACAAAATAGCCGAACGATTATAGATCTATTATTTGCGAATACGGAAGTCCAATCACAGGTAGAGATAGAACCAAAGATAACTGACCATGCATGGATAAAAGTGAGACTAGGGACGACCAAAAAAGAAAATAGGTATAGAGAATTTACAGCCAGAAATTATTGGAATATTGATGAGTCTGAATTTAAGAAAATACTAGTAAATACAGTGAAACCACGACATGAACTAGGAGTAAATCAAAGAGCAGAGTTACTCGTTGATAATATAGTATTAGCACTGGATAAGTTAGCACCAAAAAAGTCGCACAAGATCCCGAGTGTATGGGACGGTAAAAAATGGTTTTCAGATGATGTGAGAATGGCCGCGGGGAAAAGAGACGAGGCATATAGAAAAGCGGTGTTCGATGGAACGGAGATGAACTGGCAGGAATTTAAGACGAAAAGGAATGCAGTAGTTAAAATGATAAAAGAAAGAAAGAGAGATTACTACGAAAATATGATAGATTGTAATAAGAACGACGCAGTAAAAATGTGGAAAACCTTGAAGGAAGTAATCAGGGGTGAATCGAAAGGCGCGCGAGTTATAGAAAATATAGATTTTGAAATACTAAGGGATCTAACAGGAAATAATATGGCTGATAAGTTCAATATGTATTATGTCCAGAGTATTAGTAACATCGTAGAATCAATAAAAAGTGATATGGACGCAAGCCCAAGGAGGAGAAGGATATTAGTAAGTGGTGTGGTGGATAATGAGAGATGTATGTCAGCGTTTGAAAATGTAGAATTAGAAGAGTTGGAAAAGGTAGTGAAGGAACTCCCGAAAAAAAAGGGAACGGAAGAGGGAATATCGAGCGACGTACTGAAAATGGCGATGAGTGCTATAAAAGGAGAATTTGCTGATGTAATCAACGGATGCCTGAGGGAGGGGTACTGCCCCGAGAGCTGGAAAATTTCGACTATCATACCGATTCCGAAAGTAGATAAAGCGAAAAAGGCTAGTGAGTTCAGGCCAATTAACATGGTGCCGTTATATGAGAAAGTGCTCGAATTAGTAGTGAAAAAACAAATTGAAGGATATTTGGAAACAAATAATATTATAACAGAACATCAGTCGGGTTTTAGAAAACAATACTCGTGCGAAACCGCGATTCAAACGGTTATAGACGAATGGAAAGTTAACATCAGCGAAGGACTCATAGTCGGAGTAATATTTATGGATCTAAAACGAGCCTTCGAGACCGTTGATCGAGAGATATTATTGGAGAAATTGTACCAGTATGGCATGAGGGCGACAGTATTGCGATGGATGCGATCGTATTTGAGTAATCGAAAGCAGCAAGTACGTTTCAATAATATGTATTCAAAAATTATTGCAACGGAATATGGAGTACCGCAGGGGTCTGTACTTGGACCACTTCTGTTTCTCATATATATGAATGATATAGTCGATGTATGTTCAGGAGTGTGTGACATAAAAATGTTTGCTGACGATACCCTTATATATGTGACTGCAAGAAGTAGTGTAGAATTGGAGAGAAAAATGAATGTGGCATTGAATATCGTGGAGGAGTGGATGAACAGAAATAAGTTGAAAATGAATGCGGGAAAAACTAAATTTATGAGTGTTAGAAGTGTAAGGAAAGAACTAAGGGGAAATATTACGTTGAAAAGTCTAGATGGCACGGAACTAGAGCAAGTAGAAATGATGAAATACTTGGGTGTAATTATTGATGATAAGCTTAGGTTCAAAGACCATGCGGAGTACATGCTGAAAAAGATAGGTAAGAAAACAAGTTTTCTGAATAGAATAGGGCAACATGTATCCGCATATACCAGATGTGTGATATACAAAACGATAATAGCACCTCACTTCGAGTACTGTTCTACGCTGTTAATTGGAATGGGCGAAACGGAGTTGAATAAACTGCAGATAGCGCAAAACAGAGCGATGCGCGTCATATTACAGTGCAGCCGGTACACGAGAGTCCAAGACATGCTCCAAGCGGTACAGTTTATGTCAGTGAGACAGAGACTTCAATTTAATATTTGTATTTTTGTTTTTAAAGTAGTGAACGACTTATTGCCAAAGGATTTAAAAAAGAAAATGCAAGTCGTAGGAACGAAAGGAGGGAGAGTAACACGACAAGCGGGGGATATTGCAATACAGTTCCGAAAGACGAGGAACGCACAAAAGAGTATGTTCTACGAAGGCGTCAAAATGTATAATGCGTTGCCAGCAGAAGTGAAGGCTTGTGACAGACTCGTCCAGTTCAAGCGTATGCTAAAAGAATTTATTATATCAACTGTTGGGTAGTATGTAAGAATTGATGTAAACGTAAATGGTAAGAAATTATGTATCACTATGTATACTAAATAGCTGAGGAAGCTAATAAATATCAATCAATCAATCAATCAATCAATCTCTCTCTCTCTCTCTCTCGTTCGTTTGTTGTCAATTTTGCTATCGGGTGGGGGCATGCACAAGTCGTGGTACAGGACAATAAGAGACTAAAATATCTTTTTATTATCATTATTCGCTATCAATTGTGTGATTGTATAAATGGATTTGCTATAACAAAATTATTATTACGTGGCGGTAGATCGAAAATGAACTATCGACGATTTTAGAGTCCATTCTATCGACACATCGATACGGTGATTCCCTGTAATTACATGTTTATATATCAAAGTCGTTTCGTGGCCGTGGTTTTATCGCTTTACGAGCCACTGTAACAAACCGCCCGACCATCTTAACTCTCCCTTTTACACTGCAGTCGTCCCATACACTCACTTATTGTGAACAGTAAATATCGTTCTCCTAGTGCGTCCAAAATGAAACGAAAGATTTGCACGTTAAGGACGCGATCAAAAAAAATAAATTCTATCTTTTATCGTCACTTCTCGTACGAGTTGTTCGGAAACAAATTAAAATAAACATTTATGGTTCTTTCGTCTACGCTGACTACTAAAATTCGAGCCTCGGAGATGTTTGTAAATTTTTTTTTTTTTTTTTTTTTTTTTTTTTTTTTTTTTTTGACATAAGAGAAATCGGTTCTTGGTTTTGCACCTCGTCGCACACATAGGTCGCTCGTGAGGCACGTTTGTCACTAGCCCGGTGAGCGGGTTGACGCACACACACTTTTTATTTTTACAGGTCTTGCTCCATTGCGTCGTGGTGCCTCTCCTCGTGGTCGTGGTCGTTGTCGCTGCTTTCTACGTCGTTTTCTTCGCTTCTTTCTTCGTCGGTGGAGGGATGGTCGTCCGCTTCGCTGCCCTCATACCCGCTGTCGTCGTCTACGCGGATATGACGGTCTATATATCCGGGTCCGTCGGGTTCTTAATTGAACTCCCGCGGTGGGTTCCCTCGGACGGCGCAGCCGGATTCGATCAATTTTTGGGTCGCGGTTACGACCGATCCGTTGGTCTCGCGCCGCCAGAGGTGCACCCACCGTGCGTCGGCGTTAGTTCGAGTTGTGAGGACCGTCATCTCCCACGGTTCCCGGATGATTTCTTCGGCTATTCTCCTTTCCTCGTCTGTCCAGTCCATTCCCGGAGGCTGTACTCCGGAAAGGCCGACGGCCACGGCCTGTAGCGGGATGTGTGTTGTGGTTGGGGGTGGGTCGTAGAGCTGGCCCTTATGGATGACTGCGGGGACCCCCCAGTCCCCGAACCACCCCCATACCGAGTCGTCGTCCTCTTCCTCCTCTATAATTACTCGATACCAGGTTTCTGCATCTGTTTTGTACATGGCACATCTGCCGGTGTGTGCCTCCTCCGGTGTAAGCCGCCGTTGCACCGTGTTCCCGGCGATGTTTTGCAGCCGGGAGATAATCCGCTCTCGAACCCCGGTGTTGTCCGCGACGTGGATATAAAATCGCGCGGGGTTCGAGAAGCCCACGAGGTTGTAGTGCTGCTGCACTCCCATGAGGTTCTCGGTTCGTCGATTCTTAAACATTTTCGGTCGGCTTTACTTCGTCGAATGGCTTTGCTTGTACTTGGGCTTCCAGTCCCCGGCAACCACCCCACCACGTTATCGTCGGTCAGTATCACGAAACCCTCTTGATCGCGCGGGAACTGAACGTCCCAGCGTGTTCTTTTATTTTCTGTTTTATTTTTCTTAATTTTATTTTCTTTTATTTTATTTTTAAGTGGAATTAATTTCCACGTACGATTTAAATCCACTGCTTTGGTTTCCGGGGCTTCAGAAGTCGAGTTCCGTTTTTCCTTACTCGTCATGTCCGGTTCGTTTTCGCTGGTTTCCGTGTCGTTCTCGGGTGCTTACTGGCCATTGCGGAATTTGGGGCTTGCGCGTAAGTCCCCATCCGGCAATTTTTCTGCCATCTATCTTTTTCTTCGGCAAATTTATTTCGCGCTTATTTCTCCCTCTTCTCTTGGGTTATCCTATCGGTGCTCCAATTTGTTGGTGGTGTCTTGGCGATGATCCATGTTTTCGGTATAATACTGGCTCAGCAAATTCGCATGGAACTTGCCACGGATTTTTTTTGTCACCGGGTCCTCGAGTAGGTACGTGGCAAAACCGATTATTTTTTTTATTTTATATGGTCCCTCTCGGAGTGGCAAGAATTTTGCGACGATTTGCTTTGCCGGGTCGGAGACAGTGAGCGCTTTTACAAGCACCATTTCTCCTTCTTCGAACGTTGTGAATTTCTTTCCGTCGTTGTACCGTTCTGCCCGTGCACGGCCTTTCTTTTCTATTCTTTCTCTGGCGATTTTTATTTTATTTTTGTACGTTTCTTCGTCATCCTGTTCTTCTTCGGGTAAGCCCATCCATTTGTTCCACAGTCGGAGCGGCTTTTTTTTCGTGTGTAGCTCCGTCGGTGTATATTCGGTGGTTTCGTGGTGGGTTTCGTTGATGCAGTCTTGCACCACTTGCACCCACTTGTACCAGCCTCCGTGGTTCTCGTGGAGGAACGTACGGAAGACACGTCCGAGCTCTCGATTTACTCGTTCGACGATGTTTCCCTGCGGATGTCGAATTGATGAGTATACCGCTTTTATTCCTGCTTCTTCTAATTTTTTCAGCCAGCTCTTCGAGGTGAATTGCGTCCCGTGATCGAACTGCATCCGTGCCGGTTTTCCGTAGGTCGGGATGTAATTTTCAAAAGTCCTTTTTACGACCGTGGCCGTGTTTGCCTTTCGCATTGGAAATAGCACGACGTGTTTTGAAAATGCGTCGATCGTCACGAGGATGTGTTTCACCCCGCCCACCGATGTGGGTAGCGGTCCGTAGAAATCGATGGAGAGCAGATCGTTAGGTCCCTCCGGAATTATATTTTGCATTGCTGCGTGGCTGGTTTGTACGGCGACCTTGTTCCGTTGACACGTGTCGCAGCATGCGAGGATTTTCCGGATGCGTCTGAAAAGATGTGGATGGGCAAAATCTTCGTCCAGCATACGGAAACATTTTTTTGTTCCGAGATGCCCGTACATTTCGTGGCACTCGGTGATCAGCTGGTCGATAATTTGCCTTGGAGCCACGTTCTTCCACTCTTTTTCCCTCGATCTACGTTGAAGAATTTCCTTGAAGAGTCGATATCTCGTTCCTTTCTCGCCCTTTTCGGTCTGCTCGATGATGCTTTTCAACCCTTCGTCCGCTCGTTGCAATTTGCTGATATTTCTTATTGCCTGCACGAGCGTTTTCGATGGTTTCTTCGCCAGCGCCGTTGCTATTATCACGACGTCCTTTGGATGACCTCCGATGCTTCTCGATCCTTCCACTGGTCGGCTGAGCGTGTCCGGGATAATGTTTTGTTTTCCTTCGATGTGATCGATCTCGAGGTCATAATCTTGTATGGATAGAGCCCATCGCATCAATCTCTCCGATGAAAAACGACACGTTCGCAGGAAAGTCAGTGCCTTATGGTCCGTTGCCACTTTTACTCTGGCGCCGGCCAGGTACGTCCGAAATTTCTTTAAGGCCCATACAATCGCCAGAAGCTCCTTCTCCGTAGTCATGTAGCCGAGTTCCGCACCTTTCAATGTTCGACTTGCACATGCGACGATCTGTTTTTCCCCGTCTTCGTTTTCTTGCTCCAGCAATGCTCCGAGGGCGTATCCACTGGCGTCGGTGGCAAGGAAATATTTTCTTCGAGCGTCCGGGTATCGGAGGATGACTGTTTCCGTAAATAAATTTTTTATTCTCTTGAAATGTTTGTCTTCCTCCTCCCCCCATCTCCATCGAACACCTTTCCTTAACAGCTCGAGCAATGGCGCGGTCTCGTGGGCGTGACGGTTGGTGAATTTCGTATAGAAATTTATCAAGCCCAAGAATCCTCGTAATTGTCGGATGTTTTTCGGTGCCTCGTAGTCGTGGATCGCCTTGATTTTTTCCGGATCTGGTTTCAGCCCTTCGACGTTTAGAATGTGTCCGAGAAACGTAACTTCTTTGCAAAAGAAATGAGACTTTTTAAATTTCAGTGTCATTTTGTGTTCTTTGAAACGGTCGAACAACGTTTTTAAATGACCGAGGTGTTCCTCCGGGCTCTCTGATAACACCAACAAATCATCGACGAAGTTGATAACAAAATCGAGTCCTTTTAATACGATGTCGAGAGCTCGTATGAGACTGGCAGTACTGGTTTTCAGGCCAAATGGTGTTACCGTGAACTCATAACATTTTCCGTTATGTTGAAACGCGGTATATTTTCGCGACTCCGGGTGTAACGGAATTTGCCAAAAACTGCTGGTCAGATCAAGAGTCGATAAGACTGTTTTTCCTCCGCATTTTTGGAAAATTTCCTCGATCGGAGGTGCGTTATTGTAATCGTTCAGCAGGTACTTATTTAATTCCCTGGCGTCGAGACACAGTCGCACACTCCCATCGCCCTTCGTCACCGGCATCAACGGGTTGATAAAAGTACTTTGTGACTTTTGTATCACCCCATATCTTAGCATACGCTCGAGCTCTTCCTGGACTTTTTCCCGTTGACCTAGCGGTACTGGGTAAGCCCTGTGGAAGTACGGTTTCGCGTCCTTTAGCTCGAGTTTGTGCACGTATGCCGCCATCCGGCCCGGTCTTTTGTCGAAAATCTCTCGACATGGAAAAACGACGTCCTTGAATTGTTGGCGCCATTTTTCCTCGACCCCTCCTTCCTCTGCCATCTTCTCGTCGAACTCTTTCTCCGTAAGTTCGTATTTTGTTTCATCATTTCTTGTCTCGATCGCGTTACATCTTCTTGCTGTGTTTTCTTTCTTTCCCGTCTCGGTCTGTATCCATTCTCCTTCTTCGAGGATGGCCACCTTAATTCCTCTTACTGTGACCTCTCTTTTCTCCGCGTCAATCTTAATACCGAGGCTTGTCATACCATCGATACCGATTAACGCGGGTCGGAGCAACTTCGGGATAACGAGCATGTGGCATTGCCCGGCCATACCCTCAACGCTAGCTTCGACGACGAGCTGTTTTTTTATTCTCGTTGTCTCCCCCCCGAATGCACCTACAACCTTGGCACATGTCACGGGGAGGATCGGCAACTTTTCGAACCTTACTCTTTCTTGTTCGAAAAGCTCCTCCGAGATACAGCTGACTTCGCTGCCGCTATCGACGAGTGTGAGAGCTTTCACTCCCGCTAGATCGATGAGAATTTCCAGGCACCGTGGGTGTACATTGCTGTACCACCCTCGCCCTTGACGCTCCGATTCCTCACACAGGAATTCTCGTGGATCGTCGAGGAGGGTGTTGCCACGTGCCTCCAGAAGATTCTGTACGGCGTTGCATGCGTTTTCGTTGCTCCGTTTACCTCGTCTCGTTTTCGTCTTCTCCCTTTTAATTTCTGTCTTTGCTTCGTCTTCGTTTCTCTCTTCGTTCTTCTTTTTTTCGATCTTCTTTACTTCTTTCTTCTTTTCTTCCATCTTCTTTACTTCTTTCTTCTTTTCTTCCATCTTCTTTACTTCTTTCTTCTTTTCTTCCGTTTTCTTTTTGTCGTTATTTGTTTCTATTTTCGCTTCTTCTTTCGGCTTTATCTCTTTTTTATTCTTCACCTTTCTTTCTCCTTTCTTCTTATTATTTTTTTCAACGCCCGTTGCGACCCCCCTCTCTTTCTCTTCTCTCCTGCCTGAGGCTCCGGACGCAACGGCTATGCGTTTCCCGGGTTGTGAACGTTTCCGGATCCCGATGCATCTCCCGCGCTTGTCGTATGCGGGATAAATGGCCCCGGTGCCATCCACGGAGCTGCCCCCCCGTTCATCTGCATCGCCTGGACCGGCGGTGCAGTTGGTGGTTGCCACCCCATCGGTTGTGATCGCGGAGTGGGTATCGCTGGCTGCTGAATTATTTGCCCTTGCCATCTCGGAGGCTGGAATCCTCCATCCCGGTGAGGCTTTTGCTCCGGTGGTCGCCATCTTGGTCCCTATTGCGGCGGTCCATCGTCCCTCCTCTCTCGGTGTGGAGCTGGGAAGCTTGGGCGTCCGTACGGACGGTTTTCTCGTCTCCGATGGTTTACTGGACCGGAGAGATCAATGCTCTCGAGCAATTTTAAAAAATCTCGCACAGTTCGGATCTGTCGGATTCGAACCGCGCATAAAATTTCATCATCGAAATGCTTCGCCAAGCATTGAATTATTTCCTCGTCCGTGCGTTTATCCGCAAGATCTCGTGCATTTCCGAGCATCAGGGCTGCGTACTCGGCTCGTGTCCGGCGCTGCTCATCCGCGCGGTAGCATCCGAATTCCAGATTTCTCCGAACTTTGTTCTGCATTTCCCGAGTCCAGTATCGGGAAATGAAAAGTTCTTTGAAGGTCTCGAGATCGTGCACCTCGTCGCGAATAAGGTGCCACCAATCTTCTGCTGTTCCTTTGAGGGCCTCTGGTAAAATGCTTTTCACCTCCACTCCTGTGCCTGTGCAGTAGGCCTCGAAGTCATGCAAGAAGGCCATTGGTCGTTGCTTGCCGTCCGCGCGGAATACCGGTGTCTTCTGTTTCACCGTTTGTATCCGCGCGACTCCGGTCGCATTTCCGAATGTCAATCCAAAGGCCGTCGTGTCGTTAGCTGTCGTTGGCCTTTGCTCCAGCCTCTGGATGCGCACGGCGTGATCTTCGATCGCTTCTTGGTTTCGCTTTCGAGCTTCCTCGACGATTCTTCGTAACCGTGCCGTAGCCGCTTCAGCTTCCCCCATTTGCCCGAGGATTGTCTCCTGGTCCTTCTGCATTCGTGTCGTCACTTCCGTAATTTTCTCCTTCGTCTTTTTCCTTTCTTCTTCCACCACCGAGTTGACGTGGTGAACCAAATTGTCGCGCAGAGTCGATGCCTGCGTTTCGCAGGTTTTCCTCTCCTTCTCCAATCCTGCGGCGCGTTCCGCACTCTCGGTTTGTAGCCGATCCTCTAGAGCTACGGTCCGGTGTTCCCATGCCTCGGATCTTCGGTTTAATCCGTGGAGGATCGCTAGCATCTCGTCCATCTGTGACCTCTGCTCCTGTGACGTGGCCGTTGGTGTCGCGACCATTTGTGTTGCATTTTGTCCTGCAACCGAGTCCTCCCGGCTCGTTTCTCCGACGTCCGAGAGGTCGTGGATCGTTCTTCTCGGGTGGCCTCTGAGGTTCTGTAACAAAGCATCCGCCGTTGTCGATTCCCACCTTAACGACGCATCACCGGTGCTGTCATCCAGCTCCCCGGATAACGCATCTCCCTCCGACAATCTTCGAGCGAAACGAGATTTAAACGGCATTTTTTTTTGATTTTATTATTTTCCTATTTCTCGGTATTTTTCTTTGTACTCAAGGCCCCACGTTGGGCGCCAAATGTAACGGTAGATATTACGTTACAATAATTAATACGGGCCAAGAGTACGCAAGAAAATTATTAACACGAGAAAATGGGTAAAATCGTTTTTATTTCGTCGCCGTGTGTATCTAATCTGGGTTCTATCGTTTCCCCTACATACACCTGTCGCTTCGCTCTTTAAATTGTGGGGGACGTGGGGTGGGACGGGGTGTTGTTGTTCTCGATGCGACGTTCCTCTTCACCCCGCGGGGCTACGAAGTGGGCCCGCATGCGACGCAGCAGGCCCTTCCTCCTTCCACTTTCTCAACGCTATCGTACTAAAAACATCATATTCACGCTCATCTTCATTCCTTGTGTTGCGCCTTCCACGCAACTGGTGGCAGCATATCGAAATAAGAAGTAGTAGAGTAGTAACAATTTTTTTTTTTCGGAAATCTTGCATTTCCTACAAGCTCGCTTAGATTATCTCGATTGGATTATCAACGAACGGAAGTGTAATTTAACATTATCTATCGATCATTCGGCAACCGCTCCTATCCCTGGTGAGCACATTCTCACCTCAAAATGGAGCAAACCCATTAATGTACTGCGATTTCATCTCAAACGAGAACCCAGGACGTAACATATTAATATTTTTGGTAACAGTGGTGGGATGAAACTGTCGAATAATTGATGACGTTTTAAACTTACAAAATTTTATTTCACAATCAAATAATAAAAGTACAAAATGTCTTTCGAAAGAATCGGAATCAAGAACGAGGCGGCTGGGCGCCAAGTTATACCTTCGGAAGATGAGTTGGAAGAACAATTGCTCCAAAAACAATGAGAATTGTCAAAGCTCGGAGCAGAGGCAAAAGCTCGCGATGTAGAACTCGAAGAATGTCTCATCGAACTTCAACAAAGAGAAATAGCGGTTCTCGAGGCTCGAGACTCGATGATCGTCGCGACGCGAGACTTTTTATACAATTTGCAATTTCTACGTAAAACCCCGCTCGCTGTCCGACGCCCCAAGGAGTGCCGGATGAGCGAGTGTAGTGACTCCCGTTAGAGATCGCGTAAAACCAACATCTACGGAAGCAGACTCCTTCGAAGCTTCCGCGTGAAGAGTTTAGAAGTCCTTTGGGTTACCACCGGGTAGATCGAGGTTACTCCATCTCAATACGGTTACAAAGCGTCTTGTATCGCGGAGTGAGTCGTCGAAGCTAGATTTAGTGTCAGAAATCGTACCACGGACTTCTTTAAGGACGTGTAGTTTAATAAAAATTGTGAGTGTAAGTGAGGGATCATTAAAATTGTACGAACGATCCTCTGCGCAACAGCATCATCATCAAAATTGTACGAGCGATCCTCTGCGCAACAGCGTCATCATCAAAATTGTACGAGCGCCGAGCGTGACGAGTGAGTAATAGAGTAAGAGAGAGAGAGAGTGTTGAAAATAGGACGTAATATAATTTAACCATTGTAGCGGCTGCTTCCGCATCGATTCAGTATCAACATTTATTCAAAGTTGTTCCTATAATGCCATTTAAAATCCGTTATTTTTAATTTAATTGAAAAGCCTTTACTTTACAATTTCCCTTAACATATGATCAAAATAAATAAATAGCTGCAATAGATGAATCAATGAGGTTTGTTTCGGAAGTTATTTTTTCTTTCCCCAGTCCCCGAAAGTGGCCCTGTAGAGGACGATCACCGGCTACCCAGCCAAAAAATTAAATATACCCTTTACGCTTCTCGTAATAGGTTAAATAGTCGCGTGTGAGACCGCTCCGCACGTGACATATTAACTGGTGTCAGAAGTAGGATACTCGGTGATTTTTCTCTCTTGGGGTTTGGCTTGGAGATTCAATTTTGGAAATTGGTCTCATGGTTCGTAGTGAGGAAGTTGAGCCACAGATAACGGGACAACCTATCCTTGTCGACCTCCCTTCTCCAGGACTTGTCGATGGTCACGGCCTTTTTCTCGTCGACGTGTCAGAGCCATTTGATATAATATTATTAGACGTGCTCGATAATAACGTCGAAATATTACCGTATCCGAGTAACGTCAGTATCGTACTCAATCAGTCGATTAGTCCTCCGCTCTATCCAATAGGGTACACCGAATTGGAGGTGGACGGCATATTGATCAGTTTTCACGTGGTAGAAACTCTACCCCATCCGAGTATTGGTGTAATCACCAAGCAAAATGAGTTTTTAAATATCGATTGAAAAAATAGCCGCGATTCAAAAATGCCTGTGGATGGCGTGTTGTGCCCCAGAATTTCGAATGGAATTGTTGTATCCGGGCGAACGTTCCGCGGAATGTACGACCGGATGCAACGACGGCAAAAAACGATCAGAATCGCGCTTCGCGACGGCACGTGTGGTTCCGCTAATTATGCGTTTTTAGCGGTCACCTTGGTGCCGTCGAATTGGCGAAATGCAATGCCGAGCCGTGGAAAAAAATTAATCGTACGATCCGCCCCTCCTCGATCACGAGTGACCGATGAGGGCGAGTTGTCACGAAATCAAGTTCAGTCTAAAAGAAGTCTCCGAACGACGCGAATCCGGGAGTAACGAGATTCCGCGAAGTTCGTAACACGTATTCCACGGGAGTAACGTGGGAATACAACTTAAAGTCTAAACAGTGCGCGAGAGAACAACGTGTCGCTAATAACTGGTCTCGCCAGAGTAGCGCGAACCGGACCTTTTTACTTAAACAGTGAATTTTGATAACTTTCCCACAAAAGTGAACTTCGATAACTCGTATTAAATCTGAGTGAACTCCAAATCTAAGTGACGTGCAATAACCTTCTCTAAAATATCGAGTTCTCCAATTAAAACATTTTTCTTAGTGACTTTAAGTGTAGCCTTAAGATCGAGTGCTCGACTCCATCACAACGCGGCCTGCGAGCCGCCTCCGTCTCCAGGAGTTCGAGCGCGATCCGTCGGCAACCATCAGCTTGCGAGCGAGGTTCCGACGGCACCCCATGTGAGTTATAGACGCCTGCGGGCTAATAAGTTTTCTCGACGGAGTACCGTCCGAACACGCGTGTGTGCGGTACTCACTGTAACAAAGAAAACGATTTTCTTTAAAAATAAATATTAATCTAATTTTCACTATTAACTAATTTCGTTGGTTTGGTTTATTTCGTCTCCCCGTCGGGCGGTGCGGGCCCGTACGGGACGCGGCAGCCCCACTCTCCTCTTTCCCTTTTCCACACTACCCTCCTTTTGATTTAATCCTAATAAACTCTTTTCCTTGTTTTGCTGCGCCTTCTGCGCAGCTGGTGGCAGCGACCCATAGATTTAAATAATATAACAACACCGCTACACCCACGTACCACACTCGGTGGTACGTAACAGAATGTCAATTGCGGCATTCGGCCTTCTTGAGGGAATGCCGAAAGCCAGTGTAATTGCAAAAGGTGGCTCGATCGGTGGCCCGGTTAATTGTGCTGTTTGCAGCATGACGCAAGCTTAGTTTCGCTGTTTGCGACAATTGCGCCAGCATGAACTCGCTGACGCAGTAGAGTTTGTTAATAAGTAAATTCTGGAAGGGTGCAACTCGATCGAGTCGACCTACTAAGTCTCGGTTCGGAGTCATATTGATGGATGAAATGACAACCGAGAGTCAGTTAAGTTTAAGAGTCAAGAACGAAAGGAACTGCTCTAAGCAAGGCTCCCGAACCGCGGCAACGTCACTCTATCACGGGTGTTAAGAGTATACCAGTTACGCGCGGTCCGGTCACGGTACAAGTCGGTATCAAGACGTGTAAAACAATACTGTAACTCAATAATAAACAACGATACAAGCATTGATACTACGTGAGTTCCAACTCTTCATTGGCAAAGATCCCAAAAAAATAAATGAATAAATGCAAACGCCCTACTTCCCCGTTCCTATACAGTCACGCGGTCGACGGGCATAACATTTTGGTGGCAGCGGTAGGATCTGCCAAAGTAAAATCAGTGCGAGTAAAAGGTACATTTTTAAGTACAAACAGTCAGTGTGCGCGTGAGTTAAACGCAGGCACGCACAAAACCCAGTAGTGAGACCCGACACGCTGACGTCGGTGTAATCGCTAGTGCAACTTGACCGGGGCTAGTGGCGAGTTGTGGAAGAAGAGTGAACGAGCCATCCGCCGGCAACGACAGCCGACGACGGGTTCACGGGACACAGGAACAGGTGCAACGCCGACGACTTCGGGATGACAACAGGGAACTTCTACCTGTAAGTGGCAGTTACCTATTATACAAGTTCTCGAGTCAAAGCTAGTAGCCGAGGACAGGATTGAATTCCGTTGTAACTACATAAATAAAAGGGGTTGGAATGAAAAACGACGATCGTCCTCTTCATCCCCGTCGGGGCCACTCCGGGGAGAGTCAGCTCCCGTCGGACGGGGTGGGGGCTATGGCCAGCCTGGAGGCTGCTCTCGGCGATATTACGATGCAGATGGAGTCATATTGATGGATGAAATGACAGGCGAGAGTCAGTTAAGTTTGAGAGTCAAGAACGAAAGGAACTGCTCTAAACAAGGCTCCCGAACCGCGGCAACGTCACTCTATCACGGGTGATAAGAGTGCACCAGTTACACGCGGTCCGGTCACGGTACAAGTCGGTATCAAGACGTGTAAAACAATACTGTAACTCAATTATAAACAACGATACAAGCATTGATACTACATGAGTTCCAACTCTTCATTGGCAAAGATCCCAAAAAATAAATAGATAAATGCAAACGCCCTACTTCCCCGTTCCTATACAGTCACGCGGTCGACGGGCATAACAGTGCAGCGGCCGACCAGACGGCCGATTTAGTCGCTAGCATCACTTCGATGGCCAAAAAATATACCGTTAAGAGATTTTTTGCAAGATATCCAAAACGTGGATTCGTTCGTGCCGGAAGCGGCAGTACCACAGTATATAAAGGCGGTAATATCGCGATTACGCGGCGACGCGCGACATTGTGTTTATGGTGAGAAAATTGAGACCGTAGCCGGATTGATAAAAATATTAAAGAATCGTCTCGCCCGCGGTAAAACTTTTGATTATTACACGGATGCACGGATGCATTTAGATCCCATTTTGGCGTAGATCCGCCGGAGTTGGGTCGGCCCCCTCTACATCATATCGCGTTGGGTTCGATTATTAACGGATTGCCTTCCCACATTGAAAACGCGGTAGATTGCGTGAGCCGGAAAATCTCGAAGCAGCCTTTAAAATCGCAGATAAACTCAGCAGGGTGAAACCATTGTTACTAATACAAATGGAGTCGCGTATTCAAAAGCGTTCAATACAACTGGGGAATATGTGGAGCTCACCGTTCCGACGGTGATCTTAGAGGCATTCGAGCTCCTCAATCTTGACCCAGACAGGGGTGAGAGCCTATGCGACTCGTCGGAGGGAGGCACAACGTTGCAAGCCTCCAACGAGAATCCACGGGACCGACTGTGTCACGAACGACAAACGGACTGTTGTGTCCCCCAAACTCGCTATAAAAACAATCAAGAAATTCATGCAACTTTCGACATTCCCGGAGAATGTCGAAAGCGAGGGCAATAACTCACAAGTTCATTGCCCTGGTGCAACAAGCAACCGCCCGTCAGCGGCTGATGCGCGAAGGCATTGAACCACCGAATGCTGACGGGTAGTCAGTATTTTGACAACAGAGATTGTTGAACCCTTGGTTGGAAGTCATAATGGAGAACCCAACTACCAACCAAGAGTCAGTCTTCATCGTACGACCAAATCGAACGGTCCTTTGAATCGGAAACTCCCGCGCCGTAAGAGAGTTCTCCACATCGGTCTTAGAAACGCGATCGTGAATCTCTGAGATAAACTCGCGGCACGGTAATCGGACGGTACGTCGCGCCACGATTAACAAAACAGTTAAACAGCAACATAATCTATTACGGGAGTGCGTGTTCTAAATCAAACGCGAACCAGTGATCCAGTGCGGACGGTTCGGTTTTCGATTAAAACAGCGCTAACTAACAAATCGAACATGAAAACGAACATTAGAGAAATATTAGAAAATCAAATCAAAGATCTTTCAGGCGATCCGGAGTATAATATAATTTTGTCTGCAATGGAGACCCGGATGATACAACGTGACGCGTTTGTGAAACAAGTCACAACGGGTCAGACAAATGCGATTGTATTGTTAAACAATACGGTAAAAAGCCTGTTAGAAAGCATAAACGCAATAAGACAGGAACAGAGAGCCAGTTATAGACTGAGGGATCCGACGGGCATAGGTGCCACAGGGTAACCGCCTGCGGATTTCAAGCCCGGGACTTCTGTGAAGGACGCGGAAAAGACACAGAAAGAGCCAACAAAAAAGGTAGAAAAATTAAATACATCGGATGAAACAAATGAAACACAAAAATCAGGTAGAAAAGGGTTAGAATTTGTGTCCCAAGAAACCCTAGCTGATTTAATTAGAAATGAAGTATCAAATCAGTCTCAAATAGAATTGAAAAATAAACAGTTTGCGGAAGAAATAAAAGAGTCAATGAGATCCGAAGTGCTCTGTAGGGGGACAAACTTGAGACGTGATTACAAACTAACAACCAAAGTGAGATATGAATATTTTATAGATTTGCTAAGGTCAGAACTGGGAGAAAACGATTTGCTTTACGTGATTGATTCCAATGTTAAAATGGTGAGGAAAATTAGTGAAGAGATGAAAGAAAAACATATTCACAGAGTAAATATGATAATAAATGAAATTGAAACAACATATTATTCTAAAATTCTAGGGAAAACTGATCCAAATGAAATATTGAATATTTTGCAAAAATTAAAGAAAAGTGAAATAAATCAAAACTCACTGACAATAAGAACAAAATTATTTGAATTAAAGTACATTACTGGAAAAATCAAGGCTTCAGATTTTTGGGACAAATTCGAAGAGTTGATTAGGGAATATGAAAATTTATCAGATGTTTCTCCTTTGTCAGAGCAAGAAAAAAGAGACGCGTTGTATAAAGCAGTAAAAGATACCGTCCCTAACGTCAAAAATGTAGAATTCATGACAAAAAATCAAACCAAAAGGAGTTTACCATGCGAGGAACTAGAAGATTTCAGAGATTATGGGTCACAAAATAGTTTGAGACGCGACAGGGGTAGTTTCAGAGGAACCGAAGAACGAGCTCAAGCAAACGCTGTGATAGTGGATCACGGCATAAAAGGTAAAAATTGTTTTAAAGATAAACGTGAATGTTCAGAAGTAGAATCAGATAAGGAGGAAGAGTTGCAGAACAAAATAATGAGGATTTACTTGTAAAGTTTCTGGCAGACTCAGCTGCCACAGAACATTTAACAAATTCAAAGTTAATTTTCAGAAATTATAGATCAGGAAATCACGGAAAAATTAAATGTGCGAATAAAAATAGCGATGCGGACTTAGAAACGGAGGGAGAGGGTTCGATTGAAATAAAAACAAGTCAAGGAAACATACACGAAGTTTGCGATGTAATATGCGCTTGTTGTATCCGGGCGAACGTTCCGGGGAATGTACGACCGGATGCAACGACAGCGAAAAATGATAAGAATCGCGCTTCGCGACGGCACGTGTATTTCCGCTAAAAATGCGTTTTTAGCGGTCACCTTGGTGCCTACGAATCGGCGAAGTGCGACGCCGAGCCGCGGAAAAATAATCATACGATCCGCCCCTCCTCTATCACGAGTGACCGACGAGGGCGAGTCGTCAAAAATCGAGGGACATTCTGAAAGAAGTTTCGAACTAACGCGGTCGCGAGAGCAACGTGAGTTCGCGAAGTTGTACCGAATTTTCCGCGGGAGTAACGCGGGAAATAAAATGAACATTCATTAATCAGTGCGCGAGAAAATTCAACGCGTTAATAATCAACGGTCTCGTGAAAGTAACACGATCCGAGTGTTTAAATAAAATTAACATTCTAAGGGCCACGGGTTTCCGTGTATTTTTAGTTGAAATTAATAACATTTTAATAAACTTTTTAATAACATTTTAATAAACATTTTAGTGGACTTTAAGTGTAGTTATAATTTCGAGTGCTCGACCCCAGTGCGACGCGGCCTAGGAGCCGCCTTCATGTCCGGGAACTCGAGCGCGATCCGTCGGCAACCAGCTTGTGGGCCAGGTTCCGACGGCAACTGATAGTAAATCCTAGGCGCCTGCGGGCAGATAAGTAAACGAACCAAAGTACCGTTGGAACGCGTGCGCGCGTGCAGTACTTCCCGTATTTAACCGGGTTGCATAACTTTTACATTTTTTAATATTATGTTTTCAATAAATTTTATGTTAATAATCAAAAAGATCAAGAGTCGTGTTTGCGTTCATACTTTCCGTCGGCCGGCACGGGCCCGTACGGGACGTGTAGCCCCACCCTCCTCATTCCTCACGTTAACTAATAAAACTCATATAAAATCTTCCTTCTTTCAACTCTATAAAATTCCTTCATTTGTTTGCTGCGCGCAATTTCCACATATTCACCATCGCTCCACCCACGTATCACACTTGGTGTAAAAATGTAACATTTTATAACAAAATTTGTCCAAATCTGAAATGCATATTTCCATCAGGTTAGCTCCTCGTTATTTGGTTATTATCGTAGAATGACGATGGTGTCATATATTTCAGATAACAAAAGTGAAAAATTCACCGTCTTAGTATCCTATATGCATCAATCCAACAGTATTGAGTCTGATACTGGGAACGAAAAGAACCCGACGATTATCACCTGTTATAATCAGACGAAAGGTGCTGTCGATACTGTCGATGAAATGAGAGCAAAATTTAAGGTGGCTAGATCCAGTCGGCTGTGGCTGATCACTCTTTTTTCTGCTCTCATGAATATTGCAATAATCAATACAGTGGTTATCTATCATTGCAACTCTCCGACGAGAATTGAACGTAAGGCCTTTATTCAAAATGTATCCCTAGAATTAACGAAGCCTCTACTTTCAAAGCGAGCTGAAAAAGCTCACAAAGCACGAAGATGTCTAGGATTACGTCTGCAGGTGCCATAAAAAAAGCCAATGTCCTGTGATATTTGTGATTATTGTTCTCGAAGCAAGAACAGAAAAACGAAGTCGTCGTGTGTTTCATGCTCACGATTTATTTGCGGTTAACACACAGTTAAGCTATGTACTGTCTGTTATAGGAATGTAATTATTTCTAAAGAAAATGATGAAGATTAATGTTACATGTTTACTATGCAAGATGTTATTGCTCATAGGGACGAGATAAAGTTTAAAAAAAGTTTATATTGATAAATATAAGGTGAACGTTCTGAAACACGTACGTGTGTTAACAAACGGAGGAAAAATCATTAGTGGAGTGATAAAATTCAATGATTCCATTTTCACATTTCGTTAAATATCGAATTATCTCGGTAATGATTGATGGTAGAAATAAATATCAAGTTACATTTTCGATGGACATTTTATCAGCTACAAAACAGTCCCAACATTTCCTCGTAGAATTTGGTTTTTATGATAAATCCACAATCAACAAAAGTGCCGAATTTAATTCGTTATCCTTTACCACTGGGCTACCGGAATATTCTCGAGCAAAAGATTCATGTAATTGTTTTCAGCTTGATCGTTGGTATTAACAAATATAGAGATAGATATACCGATGTACGTACTAATGTGTGTCAACAAATGAAGATAAACAGTTCCCGATGAAAAGATTCACATGATTGTTCGTAATTTGAAAGTTTATATTAATAGATATAAAGATAGACAGTGTACTAACGTGCGTACCTTGTATACATGTATCAAAAATGAAGGAAAAATATTCCCGATATAACGATTTATGTAATGGTTGGTAATTTGCAAACGTTCACATTAATGAATAAAAAGATGGATGATGAATAAAAAACCGAAGTATGTACTTATATGTATTGTTACGTCCGGGTCGTCCCCATGCGTTTTTAACCATTTAATTAATAAACCATTAATCATTTATTACTCTTTTATAAAATTATTAATTAATCTGGATGAGAACGTTCGTTCTCGCGACGAGCGAACTTTTTCACCACAATACGACCCTGGTGTACGGTGACGAAGCTTCGGTAAGCGTTCTCACCGTCCACCGGAAACGGTCGAAATATTATAATTTAAATATTATTAACTAAGGATGAGAACGTTTGCTCTCGCGACGAGCGGACGTTCTCACCTCAACACGATCCTGGTTTATGGTGACCGAGCATCGGTAAGCGTTCTCACCGTCCACGCGAGTCGTCTCCCGGGCGATAAGAATCCGCGTCGGACGGTGACCAATTCTTTCTTAATAAATCGTGGGAAAAGGATTTCACCAACGGCATTTTCGATGGATGCTGTTGGTGGGGGAACGTTTCAGAACGCCCTGTTCGCTGCATCAAGCAGCGAAACAAATCAGTCATCTTCGAATAATTAAAACGGCGCGAGCTAAAGTCTTAACCGCGCGAATAAAATCACCGACGCTCGATCACCGTACTTTACCTCACTTCGTTGTGGTTCAATAACAGTGATCGCGTATCCGGGTAATTGTGCACCCGCGTAATTGTGTATTGGATTGATAATCGTGTATCGTGCATTAACTTTTAATATACGTTGTTAATTATTATAAATCAGTTGAGTTCAGTGAGTTCGATATCCCTTATCCTAGCGTTCTCTCCGACTCAGCAACACTTCCGAGGTTCCGGATTGGATTATTTGGATTATCAACACCGGTGAGTCAAAATCTTTTAATATATCGATCGTTCGGCAATTGCTCCTAATCCCTGACGAGCGCATTCTCGTCTAAAATTGGAGCAACCCTATTGATGTGCTGCGTTCTCGACTTAACCGAGAAACGGGGACGTAACATATTAATATTTTTGGTGGCAGCGGTGGGATATAATTGTCGAATGATTGATAACGTTTAATACTTATAAAATTCTATTTTTAAAATGTCTTCGAACGATCAAATCGGAATTAAAAACCAGGCGTCCGGGTGTCGAGTCACACTTTCCGAAGACGAGTTAATGATTTTGCAAGACCAATTGCTCAACAAGCAACGCGAACTGTCAAAGCTCGAGGAAGAAGCTAAAGCCCGCGATTTAGAGTTTGAAGAACGTCTTATTGATCTGCAACAAAGGGAAATAGCGGTTCTTGAAGCCGAAAACTTAAATAACGCGGAGTCTAACGAAAATAATAGAGACGCCCTTATTTCTCCATTATGGCAACAAATAAAAGAGCTCAAACGCAAACTATCAGAGTTAAAAACAAATCGTATTGAACCGACAGTAAACATTAGTTCGTTCGAAACACCGATAAACGCGATCGGAAATACGCAACTTTCCTTCAAGGACGTTCTCGAGTCAATACCGACTTTTTCGGGCGACAACATGCCTATTCTTGAATTCACTCGCGCGTGTAAAAGGGCTAAAGATATGGTTTTACCATCGTCCGAACCAACTCTAACGCGTTTGCTCCGAAATAAACTCAAGGGACGCGCGTATACAGCCATATAAGATGACTCATTTCGTACAATCGCGGCATTTACTGACCGGCTCAAAGAAATATTCGGAGAATCGCGCTCGGTGAACCAATACAAAGGTGAATTAGGAAATATAGCGAAGGGTAAAACAGAACATATCCTCGACTATATAAGCCGCGTTAAAGACCTCCATTCAGCTATTCTGGAGGGGGAGGCAAAAATATTGGGACGAGTTCTGCGACAACACGCGGAAATTCTAGAGGAGGAGGCGATGGAGTGCTTCGTCGCGGGCCTTCCACCCAATTTCCGCCTTCGTTTGAAATTTGAGGGTTGTGATAACTTAACTACGGCATATCAAACCGCGATAAAAATCGAAAAGGAAATTGAACGCGACAAATCTCGCTTCCAAGAATCGAATAAAGTATCGAAAAATTCGCCAACCGCGCAAAAGCGAAACGATAAATCAAGTACGCTAAATTAAGGTCATTGCAAACAGTCTGGGCATCTCGACGAAAATTGTTGGGAAAAGTATCCGGAAAAACGGCCGAAACAAAAATATAAAAACGCCAATCGCGAATCGTCGACAGAAATCGCGCCGCGATCGGAACGAACCAACATACCAAAATGCACGTATTGTTACTTCCTCGGTCACACCGAGGACATTTGCCGGAAACGCTTGCGAAATCTCGAAAATTCGGAAAACGCGAGAAAACCCTCGGCAAATCAGGGCGCAAGCCGCAGGGACAACGCGACAGAGCGCCCTGTACGAACAGTAGAAGCAAACGACTAGTCCGTACCGTCAACCTCCGCTTAGGTCAGAGCACGTTTGTTCCAACAATAGAGATCGAAGGTCCACACTTTAAAAAAAAAACAGACCTATTAGTGGATACCGGTTCCGATCCAAATTTAATAAAAATAAAAGCTCTGAACAAAAACGTAAAAATAAACCCGGCCGACATCCTCAAGCTCCAAGGAATTTCGGAAAAACCCGTATATACGATCGGATCTACCGATATCGATATATTGGGTACAACGTCCCAGCTTCACGTCGTGAAAAATACATTCATGATAACGCAGGACGCAATATTAGGCGCGGAATTTTACGGGTTGAATCGAGCGAGCATAGATTGGGATTCGGAAATCGTGAAATGGAAAGACCGCGTTGTACCATTTAAAACTCGCGAAGTCATAACGGTGCCGAGCCGATCAAGTATCGTGTATCACGTGCGCGTGCGAAATATCGATATTAAAGAGGGCTACATCCCGCGTTTAGATATCCGCGAAGGAATTTATGTAGGTGAAGCCATTGTCACTAACACAAACGGCGTTGCGTGTTTAAAAGCGTTCAACACAACTGGGGAAGATGTGGAGCTCGCCGTTCCGACGGTAACCTTAGAGACATTCGAGCTCCTCAATCTTGACTCAGACAACAGTGAGCGTCTACACAATCCGTCGGGGGCATGCCAAACGTTGCAACGCCCGAACGAGAATTCACAGGACCCACTAAGTAACGAACGACAAACGGACGACCGAATAGTGCAGACGGTAAATTCACGACCGACGAACACAAACGCGGTACTCTTAAAAATAAAGTCGCTGCTGCGTCTCGACCATCTCAACGATGAGGAGCGAGCAAGCGTTGAAAATTCGATAAAAGACGCACGTGATCTCTTTTAAATTCCAGGAGAATTTTTAGACTCGACAAATATGATTGAGCATAAAATCACGACGACAGACGATCAACCGGTTTTTACGCGCCAATATCGATTTCCACCAGCCCATAAGGACGAAATTACGAAACAAGTCGAAAATTTAATCGACGGTAAAATCATAGAGCCTTCAGATTCACCATATAACTCACCGCTTTGGAACGTGCCAAAGAAGGCCGATTCACAGGGGAAACCTAAATGGCGAATGGTGATTGATTATCGTAAATTAAACGAGAAAACAATAGGGGATGCATATCCGCTCCCAAATATTACAGAAATTCTCGATCAATTGGGCAGTGCCAGATATTTTTCCGTTTTTGATCTTGCAAGCGGATTTCATCAAATTCAAGTCTCTTCGGAAGACGCCCACAAAACAGCTTTTTTTACGCCCTTGGGCATTATCAATTTTCACGAATGCCCTTCGGGCTCAAAAACGCACCAGCCACATTCCAACGACTGATGGATCGTGTGCTGTGTGGATTACAAGGTACAGAACTCTTCGTGTACCTCGACGATATTGTATTGTATGCGCGTTCATTACGGGAATACGAAATAAAATTCAACCGGTTAGCCGAAAGACTGCGTCGTGCATGCTCGAAGCTGCAGCCAGACAAATGCGAATTTCTACGGAAAGAAGTAGTTTATTTGGGGCACGTAATAAGCGAAGACGGCGTTCGACCGGATCCCAAAAAGCTCGTAGCATTGAAAGACTATCCACGACCGACCAATCCGACTAGAATTAAGGAATTTCTCGGCTTGGCTGGTTATTATCGTCGATTTATCGAACATTTTTCAGGCATTGCAAGGTCGCTCACTCAATTATTAAAGAAGGGAACTGTCTTCAAATGGACAGACACGCAAGAAAATGCATTCTCTAAATTGAGAGATGCGCTTTGTAAAGAACCGGTCTTGCAGCATCCTGACTTTACTGCACCTTTCATAATTACAACAGACGCTTCAGCTAGCGCAATCGGCGGTGTACTCAGCCAAGGCAAGATAGGCAGTGACCGACCGATATCATACGCATCGCGAACCTTAAATGAAGCAGAAGAAAAATATCCTGTTATCGAAAAGGAATGTCTAGCGATCGTATATTGCGTAAATTATTTCCGACCTTATGTTTACGGTAGGGAATTCTTATTGGTGACAGACCACAAACCGCTAGTTTGGCTCCATTCTGTAAAAGATCCAGCTAATCGACTGGTAGCATGGCGATTCAAACTCGAAAATTACCAGTATAAAATCGTTTATAAACCAGGCAGAGCTAACAGCAACGCAGACGCTTTATCACGGAATCCTCCCGAGAACAATAAATCAGTCTTTGTCGTTACGCCAGGCCGCACACGTGCTCAATCGAGCATTTCCGATGACGAGGATATTTTAGATTTTCACGTTACTAAAAAGCGAAAAGTCGAACAAGAAAAATCGGCAGTCAGCGAACTAGCCGGTTGCTCGAAAGAAGCTGCAATAGACAGCGATAACGAAAGTTGTCATACGATACCCGAAGACGGAGAACTCGATACAGAAGATGCAATGTCCGAAATTTCTGCCGATTCTTCTATCGACTCGCGTAGGTCAATTTCTCCTGCACCGTTAAGTACGTTCCAAATTGTCGAAACCAAGGATAGACTCTCGATGCGCAAAGATAACTTGCTATTTTTCATAACAACCAAAAATCAAGCTGTTGACGCCGGAGCAAAGGATTTAGCTTCCTCACTAACGCTGCCGGTATATAGGGATTTAGGGTTGCTACGAGCAGGGATCGAACGCGTCGGAGGTAGATTGTTAATAGGACTCCCGTTAAAATCCGATTTGCGATGCAATATTGTAATGGAAGATCTCGACGAATCAATGCAATCTATTCGAGATGTTGTTACCGAATTAATGATAAATTCAATAAGCGTAGCGAAAACCGAGTTTTTAGATAACATACCTTGGGCAAGAGTGCAAGAAAAATTGAGCCGGCATCTCGGCGATTTGTCAATTAAAATCACAGTATGTAAACAACTCGTTCGAATTCCATCGGAGGAAGAAAGAAACGATATTATAGCAGAATGCCACGATTCCCTCATCGGCGGTCATAAAAGCGTTACAAAGACCTATAACAGAATTCGCGAGAACTATTTTTGGACAAATATGAAAACTGATGTTCAGGAATATATTCAACACTGCCGGAATTGTCAATTAAAGAAACTTGTTCGCGTTAAAACCAAACAACCCATGATAATTACCGACACACCGGGTTCGGCTTTCGACAAAATCGCGATGGACATCGTTGGCCCATTTCCCATCACCAAGCAGGGAAACACACACATTCTCACAATACAAGATCTCTTGACAAAATACTCGTTGGGAATCCCGATGCACCGCATCACGGCGGCTGATATAGCCGACGCCTTCGTAAAACAATTTGTTGCCCGATTCGGAGCACCGAGGACACTTTTGACCGACCAGGGTACGAATTTCTGTAGCAGTCTTATGAAAGGGTTAGCAAAGAAATTCAAAATAAAACAATACAAGACAACATCATTCCATCCGCAGTCTAACGGGTCCATTGAGCGTTCTCATCACGTTCTCGTGGAATACCTGAAACACTATGTGGATAAGCAAAACGATTGGGACGAATTCCTAGAGATGGCAATGTTTTCCTATAACACTAGCCAACACGAAGGAGCGGGATTCACACCTCACGAACTAGTTTTTGGAAAACTGGCGAGACAACCAACAGCCAACGACAGGATCGAAGAGCAGCACGAGACAACGTACGCGCAATACCTTCGAGAATTATTTACAGAAATCCATGGTCTTCAGGAAATGGCTTCCGAACACTTGCAAAATGCCAAGGAAAAATCGATGGTCTACTACGACAAGAAGATCAACCCTCAGAATTTTAAGGTTGGCGACAAGGTGCTCGTTCTGAAGGAACCAAAAATCGGAAAATTTTATGATCAATACAGTGACCCTTGCCAAGTACTTGAAATTCTTTCTGGGGGGAACGTCAAAATAGAATTCAAAGGGAAACCTAAAGTCGTCCACGCAAACAAGCTACGGATGACGAAACTATAGGAACCCTTTTGTTACAGAATTTGACGCAGTCCGACCAACGAGGCCACGACAAACCAAGGTTCATCACGATGCACGTCCTTATCGCAGCGCTCGTTCTGATAGGAGCAGCTCGTGATACCGGGGCTTTGGTCGGCTACGATTGTGGAGGATCGACGCTGAACGTCACAACACTATCCTTGAACGATGTTAAGGAATGCGACATCCCGTCAAGCGAACCGGAACCAACACCGACTTACATCCAACTATTACAACTGTCGGAATTTTCCGACACTGCCGTAGTGCAATGCAAGATCCAGATTTCCCGTATCATAAACTATTGCGGAATGCATTCGCACAACTCGCTTGTCCACAACGGATTTCAAGAATATTTATACGAATTGGATGAAATAGCATGCCGACGCCTGCAGGAAACAGGAATCATTCGCCTTGGGTTCACAGCAGAAATATGCGGACTTCGTCGCAACGACACCACTACCAGAAGCGTCACTCTCGCTGGGTCAACAACCATGAATGGGAAATGCGAAGGGACCCAATACAGTGATCCATTCGGGACATGGGACAACGTAGTCGTACATGCATCCGTGAAGATCTCGCTATATAATTACCAGGCTGTGGTCAACCTTCGAGCGGGAAAAATTAATCTCCAATCAGGCACGCAATGCCAGCTCACCGACGGACACTGCGTCGACATCGAGGGCAACAGCGTATTCTGGAGAGAAGCCCCATTGGACTCCTGCAATTTCAACATGTACGATATTTTATACGAAGGGATTGCTTCTAAATTTACGACCACCAAAGATGAACCAAATCTCCCTGACGTATACACACTTACGACGGATCATACAACTTTTGCATTGGCTAAACGCTCGGAATACCTTGTCTGCGGCTACAGGCTCATACGGACCGAACACCCAAAATTATTTGTCTTGGAAACCGCAAAAGGACAATCGTTTGCCATACAGAAGAAAATTTCCGTCAACAACCTCGACATGTTCTCCTATATAAATTCGAAATTTATTTACGTCGAGAAACATGTGAGGAAACAAATAAAAAACTTATACAGAGACGTTTTCACAAAGTTTCACAAAGGTGCAACCTGGAGAGACAAATACTTCAGGGCGCACTGTCGACTGCTGCATTACTGCCGGAACGATTTGCCCGTACGGTCATGAAAGGGCCTGAGTACATGGCAGTAATCGCAGGCGAAGTGGCTCATGTGATAAAATGCGTTCCAGTAGACTGCAAGCTAAGACGAACCGAAGAGTGCTTCCAGGAACTTCCGGTAACATATCGCAACGAGTCGTACTTCCTGTCAGCAACATCCAGGATGCTGGTCAAATCAGCTACACAAATGAATTGCGATCCAGTTGTACCTGCGCAGTACCAAATCGATGGTACCTGGTATCGTTTTTTGCCTGGACCCATCGAAGTTTTAGCACCGCAATCTTTGGAACCACTATCGAAACCGAACTGGAAATACGAATCACCTGGAAATCTTGCCAGTAGTGGCATTTACACTGAAGCCGACATCACCAAGCTTCGGGAACGAATTATGTTTCCCGCAGAAAAACCCGCACTTCTCAACAACATAGCGCGAGGAGCAGTTGGCTACCAAGTACGGCCAGGTAGCATATCCATCCGTGGATTCCTCGACGAAGAAACACTAAACCACATCGCAGAAAACGCCGCAAATAAATTCTGGACTGGGTTTATGAAATTCGGATCAGCAAGCGGAGGCGTTGTTGGAGTTATCATGGTCCTTATACTGATCAAACTCGTTATCGACACGGTGATTAACGGGGTTGCCCTGCACGCACTGTATGGGTGGAGCCTGCACCTTCTCGGAGCAATATGGAATTCAGTTGCGGGACTACTACTTACACTGGCACACCGACATCGGGAAGAACCCAATACGGACATCGAATCTGGTCAACGACTCGAAGATATTCAACATAGAAGATCATCGCTTCCAGTACCAGAACCTCGTCGCACGTACCCCGATCTTCCACCTGCCAAATCAATGTCGAGCCTAGCTGGGGTCGACCCCGAACTTTCTGCACGGCTGTTCGGCTCTCGAATGCAGCGCATTGGCACTGCATCCGACTAAAACGGGGGGGGGGTGTTACGTCCGGGTCGTCCCCATGCGTTTTTAACCATTTAATTAATAAACCATTAATCATTTATCACTCTTTTATAAAATTATTAATTAATCTGGATGAGAACGTTCGTTCTCGCGACGAGCGAACTTTCTCACCACAATACGACCCTGGTGTACGGTGACGAAGCTTCGGTAAGCGTTCTCACCGTCCACCGGAAACGGTCGAAATATTATAATTTAAATATTATTAACTAAGGATGGTTCAATAACAGTGATCGCGTATCCGGGTAATTGTGCACCCCCGTAATTGTGTATTGGATTGATAATCGTGTATCGTGCATTAACTTTTAATGTACGTTGTTAATTATTATAAATCAGTTGAGTTCAGTGAGTTCGATATCCCTTATCCTAGCGTTCTCTCCGACTCAGCAACACTTCCCAGGTTCCGGATTGGATTATTTGGATTATCAACACCGGTAAGTCAAAATCTTTTCATACATCGATCGTTCGGCAATTGCTCCTAATCCCTGACGAGCGCATTCTCGTTTAAAATTGGAGCAACCCTATTGATGTGCTGCGTTCTCGACTTAACCGAGAAACGGGGACGTAACAGTATCAACAAATACAAACAAATATTCCTGAAAATATTTCGTTAATTTAAATATTTTTATTTATGCAATAGTCAATAAAAAAAAGAAATAGTGGAGCCGCGTAAAAAAGGAGCCGCGTTTTTTTGAATTCAAATGCTACTCCACGCCCGCGCTATAGCAGGCGAGAAATATGACAGCGCCGCTGCCTGAAAAGCATTGCGGCACTACCTTCATGAGAACTTTCATTCGACTGTGACGTGGGATGATAAGACATCCCCTCTCCCGGCGACCGCATGGCTATGTGTATATTAGGGTGGCTTGAAAAAAGAACTTTTTTTTTCTTTTAATCAAAATACATTCACGCCAAAGTATCTTCCATCAAGAGAATCGTGTCCAAAAATGAGCCCGATCGGACCATTTTTAGGGGTCGCGCAAGATTTTTCTAGTTTTCCCATTTGATTAACATGGGAAGAACGAAAAGTTTCCATTTAAAAAATCGTAGCTCCGCCAATTTTATAGGTACATTGATCCGGTTAGTTCCATTTGAAAGCTCTTGAAAAACCGACCAAAATGGCGTGCGTACCTTTGGGATCCCATTGCAACTTCCATCAATAATTTTGTTGTTTCGTAAGAAATTATTGACGGAAGTTGCAATCGGATTTCAAAGGTCCGCACGTCATTTTAAGCGGTTTTTCAAGAGCTTTCAAATGGAACTAACAGAATCAATGTACCTATAAAATTGGCGGAGCTACGATTTTTTTAATGGAAACTTTTCGTTCTTCTTATGTTAATCAAATGGGAAAACTAGAAAAATCTTGCGCGACCCCTAAAAATGGTCCGATCGGGCTCATTTTTGGACACGATTCTCTTGATGGAAGATAATTTGGCGTGAATGTATTTTGATTGAAAGAAGAAAAAAAAGTTTTTTTTCAAGCCGGCCTAGTATATGGACGATTCTTTTTCAACTGGGCCACTTTTTTTTTTCAACCCCCAATTTTTTTCATAATCTGCCAGTTTGAAATATTAGTCGAAAGGAACGTCCTCGATTTTTTTTAGATTTTTTTAAACCTCCGTTCAGAATTATCAATTTTTCATTTCGAACACTGTACCTCAAAAAATATTCATCGAACAAAAAAAACATAAGAATAAAAACTTTTTTATTTTTTCCGCTTTATCGAAAAAAAATCAAAATCATAATTTTTTTGATTGAGAAAATGAAAATTTGGCAAATAAATGAGAAAAACATTTTTTTAACCAAATAACACACCTTCGATTTCAATACAAATTTTACAGGATGTCTGTCATTCGGTAAAGTGTGTGTGTGAATTTTTCCAGAATGATACCTGCAATAGTTACGATGAAAGAAAATAAATTCTCTGCGAAATCTCATAGATCTCATAAATCATACATCATTTTGCAGGGGTTTTTATTTTTTTTTTCTCGTAACCATTGCAGGTACCATTCTGGAAAAATTCACGCACATACTTTACCAAATGACAGACATCCTGTAAAATTTGTACCGAAATCAAAGGTGTGTTATTTGGTTAGAAAAAATGTTTTCCTCATTTATTTTCCAAATTTTAATTTTCTCAATTCAAAAAAATTATAATTTTGATTTCTTTCGATAAAGCGGAAAAAATAAAAAAGTTTTTATGCCCATGTTTTTTTTTGTTCGATGAATATTCTTTGAGGTAAAGTGTTCGTAATGAAAAATTGAAAATCCTGAACGGACGTCTAAAAAAATCTAAAAAAAATCAAGGACGTTTCTTTTGACCAATATTTAAAACTAGCAGATTATGAAAAAAATTGGGGGTTGAAAAAAAAAAGTGGCCCAGTTGAAAAAGAATCGTCCATATACGAGAGCGCAGCGCAGCATCATTAGTATTACCATAATCCATCAACCTATAGATACTCTGACGCTACATGCATCAGACTGCGGATGGAACCCTCACGTTTATTTAAATAAATAACGGTTATTATAAAAAAGGTGTATTCAGAGCCAATTCGCTAAAACGAGATAACTCTACTTTCTTTTTAAACTTGTACGAGGAAATTTCCCTGTAACGTCGGCCAAAGTCGTTAGCCGGCATATGTTGACCAACCTACGGTTAATTTGAATCATGAGAAAGATTTTTTTCTCAAGCTCAATAATAATTAAAAAAAACACTCTATATCTCTTTTATCGCTTACAATCCGCTTCGAAATTGAAAAGATTTTGTTGAGTATTTAAACGCGAAAATTAGGAGACAGATGGCAAATTTTTTCTATAATCTCCGGCGAGAAAAACAGATCAATTCTAAATTTAACAGAGTTATTGGGGATATATTTAGTTGGAAAAAACCTAAAAACATTTGTACTTTTAGCAATATTTGCAAAATAACGACGAAACTTTTAAATAACTGTATCAAGTGACTCTTTTCGGTCCTTTTTCGAGTGAACGTGAAGAGTAAAAAAACTTTTTCCTCAGAACAATAAGCAAGGCTCGCAGAATTTAGTTTTCCTCAACTGCCGGTCGATTTTCTGTACGATTATTGGTCCATGAGATATCGATAATCAGACTTAATACCGTCAGCGTTGATTGAGTAAAGAAAAAAAATTCAGCCCAGGGACAACTTTTAGAACCGGAAAAATTTTGAAAATATTTTTTTTTGTATATTTAATTCAATAGCGCCATGAGTAATGCACAAAAAAATTGTTGCATACAAGGATTCAACAGTAGGCTTGTCAAGCTTCAAAATGTTCTTTTCTTCATTTCGATACAACTATTTTTCACAAAGTTACAGCCTTCCAGAAATCACCTAAAAAATTGTAAAATTGTTCTGCTCCTTCAATTTCCTCGCATCAATCGCGCGATTTTCAGGGATTATTCCGATTTTTATTATTTTTTACTTTGAAAACTTGTTGAAATAATATAGCAGAAATTAGTGTATCAAACGATCTGACCAATCAGCAAAGATCGAGGCATATTAATATCAATTATCACTTAACTAGAAAAGAGATTAAGAAAAATTTAATAAAATTGACTAACCTGTGTACACGCACAGTAACTGATGTAAAATTAACTTCTCTACCGGACACCAGTTTGCGGATGTCTTCACTAAGCAGTAACCAACAGTTGAATTCCATTGCTCACCGTGACAGTCTGGTTTAGGTATTTCTCCGAATGCTAGAGAGCGAATGTTGGACGATATATGACTCTTCCCCAGTTGGCACAAGAGAACCTCGCCTTTACTCAATTGGATTGCTCCTACGAAATTTACATGCATATTAATATAAAAAAAGATATTAAGGCACATCTGTGTAGATTGCCGGAAAAGTAGGTGAATTTTGGGAATTATTATGTCAAAAACTATTCGTCCGATTGAATTCAAGTTGGTTTCATTTGAAAGTATATACATTGAGGTATATTGACGATTTTTTATATAAATGTATAGCGAGTTCCCAAACTTCAAACGCGTTTATCTCGGAACACGCTTTTCAAAGTCGGTTCCCACTTTTTTTTAGATAACGGGTTGACCGATTCTTTTTAAATTTGGACACAATATGCACGGATAGGTAATGAAGTCCGGCACGTAAATTTTTTCTTTTAACTAATTTTTTTTTTTTTTTATCAACCAAAAAAGGTCGTAAATTGAGGTTAAAAAGTGAATTTCAATTTCAATCAAGCGCCATTTTGTGAAAAAAAAATCCTACGTGCCGAACAGCTCAAGACGTTACACTTTCAGAATCTTCTTGAAATTTTTGTTTCAGACCAACCGACTGCGAAAAAAAGTGGGAACCGCAAACCGTGCCGACGACAAAATTGTTTTACGCCGGCCAGAATAACACCGCTCCCATTCACTAGATATTAATATAAAAAATAGTCAACATACCTCAATGTATATACTTTCAAATAAAACCAACTCGAATTCAATCGGACGAACAATTTTTGAGATAATAATTCCCAAAATTCACCTACTTTTCCGGCAATCTACACAGTTGTACCCCCTTAAGTATGAGTAATTTATCGACTATATTTTTGTAAGTGACTCATTTTGGGGAAGACGCGTTCGATGATTCGGGGTCCTCCGAGGAAGTAATTGATTAGAACGGATGTAATTAAAAAGGAAGTCTTGTATATGAGGCGGTATTCCTCATCTGTCCCAACTTTGATAGTCACATTCTTTTATTGTCTTCAAATTTTCAGGATATGTTTTTCTATACAATGAGCAGTTACTCACCAATTTTTAGACCTCCGCGATCATCCCTTCTCGAGTTACAGGGGATGAAAGTTCCAAAAACATCATTTTTCGACGTTCGCGCGCGTAACTTCGAATGGTCGTAAATCCCCTTCTGGAGGACCTAAATTAAATTTCGAACGGTATTTTAAAAAGCATTTTTTACGTCAGTCCAGGCTATTAAATTTGATTCCAATTTCGTTCACATTTTTCATCAACAAATTGCAACGTCAAATGTTTAAACAAATTTTTTCGCTCTTCTCGGCGTGCTATAACTCCCTTTCTAAAAGTGCAAAATGGACTTCTGAGTGGTGGTTTGAAAAACGATTTTCATGTTGTTTCAAACTATCAATTATACATATTTTTTAAATGGAATTTTCATTAAAAAATTACGAAGTGAAATTTTTAAACAATTCTTTTTGTTCTTCGGACACCTCCGGTTTTTTTGAAAATATTTCTAAATGAAAATTTAGCTTTTTTTCTATCGAAACCATGTTTTTTTATCGTGAACACCGTTGAAGTGTGAGAGTTGCGTTTTATTGCGGCGCCCCTCACAACTTATCACTGGATTATATGATATCAAAAAATCAAAATGATTCCATTAGGTGATAAGTCTCTGCAGATAATGACGTCGATTTCTTTTTTTTATTCGAACGTATTTGAAGATGGCAACATTTTCAATTTTTTTGATAAAAAAATAAGAATTTCGACTTCTAGGTGCCGTGGGAAATTGCAAAATCAATTTAAAAGAAAATACTCGACGTGATTACCTGCAGAAGCTTATTACCTAATAAAATCATGTTGATTTTTTTATCTCAGATAATCCAGTGATGAGTTATGAGGGGCACCGCAATAAAACTTATTTTTAAGACGTCCGCGTAGATTCTCCGGCAATGGCTCATTTTTTCATAAAAGTTAATGAACATTTTATAGAATATTCTTTAAATGTTACTTCATTGAGTAGTTATTATAGAAATAAATGGATATTAACTGTGTTGTCAAAAAAAAATTATCAAAAATATGCTTTTTTTTATATCAAATTAACTTTACCCTCCCCTTAAACTATACGTGTGGCTGTCGCATTATAAACGATAACCACATTGTTCACAGTGTTTGATTTTGGAACGCGACCGAGTAAAAAGTTTAAAAGCTCCTGCACAGGAGTGATCGTACTCAGCCGTGAGAGTGGACGAAATACTTGCCGTCGAACTGCTTTAAATAATGTATATTCATTGAAATAATAGAACAGTTATTATTCAACGGAGGACTTTTATTTATTCTGCTACTTTGTTTCTTTTTCGAAATTTGATAGTGAAGTCACTTTACAAAGAATGACGTTGAAAGCGTTTTAAAATTTTTTTTTGTACGAAAAAAAATTCGTACCCCTTAATTATTACCCCATAATTAACGAAATCAAAGAAGTATTTTTTTCGAAAACGGCTCGACCGATTCCGATGAAAAAATGTATGTTATGCATGTTATTGAACGCATTCAATGAAAATGTTGAAAGAAATATTTAGACGAAAAAAAAAATTTCTAAATTTTTTTTCAATTTTCGGAAACATTTTTTGGAGTTATATTTTATAGTGATACCCGCAATTTTTTGTGAATATTCTTTGACATGTTTTCTCAGACATGTAATTTTTCCAAATTTTTTGAAGTGGTACAAAAGAGTAGAATAAAATGAAAATCATACTTAGGACACTGTGAAGTATAGAGCCCCGAGTCTATTAGTGTGTGAGGTTCTCACCGTTTTATTTCTTCCGGAAACAAAAATTTCCATTTATGTTTTGTCAGCACCGTTGTTGGCAAATCACATATCGTTACTTTTATAATTTGATTAACATGGCTTGGAATATAACCGCGCATACAGACGTGATGTAAAATGAGGTACAAAAAAAAGTCATCGAATTGTCGTCGAATTCCGCATCTAAAAGTTATTTTTTGCTCTGAATTTGAATATGGAATCGAAGTTTCGAAATCGAACACGGCGGAAAGAAATAAAAAAATGCATTTTAATGAAACTTGGTACCCATAAGTTTTTCGCATAGCTGAATTTGAGACACGATCATCATACGAACGTCGCGGACAATATGATGTAAAAATTTTGAAACTCGAAACGCCGGATCAAATAGGCCTCCGCGAGAGGGCCAAGGATTTGCTCGCAAAATCTAAAAAATTACAAAAAATCTCGGAAACCCGCGATTATTACAAAATTCTCGGAGTTTCGAGAACAGCGTTCAAGCAAGAGATCACGGAGGCTTACAGAATAGCCGCACGGACTTGGCATCCGAACAATTTCCGAGATTCCGAAATGTGTTTTTCATTGAGAAAAATAAATCATAAATTCCGAACGAAACGTCGGACCAAGCTCTGTAAGATCTCAAAATTTTTGTTTTCGTTCAAAGAATCCATAAAAAAATAATTTGTAAAAATAAAATGAGCATTTTTAGTTTTATACAATTTTAAATTATTTGATTGTTAATAACAATTGATTCATAGGTGCAACATAATTATGAGTAACTTAATCATAGATATAGTGCAAAAACGAAAAAAAAAAAAACACCGATAGTTTTTCAATTTCTCACTGACCGTTGCTGACATGACACATTGATTTGTTTAACCGGCGAACCCGTTAAAAAGCTGTAACTTCCCAACCAAGTCGATGCCCAATTCCGGTGATGTCTCAACATTTTCCTTTTTAATTAAGGAATTATAAAAAAAATTTTTTTTAAATAAAATGAGTGTTTTTTGTTTTATTAAATTTTTAATTTTCATTTGACTGTATCTCAAAAGCGGGGCCTCGAAATGAAAAACCCCGAAATACGGGTCTCTTTATTTTCAACATATATTGATGTCAAAAATTAGGGGGCAAATATTTTGACCCAAGGGTCAATGCCGTCCGAGTTGACGTGGAATACCCCATATATATTTATTTGTAACAAAGTATTAGATTTTTCGTTTCTAAGAATTATTATTATTATTTTTTTTTTTTTTAAACCCTTTTAATTCAATTAATATGATTTACTCGTTTGAAGAAGAAAAAAATATGATTTAATCGATGAAATTCATGTTTCCAAAGCAATGAATAAGTTTTTTTTGGTATCTTTCACTGCCATCTCTTTTCAGTCAAAAAAAATATTTCATTTATCGTCGCAGTATTTATTTTCATTCAATTCAGAACGTGCAAATTCCAAAAACTTGTTAAAGAGAAAGGACGAAATAAATGATAACCGAGAGCTTCCGCAAGCAACATTGATATTGTGGTGGAAAAATGAAAAATTACTTATCATTTGTTTTCGGTCCGTCCTCTCGTGGACTCTCCAAACTCTCCCGAGCTCTCCATCCTTGCCCCGAAGGACCACCCTCTGCTCTCTGGTCTGGTCGGAACATCCGTTCTCCAAATCGGGTCTTAATATTCAAGGTCAACACACACTCCGAATCACGACGATCAAAACAACGAAAAAATGGAATAATTGAGAGAAAAAAAATTATTTATACACGATCACCGTCACGTACCACACGTTCGTAAGACGCGAGGGCGAGACTTGTGCAGATTGCGTAGTTCGATCAAGCGTAGCTGAACGAGTGAAGTCGGTAGCCGGCTTTGAGACGTTGTAGGACTCTTCGAACGTCTTTGTTAGGGGCTGCAGGAGATGAGGCCCCACCACGTTTCCCCGGCTTAAAACCGACGCGCAGTCCCTTTGTCGTGGGACTGATGACGCTAGCTTTTTTGGATCATCGAATGCTGGCTCGTGTGTGTCGGTGTGTCCACCTATGGCTGTAATTATTTTCGTAAGCGTAGTAGTTACATCCGGTGATAAGGAATAACCGTTGCGAGCCGTCGCAACGTTCAACGATAAAAATTTTGTTTACACGAAGGTCGCCCGAGCTGTAACAATGTCGAAAATGTTGGATCAGCAGACGAGCGGTGTTAAATCGCGGATAAATAACCATTTAGTTTTTTGTTATTGACGTAGCAAACGACGAATTTAGATTTGAGGCCTTATATAAGCGATTTCGCCGATTTTCGAAGGTACTTTTCTAGACGTGGTTAACCCTCCGTGGTCACACATTCTAAAAAATAACGCGCTGGTCACACGGGGTCGCGATGCTCCCAGCCATGTTTAAACGATTGTCGCGTTGCCAGTATCATTCCGAACGGCTTATAAAAATTCAGGATATCACTTCGAACCTTTTAGAATGAGAATATCATGGCGAAAATTTTTTATCAAATTTTCGAAATGGCGAAAAAAAATCAGCAAGGAGGCAATGCGTTAAAAAAAACTATTTTTTACTTAAAAAATCATAACTCTGGCAATTTTCAATATATTTTCATACGATTTTAGGGTGATACTCTTGAGATATTATACTTTACGGAAAAAATAGCTCTATAGTGGGCGTTTCAAAAAAAGTATTTATTTTGATATTGGAAGAGGGTCCATTTCGGAGAAAATAAAGTACGTTAATCATGGAAAAATTATCATAAAAAATTTATTATAAAAATTGGTTCGAGAAATGAGCAATAATTGTGTATATATACAAAATTCATTGTTTCCCACCACAGTTGACACAGACAAACATTCTGTGCTTGAAAATTTTTTTGTATGTTTTTTTTTACATTTCGACAGATCGATTATGCTTAGTTTCAAATTGAGGCAGGATTCTACTTTGAAACCATGAAAAAAACGCTATTTGCGTGAATTTTTTCTGAGAATACTATCAAAGATATCGATGGGGTTTTAAATGTTCGATGAATACACTCTTTAAGTACATAAAAAAATTTTTTTTAATATATTTTATTCATTTTTTATACACGTAAAATATGTTTAAAGCCAACGCCTCGAAAAGAAGGTACCGTTGCCGTGGTCGTGAAATCTTCCCGACGGATGGTCTGAAACAAAAAAAATCAAATAGTTTCATGTTCAGTATGTCTTCAGGAACCGACCTAACTAGAATATTTTATATACGTGCAAAATTAACAAAATGGCGGCTAAAATACGAAAAAAGAAAAAAAATGCGTTTAATTCCGATCAAAATTTTAAGTTGATTGTAGTTAGGTCGGTTGGTACAAACATATAGAATATGTGTTTCAAATTTCATAAGGATCGGCTTAGTACTTTTTGAGTTATCACGACCACGGTACTTGAAAATGTCGTTTCGAGAAAAACGCGTTTAAAGTTTTGGTGAGTGATAAATCGTAGAAAAAATTATCTTACCCTTGCCACCTCTAGCCACAAGTGGTTAGGCCGGAATCTCCAGCATCGATTGTTTCACATTTACCTTTTTTAGTTCGCTGCTCGTCGCTCCGGGTAGTGGCGCTGCAAAAACATCTACCGCAAAAACAGGCTCCGTGGTACATCTCTCCTCTAATCTCTGACCAGGCTTTAAAAAAAAACAAAAAAATTAGTGTGTCGCATGTGCATTGAATCAGATGACGTCCTATCGTCCTAATCGGATTACGAAACCTCATTAAATTTGTGATGCCAATAATTAGTTCTACTCGAAGAAATAACGGAAGGTGGAATGTGGACATAACCTCAACAACTATTACGTGCGACTTATATTTACAAATGATCGAATGTTTCATGAATCAGAAACGTTTTATTTCTGACAAATGAAACGATGCACAATAATTTGATTGTGTACTCCTGAGGCCTTCGTCGGCCTCTAAGGAGGCATCCACTGTAGGTGGCCCTCAGAAGTTAGCACTGCCAAAAAAATGTTCCTTCCTAATTGACACTACGGGGCTCATATGACGTATCTGAAATCTAATAATAAGGAAAATTTATAATCTTTGCATGGGGGCTATCGCAGTGGGTACAGAAAAATTTTCAGCCAAAAAATGACCAAATAGGATATCTTTGTAAAATGTTTCGCATTTGAAAAAGAGAGCAAGTCGAGGGCCTCTCTAGTAGAGAAATAATCATTAATAAATCAAAACATGTATTTATATCAACAAACGTAAATATTTCAGAAATACCCAGCGATAACTTGCTTCGAAAGAATTTGGCAAAAAAATTTTACTTTTCAACTTGTCACAGTGGCTTGCCCCTTAAGAATTTCTCAAGAAAAGTACCTTTTAAAACTTGTGGATTTTCGAAAATATATATTTTTTGTAGTGCGTAAAAGAAAATTGAGGAAAGTATTCTGTTCCACCTGGATAAAAATGTCTTCAGCCGATGATGTTTCGAACATTGGATCGAGGACCCAAGACCTCAACCTGGGACATAACGAGAGAAACGCCGTAAATGCGGGCGATGAGGATGGCGCTTCATCTTCGCCTCAAAATGTACAGAATATAGTTATGTTTTCTCGCGCAAGACGAGCTCTTCTCTTCGGATGCGACGAGGAACAGTCCTCGTCGTCGTCGGGACGAAATGGAGAATCTTCTTCCTCAAACATAGACAAGTATGAAAATCCTTTTCTGCGACCCTCTTTGAGGTAGAGCACCTTAAAAACAATTTTGGGGATACTCTTATAGCGACAGATGCCCATTTCCATTATCTTCGCAACAGTTAATTTTTTGGGTTTGAAAACAGATCATAAATGACAGCGAGTATTTTTTTTTACGGTCACCAACAATTTGCTCTAGCTGAAAAATGAATTGCTATTTGTTACTGTTAAAGGGCAGTTTATATATGCGTATGCCTTTTTCAGAACAAAATATAAATGCATACTCAAGAAATCTTACAACAAGATTAATATTTGATCCTCTTGCCATGACGCCCTCAGTCTTCGGCGATTGACACCGTAGACCTGAGCTGCGTTAAACTAGAAGTATTTTAGCACCACTGGGAACTGCCATTGAGTATAGATACGCCCGGTTGCAAGAATTACACCATGCATTGCGGTTATTGAAAAAATTTGTTCGTCGAGCCATTACCGATCTCATCCTATACCTGAAAATCCTGACGTGGCTTAGCTTTAAAAATAATGCATCGACGCTGTTGGGAGCTTTGGTAAAATTTTGGAACAATGGTTTTTTCTTCGTACATATTCCAAAAGACACATTCATCGGGGATGTATCATCGTCGTGGCACGTTCATTATTTTATTCTTTCATTGACAGACAATCCGCTTGCAAAACTTTCAATGCATTTTTCTCAAAATGACATTTTTGAATCTGGTCGACAGTAAATCAAAAACCCTATGCATCCAATGATTTTTTATCAAGGTCTTGTTCTGTTTATCAGAACCGTCTGTACAGCACTTATCAGTTTTTGTTCTAAATAAAGCCCATAAAAACGTTCAAATTAGGAAAGAAACACCTTAAAAGTCCGCTAATTGGCTATTTTTTCTAGCTAAATAAATTTCTCTTATTCAAAAATTATATATCTTTCTTATTTAATGAGTTTTAAATGCGCCCTATGGGCCCAATACTGTCAACCGGGTGGCAAACATTTTTCGACAGTCTCAACTTCTGTGTTCAGGGGTGTCAGGGAGTTCGTACAAAATTATTGTCAATGAATTTGTTCCAAACTTGAATTTATATCATCAAACTCCGGTGACCATGGAAAAAAGCAATGATAACTTTCTCTTCCACACGCTTTCCCTTTTAATTAATCCACTTTTTGCAGTCGTCCTCCAAGTAATTCCACGGACACTCTTCATTTGGAGAGCCGGCCTTCGATGAACTCTCCGTTGAACAATGCTCAATCGCATCACTCGGCCTCAGCCACGTACAACTGGCAAGGTAGCAGAGCGACCATAAAAGAACGTTTCGCGTTTCTCTTCAACAACGAGATATTGTCCGACGTAAGATTTTTGGTTGGACGAGGAGCTCAACAACAACGCATTCCGGCTCACAAACTCGTTCTGTCGTCCGGTAGCGCGGTATTCGATGCGATGTTCAACGGAACTTTGGCCACAGCTTCGCCGGAAATTGAAGTTCCCGACGTTGAACCCATTGCTTTTCTCGCTGTATTGTTATTTTTGTACACGGATCAATTGCAAATTGGTCCCGAAACCGTTATGACAACGCTTTATACGGCGAAAAAATATGCCGTTTCCCCGTTGGAAAAGCACTGCGTAGAATTTTTGCGAAGCAACTTGACGAGCGACAATGCTTTCTTGCTGTTGACCCAAGCCCGATTGTTCGACGAGCCACAACTCGCTTCCGTTTGTCTCGATACCATCGATGAATTTACAACTGACGCGCTAAACGCCGATGGATTCACGGATATCGATATCGACACGTTGATGGTCGTTCTCGAACGTGATACACTAAGAATTCGCGAATCCAAGATATTTCAAGCCGTCGTACGGTAAAACGATTCAGGCTTGTCTTCGAGTCGTAATGACGACTGGTCAATCAATCGTCCAGGGACGTTAATCGTGATATCGTTAACAGGTGGTCAGAAGCGGAATGTGTGAGACAACAGTTACCCGTTACTCCGGAAAATCAAAGATCCGTTCTAGGCCGAGCGCTGTCGTTGGTACGTTTTCCGCTAATGTCCGTTGAAGAATTCGCGGCTGGTCCTGCACAATGTGGATTGCTTACCGACAAAGAGGCAAGTTATTCAATCGAACGTCATATAGAGATCGTTATTTTCATAATTTCCGTGCATTTTCTTGATCTATTTGAAACGACAGTGTTCGATGAATAACAATAAAAAGTTGAACGTTGAAACTTGAAAATTGCTTCCTTAGAATTCAAGAAACCTGCAAGTTGAAATTTGCAAATTGCTTCCTCACAAGTCGAGATATTGTAAGAATCGTTCTCTATGAGAAAATTATTTATATTAACTTCGGCTTCCTCAGAGAGGAAGATTCTCACAATATCCCCCAACTCTGGGGTAGCAGCTTGCAATTTTCAACTTGCAAGTTTCTTGAATTCTGAGGAAGGAACTTGCAAGTTTCAAATTGCAGCTTATTCCCCATATAAAATTCGGTCCTATTTTCGTACGTTTCACGGTTAATGTAAGTGATATTCTATACATGTAGCGAGTTCGAGTTCGATTAGTCGAAGCCGTCCGGGTTCGAGCGAAACGTCACTTTTCGGAAAATTCGATTCCTCTAACCGATCTTTACTAACAAGGGGACCCTGTCAACTCGTCATCACCGATTTGGCCCAAATTTACAGTATATGTAGGGCTTGACTATAAATGAAAGTGACGCAAGCGGGTGGGCCAGATGGCCAAGCGTTAATGAGATAAAACATTTTTGGCGCGGACCGGCCAGCGACCGGTAGCTCATGAGCCTGCTATGTGAGCAGGATTTTCATTAGCTGGTGTTGGCGCAGCGGTAAGAGCTCGGATTCATAGTACGGAGGTCGTGGGTTCGATTCCCCGTGTGGGGAAACTTTTTTTTTTTTTTTTTTTAATTCACAATTAAAAAAATTACTTTCTGTTATTATTATTATTTATTATTGTTTAACTTTTTAATTGTAATTGTTAATTTGAAAATTTAATTATTTTATTAGTATTAATATTTATTATTTGTTTCTTTATAACTTCAACGGTTCATTCTTAAAATTGCTTTCTTTTATTATTACTATTATTGTTATTATTCTTTATTTTATTTTTACGATACTTGCGCCACAAATGAACCGTAGTAATTCATAATGTAGTATGCTTACTTATAATTTTACAAAAGTATTTCCAGAGGTATTGTAATTAAAGCGTACACGAGGAATTGGTATATAAAATTAGATATTTTTATTATTGTACAGGATAATCACATGTGCTGGGGTGATAATTATCGTAAAAACAAGGGAAACAGTAATTGTGTCGGCACCTTGCACACGTTACAAAAGCCGCGTTTTCACAGCTACATGGTTTTTTTAAATTATCCATAGAAAAACAAGCTTGATTTACATTCATAAAAGTTTCTCTGTCGTCGCAGAGTTTGGCAGCGAACCACGCGTAATGCAACGTGTCGCGGAATATTGGCGAGGATAGCTGGTGATGCAGGATGGAATGTATTTTGATGCAGTCTTCGCGGGATGTAATTTCTCGTTCTCTCTCGATGAGATAAGAGCAGTTTTGAATCTTCCTGATAAAATTCTTTACCTGACGATAAAAATACACGTCGCAGGGTTGCACTAGAGGAGGGCATTTCGGGTAATGGAGTAAAGCATACCACATTATAAATTACTACGGTTCATTTGTGGCGCAAGTATCGTAAAAATAATATAAAGAATAATAACAATAATAGTAATAATAAAAGAAAGCAACTTTAAGAATTAACCGTTGAAGTTATAAAGAAACAAATAATAAATATTAATACTAATAAAATAATTAAATTTACAAATTAACAATAACGATTGAAAAGTTAAACAATTATAAATAATAATAATAATAACAGAAAGTAATTTTTGAAATTGTGAATTGAAAAAAAAAAAAAAAAGTTTCCCCACACGGGGAATCGAACCTACGACCCCCGTACTATGAATCCGAGCTTTTACCGCTGCGCCAACACCAGCTATTGAAAATCCTGGTCACATAGCAGGCTCATGAGCTACCGGTCGCTTGCCGGTCCGCGCCAAAAATGTTTTATCTTATTAACGCTTGGCCATCTGGCCCTCCCGCTTGCGTCACTTTCATTTATAGTCAAGCCCTACATATACTGTAAATTTGGGCCAAATCGGTGATGACGAGTTGACAGGGTCCCCTTGTAAATTTTATACATAGTGCAGTCACTGTTCTATACCTGTAGCGAGTTTTCGGGCTCAATCTGCTGAAGTTGTCGTGAGTTAGAACGGAACATTAATTTTTCGCGATGGATTTGGCTCAAATGCAATACCAACCAACCGTGGGTAAAAACTCATTCGTAACGAACTATTTACACGAATATCTCAAAGTTTGCGATCGCTATTGTGTAAAAGTTGTTTTTTGGTATTTGAAAACGACACAAAGCCCAAACCCCAGCTACAATCATGACGAAAATTCGAGCCAACAACGAGATTAGAGAGCTGCACATGTGCGCAAAATTTGGGGGCTGCAGTTAAAGCCGTTCCCGACTTATACACGTTTGAATTTTGGGAATCTATTACACACGTACACGCACGCACACACACATACATCCGGACATTTTCTCCAAATGTGTTTTCTCGACGTTTTCGCACATTCTGAACATAATGGCATTAGGACATCGATAAAATAAAATTTCACCAATACGTAGCTTTCTCTATGAGTGAGGAACATAAATACTTACTTGCGTCGATAACAGCCCGTTGAATTCGATCTTTATATCCGCAGGTTGTTTCTCTCTTTCTATATTTCACGGTTAATCCGAAACCCACAGTGGGGTTTGAAGCTATGCCGCGATGCCGTATGTTGGGGAAAGAATTGACCGTCTGCAGATTTCAGCAAACGGAACGACGATGGGGTTACAGTGGAACGAGCGATCGAATACGGTGAGAGCTATAATGCAACATGAAGAAAATCTACCCAAATACCCTGAATCTGTATTATTAAATTTTTTTTAAGATGCAAGTTGAAACTTGCAAACTGCTTTCTCCGAATTTTAAGTTATGTACAAACTCATGTGGAGAACTATTTCAAACGATTCTGGCTTTCTCATCGAGCATTTCGTGCATTACATTAAATTCGGAGAAAACAGTTTGCAAGATTTAACTTGCTACTTCTTGGGCTTTTATAAATTCTGAGCTTTCCAAAATACAAATTCCTCTGAAATTTGAACTCTTCTAACGATCTTCACAAAATTCCATTCATAGTGCGGCACAATGATGTTCCGTAACTGTAGGGCCTTAAGGTTGTGGGGTTAGGCCGAAACGATGTCACTGAGATGAAATTTTTTGTGGACGTTCATGATCCCTTCACTAATCAACCTGTCAAATTTCAAAACAATCCACAGTACAGTTATTAAGAAAAAAAATCGCAAAGTTGGAGTATTTGGTGTGCTCATCACATTATGTTTATGGGAATGTTCCGAACATTTTTCAGTATATTATATATATCTGCCGAGAAAACGATGCCACGGAGTTGAAAAATCAGATACGGTTAAATGGAATATCGGACTAACTTTTGGTGCCTTGAAAATAATAATTTACAGTACCGATACAAAGTTATTCATGATTTTAATCGCGAATTTTCCAAAAATTGAGTACACAAAATATTAGGCTTCGGAAGCATGGCAACAGCGTAGCCGGCACAAGCGCTCCCTACCTTAGCGACATATGATAATTATGCATGTTTCCCGGACCAATGTTCATGGTTGATAAACAAACACTTCGATTTTGAGGCTAGGAACGGGGCGCGTATATGACAGCTGTGCGACACTGGTGCTCAACCCAAGCATATTATCGTGGGTCATAATTTACGTTGTTGCCAGTTCGTTTTGCAATAATTGATCTCTAACGAATTATCGAAAACAATGCCATAAACTAATAGAAATAATTCCTGTAACCATCACTTTGTCAAAAATGCATATTCTTTCAAACCGATGTGGATTCGTTCCTCGAAAAATGACATTAAATACGTCGATAATTTGACGACAAACAGTTGAGAACCATTCATCGGTTCCGTGCATAAGCATAGGGCCCCCCCCTCATGCTTCACCCCCGACGGCTAGACCCCACAACAACCTTAAGGAGGCTCGGTCACGGAGGGGCGGGTTGCGCGGGCGTTTAAGCGGGGCCCATTTTTTTTTTCAGTCATACGCATGTTTGGCATAATACGGTTGATTATAAACGTATTATTGATAATTTTATACAAAACTAACTAGCTGGGCATCGATAAATAAATACCGCAGAATTGGCACAATTTTACGTTACGATACTGCCTAAAGAAGTACGGCAACATCGCAATTCTCCATGCCACCCTCTCCTCTGATCGCCGCTGATTTTCTTCTGACACCGCGAGCTGACAGTTCGAGATTTTTATTGTGACAGAAAATATGCGTTGAACTAACCCGATTCTAAGGCTATGACAGTTTGGTTAGCGCCGCCGCAAAGCGGTGGATCGAGCCAGGACTAAACAAACGAACACCTGATTCCTGTGACGCTGCCAGATCTTCACACGTTCGCGAAACATCGGAGTTATAAATATTTCGACATTTTAACATTGAATATCTTTTTACATAAGTCGATGACCCACAACTTTTTCATTATATTTGGAATCTTCATGACCTAATCAACGTTACTGTGGTTTTTTATCAATATCTGTTGTCTGAGTGCAAAAATATCGCTTCATACAAGTCTTTTGGGGGTGCATCTTCCATAAGCCCTGTGTTAAAAATCCCAAGTTTAACTATTTTTATCTCTTATTTAGTCGTTAACCTTATCTGAAACTTTGCATACGTGAATATGGGTACATTATCTATGATATACTTGAAAATTATTTTTTTCTGTTGTTGAGACGTTAGCGACGGAGCCTCCTTAAGACTCAATCGCTCAGAGCTTAAGTGGGTGAACATTTTTTGGAAAATTCAAAGACCAAGAGATTGTAAAGCTTCACGTGATGCTTCTCAAGATTTTTCAAGGTCATTGAACACAAACATACCGATATTTCATCCGAATATTATCCGTGGTTGTACCAGCACATTTATAAAATATTTACATAAAAATCCTGATATAACCTAAATAATCCTTATCCTCCTGCTTTTCTCTTTTCTACAGGTTCAGCGTGGACAGACGAATATTCCTCATTGGTTACGGCGTTTACGGAAGCGCCCTCGGGCCGGCCGAATACCAAGTAACGATAGAACTTATTCACACGGCTTCCGGTAAAGTGATAGCCACTAACGCAACGAGTTTTAGCTGCGACGGTTCGGATTATACTTATCGATTAACGTTCAAGGAACCTGCCGAAATAATTTCAAATACCATATACACTGCCTCGGCAAAGTTCAAGGTTGGTAATCGGGAAATGCGACGAATCGCATTAAAATCATCGTCAATTTTGTTACGATTGACCGACTTTTATCATTTTCAACAATCTTTTAATTTCGTGATTTCATCGACTCTTAACTCTGAATTGATTAAGGGGGCAAGTCATTGAAATAGTGAAAAAATGTATACTTTCGTTTGATATATTTCGAAAGATACATTTATCGGGAATATATCGTTTTTTTTTATTATGTTCATTATTTTTTCTTGGATTTATGAATAATGTGCAGTCAACATTTTAATGGATTTTTCTTAAAATGACATTTTTAACCTGATTGACCAGAAATGAAGGGCACTATGCAACCGATCAATATCATGAAGATCTCAGAATTGGTTTATCGATTCAATATGACAAACAATTTAGGGAACCAATTAGTTTTTTATAAAACTAATAAAGTTCTATATCGGTACTCGCTAGCTCTAGCGCTCTCAAGGGGAGTTCGTTGGATGACCCAACTATATTCGGAAATTTGTGAAAGCCAACGGACGGTAGGGAACAGAAAGTGAAGTATGGATAATTCAACGACTCACTTGTGTATCCTTGACCGATGTAATTCTGAATTTATTCTTTCTCGGTTTGTCAATTCCTCGAATTTGACTTCCTTCAATAATTTCTCCAATGATAATTCTTTGACAACTTCTTCATTTCCGCCGGACTCGCCACATTCAACAATATCAATCCGAATCATACGTTATATTATACATTAGAGTGTTTCAAAAAAAAAATTGATTGATTTACCAACGGGCCACACCAGAAATAGTCAGCTTAGATAGAAAAAAAAATGCTGACAAAAGATGAGCATTCTAGATTGAGTGGTAGATCCCCCTCAATTGACTTTTAATTTTTTTTTTCCTTTTTTTGAATTAAAGACAGATTATTGTTAGCAAAAAATTTTTTTTGTGCCTACACCTGCCAAGGGATCAGCTTAGTCTCAGATAAAATGTTCTTAGAATTTTAACTTTTTAATTAAATTTAATAGGGGAGATTTATAAAAATAACGAAAAAAACTCAGATTTCAATATTCATTATCAAATGGAAACTGAGGATTTTATGAAGTACACTCTGGAGCAATTTTTGTATTACTGATACACTCTGAAACATTGATACAGGAATTGGAGCAATTCCCGTACTTCACAAAATCATCAGTTTCCATTTGATAATGAATATTGAAATCTGAGTGTTTTGTTATTTTTATATATCTCCGGTATTAAATTTAATTAAAGAATTAAAATTCTAAGAACGTTTTATTTGAGACTAAGCTGATCCCCTGGCAGGTGTAGGCACAGAAAAAATTTTTGCTAACACTAATCTGTCTTTAATTAAAAAAAAAGAAAAAAAAATATCAAAAGTCAATTGAGGGGGATCTACCACTCAACCTAGAATGCTTATCTTTTGTCAGAATTTTTTTTTCTATCTAAGCTGACTATTTCCGGTGTGGCCCGTTGGAAAATCAAAAAATTTTTTTTTTTTTTTTAAACACATTATACACAGATACAATAATTTAGTCCTGACTCCCCGAGGGCTGACTGAGGTCGCCAAGACCTAAATAAATTTTTCTTCACAAATAATTCGCAAAAATACCTTTATTGCTGAGCTCGGTGCAGTTGCTTGCCCCCTTGAATAATCAGAGTTTACAAATATAATTATTTGAACGAATTTTCCCACTTGCTAGCAAATATTGGTAACGTGCTCAGACCACGAATTGTAGATAAAAATATTATTTTTTACGAGGAAAACGGGGAAAAATCGATTCCGATCGTGCTTAAAAACTCATCTCGTATCGACTGAAAATTAATCGTTCAACCTTTCGTTCCTCAGGGCCCGGATTCACACTACGGAACAAAGGGCTTGCGACGAGTAACAGTGGATTGTGATTCGGGAAAAGATAAGGTGCGATTTTCGTTCAGCTTCGCAGCTGGTGATAACAATGGAACGTCTCTCGAGGATGGTCAAATTCCGGAACTCATATTTTACACGTAATTAATTGTCGTAACACATTGTTAAAAAATTGCATTCCTTCCGGCCTGTGAATAATCGGTATTAAAAATTTTAATCGTGCGACAGTGAAATTATGTAATTTTTTTTAATGCAAAAATATAACTAAACATTTATGCAGAATGTTATCTATCATAAATAATTACACACGTGTACTGGGTCTTACGTGTTTATTTTTTATTGGATCAATTGATTTTGTATTTAGATTGATGAGTTTATTCTCATAAAAATAGGCTTTGTTCAAATAATCACGTGACATTCTAATTTTACGTGATTCATTTCGCGAGATATTTTACGTTTGGCTTTGAGTAAAAGTATCTGTTTCGTAAAATCGAAAAATCCTATGACGACCAAACAACGTTGATTTCTAACTATCAACAAGAAATAATCTTATTTCTGAAGAATGATTAATTCGGACCTACAAAAACCTCACGCAAAGCCGTATGGCGTCTTTCGACAGGTGAAAATAAAGATTAATCGGGAAAGACGATGGTGAGTGACTCGGCACTTTTATTATTTCTCAAGTTCATATAAAATTCCATAAATGATAACTATGTACAAAGTTTACACGGAGCTCAGAAGACACCGAGGTTGCGAAACGCGTAAGTAAAATATTCGATTATAGGGAGTGTGCAGCGTGCAAGTGGCGCCGTCCTGGTGGCTGTCAGTGGCAGCCACTCGACTCGACTTTTCAAAGAAATTTGCCACCATTCACGTTATTCATTTATTATTACGAAGAAGATCGAGCATTATTTCACATGCAACTGCGAACTAGTTGATACAAGTTGATAGGCGACACATTTCCAGGTGGCGCTACGCGCGGCGCTTTCGTCGTTGGCCCGTAAGCCCCGCCCCGCTGCACAGTCCCTACAGGAATTATTTCTATTAATTTATGGCATTTTTTTCGATAATTCGTTAGAGATCAATTATTGCAAGACGATCTGGCAACAACGTAAATTATGACCCACGATAATATGCTTGGGTTGAGCACCAGTGTCGCACAGCTGTCATATACGCGCCCCGTTCCTAGCCTTAAAATCGAAGTGTTTGTTTATCAACCATGAACATCGGTCCGGTAAACATGCATAATTATCATATGTCGCTAAGGTAGGGAGCGCTTGTGCCGGCTACGCTGTTGCCATGCTTCCGAAGCCTAATATTTTGTGTGCTCAATTTTTGGAAAATTCGCGATTAAAATCATGAATAACTTGGAATCGGTACTGTAAATTATTATTTTCAAGGCACCAAAAGTTAGTCCGATATTCCATTTAACCGTATCTGATTTTTCAACTCCGTGGCATCGTTTTCTCGGCAGATATATATAATATACTGAAAAATGTTCGGAACATTCCCATAAACATAATGTGATGAGCACACCAAATACTCCAACTTTGCGATTTTTCTTCTTAATAACTGTACTGTGGATTGTTTTGAAATTTGACAGGTTGATTAGTGAAGGGATCATGAACGTTCACAAAAAATTTCATCTCAGTGACATCGTTTCGGCCTAACCCCACAACAACCTTAAAGAATGAATCACGTGATGCGAAGACGATTAGGTTATTGTAATATCATGTAGATGAAATGACAAACATCGATAATAAATAATATATAATACAACGACGTGCTTGGTGCTTGGAAATGAGAAGCATTAACGGGCTTAGTACATTGATCGACGGCGGGATGCGAGATAATCGTGTACCATTAGTTATTAATGGGACGGTACATTTTACAATGTTAAGTGGGGACGATTGTTACGACGAAATAATGTGTAAAAATTGTCACGATTCTCAGTAAGCGTCGCCAAAGCTTGTGTCCATTTCGCCCCTTGCATGGAGCATATTTCAGGATATACAGAATAAATGAGACGAATGATTGGACAAGAGATTTTTAAACGACACAAAAAAAGAAAGAAAAATAATTAACCCGGACTGACTAATGGATGTCCGAGTTGCACGCGGATCCGTGGAATTATCATATAATATGTTGTTTAAAATCTTCAACAGTCAGCGTATGATTTTTTTTTTCACTTCCAGCATTATGTATTATTGTTATTAAATAGATAAACATTCGTCATATACAAAATATTATTAAGAACTGGCCGCTCAGAAAAATGGTGTACTCTACGCGACAGGTTGGTATAAGAGGTATCGCGAAATGGAGCATGTTCCTAAATGATACAAATACATTGTATGCGACATGATTTAGTTGATTAACCGGTCGTACGTTGAAATCCAATGTTTAATCGTTTGTTTATTCCCCGGTAATAACGATACCGGTGTTTACTTAACACCGATCGAAAGCAATGTTTTTATCTCACATCGGAGAAATTCGTGATAAATACATTAATTCTGTAACGTGACACATTTCTCACGAAGAAATTAATTTCATGCTGGTAACAAGATTCATAAATTAATGACTTCTTCATCCGTGTATAAATGAGCTATCGACGTCTCGTGCACGGTCTTATACACAGGTCATGGCTCTCCTATACCGACTACATGCATTCGGGTGGCCGCAAATTGAAGCCAATATGGCCGGTCCGAGGAGGCTCGTTTATTATTATTATGCTACGATCTCGTGTCACCTGGTGGCTTCGTGCAATTTCGTGCTATCTCGTGTCACGTGGTGGGCTCGTGCAGTTTTGTAGTATCTCGTGGATACCAATATCTATCTTGAAACACGGCGCCAAACAATTTTAAGTGTACACTATTTTCGTGAACTTCTTGTGTAAATATATATATATATATTGCCGAATAAGTAATTAATGTTTCCTTTATTTCCTAACCCACGTTCGGGTTTCATATTGACCTAACTTCTAATAAATTATTTTCTGCAGTTAATAATGAAACTTTACTGAAGAGGCTAAGCAACGAGATATGCTCAACCTCTCCCCACCTGTGACGGGTGTCACAGATAGTCTCTCGGTACTATACATTTTTTAAAGATGTTTTTTAATTAAAGCATGACAAAAAAACTAGAAAACAAAAACTTTTTTTAAATTTCCCTGACGTTCACGAAAACGGTGTTTACTAAAAATTATTCTGAGGCACCGTGTTCCAAGATAGATTCGTATACACGAGATACCACAAAATTGCACGAAGCCACCACGTGACACGAGATAGCACGAAACTGCACGAAGCCACCAGGTGACACGAGATAGTAGCATAATAATAATAAACGAGCCTCCTTAGACTGGCCACATTGGCTTCAATTTGAGGCCACCATTTTCCATCGAGTGCCACGACCTGTATATAAGACCGTGGTCTCGTGTAACGATCCAGAAAATAAATAAATTTTCTTCTTTCTGAAAGACCTATATCAAATGAAATTCTTTATCGTAATTCATGTACATTTGTTAACCGAATTCATCGACACACAAACCGATGTAGTTCAATTGTCATGTATCTTACGGTCGCAAATATAAAATTGTGACAAGTTATCGCGAGTCATGGAAAAATATGTATCGATACATCGATAATTGTTATTTACTTATTTATCTATTTATTTGGCAACTAAATAAATAATGGTAACTAAATCGACCGCGATCGTAAAGATCCGCTGTACTTTCCCTAACGGAATCCTTTTTACAACCCGTGGGATATATCTATCTCCAAATTCAATTATTCCACAAAAAATTCTTTTTTTAGATTAAATTTTTTAATCAATAAGTATACGGGTGGACTGCCTGAATAAACATATGGGAGAGAAATTTATCAATTTTTACATGATGCAAGGAGGAAAACTCGATTTCCCTATGACTACGTTTCCCAATCCGACTCCTGATCCCTTGGCTTTCGCCACTTGGTTTTCGTCTTCTTGGCCCTGTGCAATGCCGCAATATTTTTCTTCTTCTGCTTGGGCCGCACCACGCAACTGCATCCACTTCGAACCTGGATATAATCCAGGCTCCAGTTAGTGCCGGGTGTCGTGATTGTTGACAAGTCCGGTGAAACGCCGTCGGGTGCTCTGCCGTGTCGACGTCTGTGTTCTTCGTTTGCTCCTCTCTGACACAAAAAAATAGTCGACATTGATCATTGGACAATTGAACTTACCATACGTAAAAACCGTAAAAAAAAAGAAGTTGAATAAGTGTGAAAATTGTTTGCTTCTTCGTGTAGGTGGAGAAACAAATGATATTTTAGCTTTTTTTTGCATTTTTAATGTATTTTTTTTTTTCATCAAGCTCAAAGTATGAATATTAAGATGAAACTCGGATAATCGATTATTATCATTTAAGGTCAATCAAAATTATTAATGCCGAAATGGTATTTGGATCGTTTCGATTATTTTTACTATTTGCCATGAGTATAATGTTTCTCGGTAAATAAAAAATGGTCCATATTGAAACGGCACTCGGATGGCGTTAAGGTTGTTGTGGGGTCTAGCCGTCGGGGGTGAAGCATGAGGGGGGTGCCCTATGCTTATGCACGGAACCGATGAATGGTTCTCAACTGTTTGTCGTCAAATTATCGACGTATTTAATGTCATTTTTCGAGGAATGAATCCACATCAGTTTAAAAGAATATGCATTTTTGACAAAGTGATGGTTACAGGAATTATTTCTATTAATTTATGGCATTGTTTTCGATAATTCGTTAGAAATCAATTATTGCAAGACGATCTGGCAACAACGTAAATTATGACCCACGATAATATGCTTGGGTTGAGCACCAGTGTCGCACAGCTGTCATATACGCGCCCCGTTCCTAGCCTTAAAATCGAAGTGTTTGTTTATCAACCATGAACATCGGTCCGGGAAACATGCATAATTATCATATGTCACTAAGGTAGGGAGCGCTTGTGCCGGCTACGCTGTTGCCATGCTTCCGAAGCCTAAAATTTTGTGTGCTCAATTTTTGGAAAATTCGCGATTAAAATCATGAATAACTTTGAATCGGTACTGTAAATTATTATTTTCAAGGCACCAAAAGTTAGTCTGATATTCCATTGAACCGTATCTGATTTTTCAACTCCGTGGCATCGTTTCCTCGGCAGATATATATAATATACTGAAAAATGTTCTGTGGATTGTTTTGTACTGTGGATTGTTTTGTAATTTGACAGGTTGATTAGTGAAGGGATCATGAACGTTCACAAAAAATTTCACCTCAGTGACATCGTTTCGGCCTAACCCCACAACAACCTTAAAATAAAATTATCGTCTCACCTTATGATTTGGCTTTGAGCTGGTATCCTTGACGAGTGCATAAGTGTATGAGAATTTTTGCACGCATCTCGATTGATTGGTGAGTTTGCGATCGATGAATCTGCATGGTCGATCGAGAACGTCGGGTCTGCACGAGTACTCGTAGAACACCTGTTTATTGTCCCCATCTCGATATAGTTCGACGTATCGTTCTTCGCGATTTTTACCTCCGATAGGTTCAACCAATTCCTCGACCGTCGGGCAACACTCGACCGGGGAACCGTCCTCGCCACCCTCGCGACGCAGCAGGTTCTGAATTTCACGATACGACAGAACTCCCGGACGCTTCAGCTTTCCAACTTGCTCCGTGTCCCTGGATAAAATCATTATGACAAATCAGTGTAATATTAGTGTAGTGCAGAGAGGAATATTTCGTGAAATTTTATTGCACTTTTAATCAAAAGTGGGGGAGACCGGGGCCAGAAGTAACAGGGGTATTTTGTAACAGTGGTACAATATACCCGGTGCATACCCAATATACCCCATACAGAGAACTAACGCAAATCACCCGAATGAAAAAACGAAAATGAACGGTTTCAACGAGATAATGAAATTGAGACCTCTGTGCGTGTTTCCTCTTTGCACCAGTCGCGGCAGCGACAGCACCATGCGCGGTTTTTTTTCCCATTACGTTAGAAAGGCATCGTAAGTATAGATTAACTACGTTGAACTTTTTTGACTTTCAGCAATAATTTTCTACTTTTTTATCGATCGATTATGATTTTTTTTTCGATTGTCATTCATACAGAGATTACTTGCACATGAACTTCGCGATGCATTAATATATTTGGTTAAATTTTTTTCGATAAGGACCAAATGGAAAAATTTTGGGTCAAAAGTAACACTGTTCTAAACTGTCCCAAGCGATAATTCAAGGTAGCAGTATCCACCTTATATGTATCTATTAGGGTGGCTTGAAAAAAAAACTTTTTTTTTTCAATCAAAATACACTCACGCCAAAGTATCTTCCATCAAGAGAATTGTATCCAAAGATGAGCCCGAACGGACCATTTTTAGGGGTCGTTGAAAAAATTCGATCGGGATCATTCAAAAAATCGTAGCTCCGCCAATTTTATAGGTACATTGATCCGGTAGGTTCCATTTGAAAGCTCTTGAAAAACCGCTTAAAATGGCTTGCGGACTTTTGGGATCCAACTGCAACTTCCGTCGATAATTTTATTTTTCCATAAATATGTCGTTCTTTTCCGGGACAGGCATACCGAATGTCGCATTCTAATTTATACTTTGAGTTTCCACGAAAAAGAAGAGTCCAATCGAATAGAAGTTCAAGTAGGGTTTGCAGAGTTTAGATAAGGACAACCGAAAAAATAAATTTTCCAAAAATTCCAAAACAGCGGCGCTATGGTAGACAACATGTTGGTTTAAAATGGAAACCATATTTTTTAAAAATCTTAGAAATAATTCTCGTCAATACTTACAACTTTTGTATGAGTAATTTTTGGCTCCGTAGAATTCCGCGCGGAAATAAGCCCGATCGGACCATTTTAACACTTTCGTCGCCCAATTTTATTGAGCAACGTATTCAGCTATTGAGTGTCACCCAGATATGGGTGACGCGGCGACGAACGTGTTAAGGGGTCGCCTCGGATTTAAAAAATTTTTACATTCGAATAACGGCGCAATAATTTTTTTATCGAACGTGAATCGATCAAAATGAGCTTTGACAAAATGAATGACGAATAATTGCGTTGCAGTAAGGTCACCCGAAGTCACGACAATCAAATAATAATATAAGAAGGAAGAATTAACAACATTTTATCACAGACAAATATTATTAATTTTAATGATTTTGAGGATTATAATTTTTTTACTCAGATAATGATAATTATAATAACGACGACGACAACAACAACAACAACAACAACAACAACAACAACAACAACAACAACAACAACAACAACAACAACGACGACGACGACGACGACGACGACGACGACAACAACAACAACAACAACAACAACAACAACAACAACAACAACAACAACAACAACGACAACAACAACAACAACAACAACAACAACAACAACAACAACAACAACAACAACAACAACAACAACAACAACAACAACAACAACAACAACAACAACAACAACAACAACAACAACAACAACAACAACAACAACAACAACAACAACAACAACTACAACAACAACAACAACAACAACAACAACAACGACGACGACGACGACAACAACAACAACAACAACAACAACAACAACAACAGCAGCAGCAGCGGCAGCAGCAGCAGCAGCAGCAGCAGCCGCGGCGGCTATATATGTATTGAATACAAAAAAGAATAGCGATCTGATTAAAATTCAATATGTGGTTTAACAAATTCATCGGTTCGCGACGCTGTATCTGGATGAATATACATATTACGGAATTAACGCTGGAGACATGATTTAGAGAAAAAGTTATAATCTTTCATTTATTATCAGTACTCATATTGAAAAAAATGCATACATCACGAGATACACGCGAAAAACTCTGAAAAAGCCCTTTTTTCACTTTAATCGATTTTAGGCACTATCAGACATGCACCAAATCGAAAAAAAGTATTTTTCCCTTTTTTTGTACGTCATAACCTATCGAAACAAGAGGTAGCCCAGACAAAAGTTATTTTAACGGACACCCTAATATACATAGAAGCTGAACTTATAAATACAAATAAATATGATTTAACCAATAATATAAATACATACGTAGAACCTGAAGAACCCCGAAAACTATTATTCGTTAGTTTCAAATGAATTCAAGTTTATTTAGATTGACGAGTACTTAGTTCGAAAGATTCCTAGGGTTAAATATTTATTCTTTTTTTTTTATTATGGTACCTACCACTGTAAAATGTACCCTCGAGATGAGCGTTCTTTCGGATTTCGAGAAAGGACGGACAACGTGTGGTTGTTGGCGGCAGCAAGCCGCGGGCACAGGAATGCGGTCAGCAAAACCACCTGCAAACAAAAATCGTTCCTCATCTAAATATATTCGTAGAGAGATATTCAATAGCTCGTGCAGTATCGCAGTTAAAAAATGCAAATTATCATAGAAATATGTTATACAAGTGGGGGGGACGTTTAACTCGGGGTCGATGATTTGACAATTTGACAAAATTAATCAGTAAGTAAACTCAATCGTTAGGTATTTGCAACGATAAAATACGTAGATTTGTTAAATTTTTTTTTATGCTAAGAAGAATGTCAATTATCCGACGATAATTTGTTTAATCCCAAACGCTATTCCCGCGAAGGCCGTAATCTACCGATGAAAAAAATTATTTCTCGCGCCACCTCCTGGTTACAAGTTATTTAACTTTATTTACATGAAGTAATAATTTCTGATAAAAAATTCATAGAAACTAGAGACAGTGCTATACCCTTTCATATTAAACAAATTCATTTGTTTTAACAAGCAATTGATTTTAATCGGCATCACGAAAATTCTACGGAGTTTCGATATTGTTGAGAGGTTCCGATTTTTCGGAATTTCGATATTTGCCAGATATCCGGATATTTACGAGATATTTCGATTTTTATGCGATATTCGAGCGATATTTACATTCTTGTGAGATATTTCGATACTTTCCAGATATTCCGCCGTTTTCGAGTATATCATTTCGAAATCTTGTATCTACCACAAAGTATTCTCACGCAACATGGTTCGATGGTCAAACGCGTGAGTCGTACTTCTAAACCAATCAATTTACAGATAATCGTATAGTCATCCACGTGCGAATAAACGAATATCGAAATAAGAAATTGCGAGACAGATCGCAATTGACCGATTCCGTTGAAGAAATATGTTCCACAAAAACGGAGGTAAGAATCTTCTCGTGTCTACGAGATGCAAGAAGCTTGTTTTCTCTGAGCTCCAGGTCTGGCGCCTCGATGAACTCGAAAATAAAGAAATTTCATCTGCCACGGGACCATTCACGCTCGAACGATCGAATGAGCGACAATACGAGCGCGAGCGTTGCACAGTCGGTTTACACGCGTTCAACTCTTTTACGATAGTTCGGCGAAGTCCAATAGGCAGTTACTCCTTCTATATAGGGGAGGCCGGGGTTAGTTGTAACATTTTCCGCAAAAACTTGAATAAATTACCATTCGCTGAATATATTTATAATCTTTTTACGGCATCTTGTTCGTTCGTTATTCTATTTTTTGTGTGAATTTTCGTGATCTCCAATCACTGGTGTATATGAAATTATTGGACTTATTCGACTTTCTCCGACATGGCGGAAATCAAACTCCGCGGCTATTAAGTAAAAAAAATTTAATTAGTCATGTGCCAAAAAAGGAAACACTTATTTATGTTAGAATACATTTATTAATCGTGTAGTTCAACCAACAATTGTAGGGTAAGATGGGGTTAAATCGCCAGCGGGTACGATAACCATTTGACGCTCATATTTGACCGGTTTAATAGACAGAGTAGCCGTCTATAATAAGGTGAGTCGTGGTCGATAACGCCGAACTTTTGTATTTTGTTGGAGTGCCGCATCTGCCTTTGTACAATTTTCGTGGTGAGATAAGCATTTTGAGCGATGTGAAAAAAAATTTCTGGCTTTTTATGGCTGGTGAAAGTTGTGAAAATTGGGCTTCAAAAAATTGGACAAGTATTTTCTTGAAGCAGCAATTCGTCACTAACTCGAATGTTAAACCGATTTTCCGAAATTTGCATTTGTTTTCGGATCACGTGGCTTTTCGCGCAAAAGAGTGTGGGGGATTCAATAGCCGAGCAACCAGTGGGCAGCTGCACGAGCTGAGAAAAATTTTTGAAGGTGTCCGGCAAAAAATCACGAGCATAAAAAGTTCATTACCCCACCAGGTGGGGTAAAAAAACGACTTTGCATTTTTTTTTTCAAACGACCGTGCTAAATAATAAGTATGAGTTACATCAAACTTGTCAAGATAAATTTTGAAGCCAAGGGCTTATAATTTAGAAAGAAAATCATGTTTGAGAATATTTTAATAAATGCAGGTTCTACAGCGCGAAAAGTAAAAAAATGGCGATTCAACCCCATCTTACCCTACTCATTAACGCGCTAAACTTGGAAATAAACGAGATGATGCAATGATTTGATTCTATTCCAGTCGTTTCAACTTTTAGTCGAGAAATATCGATCGTAGACAAAAAATTGTCTACGAAAGAGGGCCAGTTATACAAGATAAACAAAAGAGGGTTGATTTTCAGGTCTGTTCGATCGCGTCTGGCACTACCTGTTCACCGCTCGACAGTCTGGGATTATTATAAAATAATATCTAACACCATTTGCCACCGCCACAACAAAAATCAGCCGATATAAAATGACGTTACCGGGTTTATTTTTTTATCCCTTTAGGGGTCCGCGGCGGCCACACCCACCACTGCACGCTAGCCAGGCGTGTGAATGAATTTTCATGAGTTTGAGGACAGTGCGATAAGGCTATTGCTTGGTGATATCAAATGACGTGACTATTGTAGTCGATAACTCTGACAAGGGGAGGTCGCGAAAGGCGGGACCTACTTTTCGATGGGGATTTTTTCACCGGTAGCCCCCCCCCCAGAACACCGTGGTATCCGGTTTTGAGTCAACACTCAAGCGTTTTTGAGTTATGAATTTTTGAAAATTGACGCGAACTCGGATTTTTCATGTTGTCCCTACGAAAACCCTATCGTTCGTATAACCCGCGTAACCGAGTGGTTAGCAGCACGGTAAGGAGTCTCGCTCTGGAGCTTGACCGAGTTACATGTGCGGCTTTGCGCTGCGGCTCTCTATACATATATTGGCGACTTATTGTCAAAGTGGACTTGTGCCCTATACAAGTTAGTGGATGAACCAACTAGTGGATGTTTAATAATTCACGATTTCTACCGTCGTCATCTCGTATAAAATATTTATTTTTATTTTACCGCGCATAAGTAAACAGTCTTTTCATATGCTGCTCAAAGTGTCTCTCCGACGGTTCACGGCTTAAGCCTGCTAGAACAGGCGCGTAATGACCACGCAAAAGGCCAAAAGACATTTATCGCCTGATCCCGAGTAGAAATTTGTTGAGGGTTGCCTGTTGTCACAGAAGGGCCGGATCAGTTTTAGCCAATGCATCCTTATATAAGGCAAGCCAGACATTAACCGGACCAGGCCCGGAAAAGATTCAGCTCAGGCAACTTTATGTCAGGCAAACCGGATATTGGTGCGATCAGCCATAAATATGTGGCATCTACGGCAACCTTATATGAGGCTTGCCGTAATTTTACCACACTCGGACCTGGCAAGTGGTACCTACGGCAGCCTTAAGGGAGGTATATCGTAGTTTCACCACGTCGGGGCCTAACAAGCGGCATCCACGGCAACCTTAAATAAGACATGCCATTATTTTATCATATCAGAGACTAATCAGAGTTTTTCGTGGCAGCCTTACGTGAGGCCTGCTAGAAATTGAACAGCTGTAATAACAGCACTTCAGTCCCCACCGTTCAATCCCCGTTTCTTTTAAATATCCCATATTTGATTTGGTTTCAAGTTGACTTAGCTTACTTCAAATTATTTTTAAGTAAAGATTAATAACAATAACAATAAGATCGTTTATCCCCGTTTCTCTTTAATACCTCATTTGGATTTGGTTTCAAGTTGAGTTAGTTTACTTCAAATTCTTTTCTCCTCATCAGAGAAATAAAAAATTTTATGAACAGAAAAATCTTATTTTATAGCGTTAAGGACCTTAACAGGCTATATTATTGGGTACTGTTCATGCGCTGCGTTGCATTCGGATCAGGCCCAGGTAAAGGCCACCTTGTCAGGACCTGACCAGGAAAAGAAGGCTGCCTGACTTGGACCTGGTAATTGCCTTATAAAATTTCTACTCGGGATGCGGCACGGACAGGTATGAAATGCGCTCAATGCCGTCGCCGCATTTGCGAAGTACACAGAGCTGGATTGTCTTCAGATTGTGTATCGAATGAGTGAGGATGCAAATCACGATTACAGTTCAAGATTTTTGTTCACTTTTTATTCAAAAAATTGCGTGAATAAACAAGTTTTTGATGTAAAGAGTAGACTTTGTCATTTTTTGCCTTAAAAAAATACCCTATTTTTGGCCACCCTTAAAAAATACTCCAATGTATTTTTGCTCTCTGGGCCCGGGATTTTTTTGAAGAACAACTATTCAGCTTCAAAACGCAAAAAAAATTATTGCTGTATCTTCAATACAAAAAAAATGACGAATAAAAACACGTATAACAAAATTTAAAAATTTTTTCTTTTTGAAAAAGTTAATTTTTGACTGAATTACTGAAATTTTCGCGTTACGCCAATGGCATATTTAGATCCCCAGGTAAATTTCCTATAAAAATCGGGTGCTGAAGTCTCATATCCGTTAAGAAACCACAGAGTTATAAGCTTTTGAAAACGGGAAAACCAGAAACGCACCCGTGTGGTATTGGTGTCCCGAGAAGCGAGTGTGGTTTCGAAGGGTTAATGATATTGTTCTGCGTACACCAGTTGTATTTACTATTGGCATTAGTCTGACGGGAGAGTTTTTCGGGTCTCTTGAAGCAGATTTTTGGTAGCCTGTTATCATCAATTTTAACAATTTTGTTAGTCCATTTTAATGCTCTTTTGGTGACCGCGAGTTCGACCGGGTTGGTGCCTACTTCTATGCGTACTGCATAGTAAGGACAGTGATTTGGTAAGAATAACAGTTTTTTGTAAAATGAAGCTTGAATCGAGTTAATTTCTGGCAAATAACGTAGTCCCCAAATTTCTACGCCGTATAGAAAAACGCTTGTTGCGAGGGCTGAGAACAGGTATTCTTTTGTGCACCAGGTATCCGAGCGCATGTGGTGAAGAATGCTGAGAACAGCTTCAATAGCGCATTGGGTAGTTAATTTGGCATTTTTCGGTTGTTTGTTCAAAGAGTAGTGATTTATAGAAAATGCAGCCCAGATAGCAGTATTCGTCTACAATCTCAATCGCATTGCCGTCATATAAAAAATTTAGATTATTAGGTGTTCTTTCCTTGTGCATAATTAGAATTTTGGCCTTTGAAGTATTCATCTTTAGTTTATTAATTTTGAAGTATCCAGTGGCAATTTTTTTTTTTCTTCAAGTCCGTCGGATTTTCGGCTAAAAGCACGATGTCGTCTGCATATGCAATGTTAATTTTTCGCACAGCAGGTTATGATTTACCGAGTCGATGGCTCTTGTAAAGTCTATGAAGAAGGCGTAGACTTTTCTCTTTGGCTGGCTTAGGTGAATTTGTGCGATAGACGATAGAATGAAGATATTATCTGTGCAGCTACGTCCCCTTCGAAATCCAGATTGAAATTCAGGCAATCTATGGTTTCTTTCTAACCAAGAATAAAGGCGATTGTATATAATTTGTGTAAATATTTTTGTGATCGAATTAACTAGTGATATCCATCTGTAATTAAGAGGATCTTTAGGGTCTCCTTTCTTCTGCAACATTGTTGCAATGATGAGGGTCCATTCTTTTGGAACATTTTCTTGATCAAGAACTTTGTTAAAGAAAATTTTGAGGTAGTTAATCCAATCGGGTCGGGTAAATTCTTATAGAAATCATTTCCGATGTTATCAGCGCCTGGTGTTTTGCCGCTTTTCGATTTGTTTAGGCTTTAGATGATTTCTCCCTTTCAGATCGGACGGTCAAGGAAGACGTCGGATGAATTTCTGGGACGAGGAATAAATTCTGTGCGCGGTGGGTAAAGTTTCTGGAAGAAATTGTGCCATTTTTCCGGTATTGTAGTATTTCTTTTTCCTACTCTGGGTTTGTATTTTTTTTATAATTGACCAAAATTCTTTTGGGTCTTTGCACAAGCTGACTGAAGCCGTTATTTTTTCTTGGAATTTTTTTCTCTTACTTTCCAACAATTTATTATAAATATTTTTAGCTTTCTTGTATTCTTCGATTTCAGACACATTGTTAAACTTTCTTACGGTGAGAAGCGCATTCACGGTCAAACCAGGGTTTCTTAAATTTATTCTTATTGTTGCTGGTTCTCGAGTTTTGAATTTTTTGCATTTTAGCTTCTTTCGCGCTGTTCTTTATAGCTGAGAACAGGTTAGTATTAATTTCGTCAAGATCGTTCGAGGTTATACAAGTTGTGTCGGCGCAACTGGACAGTGTTTTTATGTAATTTGACATACCTGATTTTTTCCACGTATAGCATTCTTTGTTCCTAATTACAGTGTCGCCGTAATGTGATGAAAACGAATCAAGGTCTAAAACTATCGGAAAGTGATCAGACTGGGTTGTGAGATTCATCCCATGAAAATACCAGATTAAATTCAGATGAGCAAAATTACAAATGGCGAAATCCAATGTGCTGAAACCCATGTTTTTCTCGTGAAAGGTGATCTGACCAGGGTAATCACCTGGAAGCCTGCCATTTAGTATTATCAAATTATTTTCTATGAGAAATTCTTGGAGTCTTCTTCCTCGAGTGTTAATTTCGGTATCGATCGTTTGCCTAGTCTTACAGATATTATCAATTTCTGAGAGAAGGTAGTCTTCACTCGGGCTTGAGAGACCTGTTCTTGCGATTAGGTCTCCCATTATAAACTCCGGATTTCCAGGTGAGGTTTGTCTAATTTTTTTGATTGTTTTTTTTGTGGCGGCTAGTGATTCTGTAATGTGGCTTTCATGAGTGCAATAGCAGAGGGCTAGATTAAATGCAAGGTACAAATTACCTTCGATCTCGACAGCTAGTATTTCGAATTCATTGTGCACGTCTGTATATTTATATAATTTTTTGTTGGCTGCAATGACGAGTGCACCGGGAGGGTGGCCTTTCTTCCTGTTGTCCGTAGCGTACGAATAGATCGGATGGTAATCAGCGAGCCATGCGGGCGGCGTGTCTATTGGTTTTATCAGCCACGATTCAAAGAAGCAAAGATGCTCTGACTGATTCGGCAATTTCCCAGTTGTTATTGAAGAAGCCGCGAATGTTCCAAGAGATGATACGGATGTTTGTATTTGGTGTTTCGTGTATGGTTTCGTGAGATTTCCTCGACGGTGGTGGAGTTTTTGGTGATGCTAGTTGAAATTTCTTTGTTAATTGCTATTGTTGGTTGCGCTTTCATTTGGATGTTTGGCTTCTCGTAGGGCGCGAGGTGCCGGGATAGAAGTCTTTAATTGCTTTTTTTTTGTTTTATTTTCTATTTTGTTTTATGCGAGGACTGATTCGAAGAGTTATCAGACAGGGAACTAGATGAGTTTTTTTGGGAGCGACCCCGACCTTTTTCTTGCCTGTGGATAACTGTGTATGAGTCTCCCCGGTTTAGGTGTTGTGTGTTTGCGTTTGTTGGAGTTGTTACTTCCTCTACTGCTCAGACAATCGGTTCGTCTTCCGGATAGCTGGCAAGACATGCTTGGACCTCGGGGTCCTCGCAGAGTCCCAGTATTTCGGTGAGAGCACGTTTCGAGATCGGATCATTGTTCGCGAAAAGTCTATCTTTTTTTTATCTTAGCTGACACTTTGTGGCTTTTCAGTGTAAATCTCAGTTTTAGTAGTTTTTTGTTGAGTGTTATCTCTTCTTTGTTGAGATCATTCCCGATTAAGATATTGAGTTCCTTGATGTTATCGATTTTGGAGAAGAATTCTCTTTTCCATCTAGGAGCCAATAGTTTGACAAGGATAGGGCGATTTCTGTTGACAGCGTATCTACCTAGACGGTGAGCAGACAGAATACACGTCTCGCTGATGTTTATTTTTGCCGCGGTTACGGTTGACCAGACTGTGTCGAGAGCGTTCTTGTTGTTATTCACTTCAGGGACCTTGAATATTATTAGATTTTTCGCTCGTTCAATTTCGTTTATTCTGTCGACTTCATCGCGTGTACTTTTCAGGATTTTGTTTTGTTGTTTTCAGGATTAAGAAGTCATGCTTTTCTTCCAGGTTTTTTGTAACAGCAGTAATTGCGCTTTGATTCGATTTTATTTCCTTGATATCTTTAGCTAAAGCTTTTAAGAGTTTCGGCGATGTCATATAGTGTAGCCATTTTGAGGCTTCAAGTTTAGTCGGTTTCTCGAAGCTAGGCACTAGCACTAAGCTCACTTTTTTGTTTGATTATTTATCTATTTTTTTCACTTATTTTTTCACATTTCTTTTTCACACCCAATTATTCAACTATTCATACATTGATATTCATTTTTTGAGTCGATTCGTGATTTGAGTGGACTAATACGTTTCGGCACTTCGAGGCTTACGTTGAATGCAGTTGTAAATCCGTTTAGGTTCTCGCAATTGGGATGGTAGGTGAGCACAGGTATTTGGGGCCACCCGAGCGAAAACAAACACGTCTGCCTCGGACGGCGGACGACTCGAGTCTCTCAAAAAAAAATATAATAATAAACGGAAAAAAAAACCCTGAACCACGCACACAACTAAAAACGGAGCATGGGCATTCCGCTATTATTATATAGAGTCACACACAAAAAAATCGCAATTGTAACGAACACAAACATGTAACACCAAAATCCGGAGCGGAACGCTAAAATCGCAGACGGAAAACTCAAATTGTAATTATTCCAATGCAGGACCATTGTTTTCCCCCAACCGCGGGAGTGTACGGTCCCACACGATGCTGAACCTATTTTATTATTTTTCCATACACAAAACATCTTGAACCAGCATTCTCACGGTAAGAGCGAGCCGTTGAAACTCTTCCAACGGTCGCCCTTATCACACACACACATATACACACACACACACACGGCCCAACATCCGCTGGTCCAGGAAAGCTGACACAGCAGTCCCACGACCAAGGGGCTCTGCGTCGTCCTGGACGAAGGCGCTTGCAGCACTTCATACTGCACTCACTTCTCAGTCGTCTACCTGAACGGTTCAGTCATTTGCATCCCTACATCACACACTCTTTCGACGGTCGCCGACTCGATCACTCCGGTTTAACTACGGCCTTCCGCCACTATACCTTTTCGTCCTCCGTTGAGAAACAATTACCAATCTCATTCACTCTCGCGGCACCTTTCGGTCTCACCAATAAACGATATTTATTCGTGGCAATTGAACGCAGTGTCTCGTCTTGTTATTGCCCCGCGACCCGGGCAGACGCGTGACAGTGGATGTAACATATTAAACAAAAACATTTCTCTTTTAACTATTACATAAAGCCGTTGACGACTTTTACATATTTTTAAATGTAATTCATGGGATTTTTCAAAAATCCTGAAATTTATTGATAATGGAATCGTGTCAAATCCGATAAAATTTAAGTAACAAGAACACATTTGAACGTTATTTCTAAAATTTCGAAGTCAATGATGTTGTCCATGCCGTATTCATTGCGTTCCAAAATCATTTCGATCAGAACCATCGAATGGCGTACGAGTACAACAAATATATGGGTTTCCATAAAAAATTATGGAAACGATTTAAAAAATGACTGCCAGAACTTGATCGACTCGTCATGGAATGCCCCATATACACAATAAGTATCAATTACAAATCATAGACAGTCGAAAATACCTAATATTTCGAAATATTGAAAATTTCACCCATCGCACCAATCGAAAAGTGTTCAAGATCTCGATGTGATTGGAACTGAAGTCGAGTCATTCGACGAATATCGAAATAAATAATAAATAAAAACGAAAAATACAAAAATTGCTCAAATAAGATTGCCAATCCTGATGAAACTCGATGAGTTAAAATCGTCGACGAATTTCTCGTTTGACGATTCGACGATGATAAAAAAAAAACGGTGATGAGGAGATTGAACTGCATGTTATGACGACGTTCTCGGTTAGCCGAGTGAGCGTGGCTACGGGGAAACCCGTAATGCTGAAAGTTTATCGATCCGTCGACGACGAGATCGACCGAAACCTGAATTCTACGGCTCTATCCGCGGTACATATCATACGATACACGTGTTATATATATATATACACACATATAAACACGTAAGGGATGTCGTATCGACATCGCCGCGAGCATCTTCCTCTCATGTGTTGTATGATCTACACAAATCTGTACGTGCGTGTATGGGTTTAGGATTCTTTGGCGTCGTAATAATATGGTAATAACGCGTCACCACAGGCGGTATTTAACGACTTTCAACCACGAACGGAAGACAGCCAGATAGAAACACACACGGACACGCATCCACACGTGCTCAGAAATGATTATTTTACGTTTGTCCAGAGTGGTTACGGACCGTGTAAAAATTTGATAGTAACATACGCAGCTCGATTGTGCTTTGACTGGACGTAGGTGGCTCGCCAACCAATCCGTACAACGGTTCTGTTTTTTTTTTCACCTCTACGCAGCGCGATATTGCACAATTAAACACCGTGTAAACACGGTTGGTGGTGTACTTCGATAATTGAAATTTTCACGCGCGTGTACGACACGTCGCACAGTGGTCGCAAATGCCCGATTTGCGGGAAAAACCTCGTAAACCGTGAAGTTAGGTGGCAATTAAAATAAAATTTAGTGCAGAGATGTAGATCGGTGACCTAAAAACAGAAATGATAAGATTTTTATGAAAAAAAAATGTTTGAACTCCCCTCCTGCGGATCAAGAAGTGTACTCAACATTTTTTTTCGCTCATCCCGTTAAGTGAGGTGTTTTTGAATAAGTCTCTTCAAATGCAACAAATGATGTTTCGGGACCTTTTTATTTGAACCCTTCCGTCACGAGATATTTGCTTTCAAAGTATTTATCAGAGTTTCCACCCCCCTAATTTTCAGATTACCAATGCAAGAAGTTTGACAAAACTCTAGAATGTTGCTCTGCATTAGTACATTTGATTGTAATTAATCAATAATAATTAATAATTATTCATTTATATAAATGAATATTAATAAATAATTAATAATGAATATCTCTTTCGAAAGCAAGCTAATTTGTCAAGGTGAATTAATTTTGTACTGGTACTTTGATAACATGGCCTGAGTTATCAAAGCCAAAGCTGAATTCGGACTGCAACTGTCCCTTTCATCGACCTTAGAAGTGCTAGCAGCATCAATATGCATTTGAGAATATTTCTCCTTCAATTCGCTTATTTTATATCGTTTAGCTCGATCAGAGCAATGATCGAAAGTCTTTCGAGGCCTTCCTCCTGTGCCCGTTGAAGTTAATGATTCGCAATGAAAACTCTCGAAACCACGGTCTTATATACAGGTCGTGGCACTCGATGGAAAATGGTGGACTCAAATTGAAGCCAATGTGGCCAGTCTAAGGAGGCTCGTTTATTATTATTATGCTACTATCTCGTGTCACCTGGTGGCTTCGTGCAGTTTCGTGCTATCTCGTGTCACGTGGTGGCTTCGTGCAATTTTGTGGTATCTCGTGTATACGAATCTATCTTGGAACACGGTGCCTCAGAATAGTTTTTAGTAAACACCGTTTTCGTGAACGTCAGGGAAATTTAAAAAAAGTTTTTGTTTTCTAGTTTTTTTGTCATGCTTTAATTAAAAAACATCTTTAAAAAATGTATTGTACCGAGAAACTATCTGTGACACCCGTCACAGGTGGGGAGAGGTTGAGCATATCGCGTTGCTTAGCCTCTTCAGTAAAGTTTCATTATTAACTGCAGAAAATAATTTATTAGAAGTTATGGTCAATATGAAACCCGAACGTGGGTTAGGAAATAAAGGAAACATTAATTACTTATTCGGCAATATATATATATATATTTACACAAGAAGTTCACGAAAATAGTGTACACTCAAAATTGTTTGGCGCCGTGTTTCAAGATAGATATTGGTATCCACGAGATACTATAAAACTGCACGAAGCCACCACGTGACACGAGATAGCACGAAATTGCACGAAGCCACCAGGTGACACGAGATCGCAGCATAATAATAATAAACGAGCCTCCTCGGCCGGCCATATTGGCTTTAATTTGCGGCCACCCGAATGCATGTAGTCGGTATAGGAGAGCCATGACCTGTATATAAGACCGTGCTCGAAACCGCATTCGAAAACACTATTCAGCTAGTTCTCGTATTTGACATAAAATTTTTGTCGTCTACGGTAAGTCGACTTTAATTTTTCATTGAAGTGGGGCAAAAAACGTTTATTTAATTCCGATACTACTCTCAAAATGTTACTGTTGTCCAACGATGGAAAATTTTGGATTATGAAAGGTTCCAGTGATTTTCTATGATCTAAATTAAAAAGAAAATCGCACACCATTGCAGTAATAAGAATTGAAAAAAAAAAAAATGAAATTACCAGGATCCGAACCCGCGACATCATGATTGCTGGACTTACACTTTCGCCCTGCGCCATCGGCGCTTGGTGAGAGCACAGCACGCGACTGGCACCTCGTTCATCTGTCGCCGCAACCGTGATTTAAAAAAATTAATAATAATTAACCTAGGGCCCATCTACAAAAAAGCCTGGACAGGTGTCTTATAATTTTCAATGTACTATTGATTTATGATAGTTTTATTGAAAAGTCAGTTTCATGGTTGAGGCCTTACCCTTGTCAGTAGACATAACATCACAATAAGTATATAAAATCTCCAAATTTGACGGTTCATAGTCACCATACGGTTCAAACCACATAATCAAGAAATGTACTTTTTGATAAAAACATCGCTTCGTATCAAATTTAATAAAAAAATGCATGCTTATGGAATTTGTAGCCAAAAATAGTAAGTTTGAAAAAAAATGAATTTACATCAATGAAATGCGATTCATTGAATGAATGAATCGCATTCATTCGGTCCAATGAATCGCAATCATTCGGTCCAATAAATCGCAATCTCATTAGAATCTTGTCTTTACCTACTGTTAATTCAAGCCCGATTATGAAACAAGAATATTATATCAAGATTTGATCATATTTATCACTTTCTTGTGAAACTCTTATTTCTCTGTCTACGTGGGGGCAGGAAAATGATAATTTCGGTGTTTTTTGTAAAAACCACGAAAATACACCATTTTATAAAGAATGTAATGGCCTCCATTAATTCATGCAAGTTTAACGAACAACTTTTATTGAAATTATTTTTAAAAATATATAATGATGTTCATGATAATACGTACCACGAGAGCGAGAATTTGTCTGACCCAAACGCGAAAAACAGTAATGACAGCTCGATCACGACTATCCTATTGGCGATTGGCCGGAGCACGACGTCTATGAAAGTAGCATACCAATTTCCAGCATCCCACTAAAAACCCTCATAATTGCTAGCGTCCAGCATAGTTCTACAGTTCTTGATAGGTTTTAACAATAGTTCCGTCGATTTAAACTCGAAACCAAATTCGGAAAATGGGATGCTAACTTTACGGTAAACTTCCTAGCATCCCATGAGAATTCGACTTTTCGGGCATGGAAATGAGAGAAACTGAATAGTTGCACATAATAGAAGAGGTTTTGACAATAGTTCCGTCGATTTGAAATAAAAAACGAAATTTGGAAAATGCGATACCAACTTTATACGAAATTTTCTAGCATCCCATCAGATTTCGACTTTTCGACCTCCGAGAATGTCAATACAGCATAGTTACACGAAGTTAAAGATGTTTGAATCATAGTTCCGTCGATTTTTAATCAAAATGGTTAATTGAAATTTATATGAAACGTTATCGCTACTTCATTTATTAAAAAAATGGGATGCTAATGTACAACTCCAAATTTTGAGAGACTTTGTGGTGGAAATTGGTAGTTCTCATCGTCTACAGTACTATCGAGAATAGTTCCGTCTTCAAACAATTAAACGAAAATTATTAAAAACAGTTTATCGCTGCTCAAAAAAAAAATGCTAACTTGACGCTAAACTTTCTAGCATCGAATCAGATTTCGACTTTTCGACCTCCGAGAAGGTCAATGAAGCCTAGTTAAACACGCTTAAAGACGTTTAAACCATAGTTCTGTCGATTTGTAATTGAAATGGTCAATTCAAATTGATACCAATTCTTATCGCTGCTCCATTAATAAAACAAATAGAAAAAATTTGAAAAAACTCCCGGCTGCGAGCGTTGTCTTGCATAAGAAATGACCTTATTCAAAAATTCAGAAAGGACTAAATAATTCTCGGTAATATTTTAGTTTATTAATAGTTTAAATTCATTAATTCAACATTTTTAAAGGATAAACTAATCTTCGATATCGTCTCAGCTTATCAACAGTTTGAATTATTAAAAGAATTTTAAATGATCAACCAGCCGATATTATCTGAGTTTCTTAATAGTTTGAATTATTGAATTAAAAATTTGAAAGGGATAAAATTATTCTCGATATCATCTTGGTTTAGTAGGAGTTTGAATTATGACCGTTCATGTTTATGAATTCTTCATGATTCTCATGAAGCCTTCGATTCAGTCGGGAGACGTCATTAATTGAACCGTGTGATGATATGAAATATGAATGTTTGGCGATATAGTAGAGGACGTCTCCCGACTGAATCGAAGGATCCATGAGAATCATAAAGGATTCATAAACACGAACGGTCATTATTCAAACTCTTACTAAACTAAGATGATATCGAGAATAATTTTATCCTTTTTAAATTTTAAATTCAATAATTCAAACTATTAAGAAACTCAGATAATATTGAGAACTGGTTGATCATTTAAAATTCTTTTAATAATTCAAACTCATAATAAGCTAAGAAGATATCGAAGATTAGTTTATCCTTTAAAAATGTTGAATTAATGAATTTAAAATATTAATAAACTAAGATAATACCGAGAATTATTTGGGCCTTTTTGAATTTTTAAATAAGGTAATTTATTATGCAAGACAACGATCGCAGCCGGGAGTTTTTTCAAATTCTTTAATTTGCTTTAGTTTCATCCTTTTTATAAAACAAGTTCTTTTGCGTTCTAGTTTTTATATCTTTTTATAACTTATCGTAAAAATAAGTTATCCTTACCGCTACGGAATTATCCTGAACCGCATCTGCTACGGAATTATTCCTGAAAAAAATATTTATATATATCACGGGTAAATGAATAACTCACTTTTTTTAATACGATTAATTGCGAAATTTCCGGAATAACCCGAAAATCCCAATGCATACCGCACGATAAATTTCCGTTGAGTCCTGTTTCGAGGTTAAAACGACAGACACATTCTCGCACTTCTCTTTCGAGTTGACGCGAATACGTTACACTACACTTACACACGGAACTTTGACACCAACGGGCTGTCACAACACACGGTGCCCTGAAGTTTGACTATGCTGATGCGATTCATGCAGTCGCCACCAGCAAGATGCGATATGAAAAAAAAGTTCGAAAACGTTCAAATTTGAATCATTCAATATTTCCGCGAGGTGACATCCGATCATAAATATTATGAGCCAAACCTTCTCTGTGACCGACAGTGCCGATCACGGTCTTATATACAGGTCGTGGCACTCGATGGAAAATGGTGGCCTCAAATTGAAGCCAATGTGGCCAGTCTAAGGAGGCTCGTTTATTATTATTATGCTACTATCTCGTGTCACCTGGTGGCTCCGTGCAGTTTCGTGCTATCTCGTGTATACGAATCTATCTTGGAAGACGGTGCCTCAGAATAATTTTTAGTAAACACCGTTTTCGTGAACGTCAGGGAAATTTAAAAAAAGTTTTTGTTTTCTAGTTTTTGTCATGTTTTAATTAAAAAACATCTTTAAAAAATGTATAGTACCGAGAAACTATCTGTGTCCACCCGTCACAGGTGGGGAGAGGTTGAGCATATCGCGTTGCTTAGCCTCTTCAGTAAAGTTTCATTATTAACTGCAGAAAATAATTTATTAGAAGTTATGGTCAATATGAAACCCGAACGTGGGTTAGGAAATAAAGGAAACATTAATTACTTATTCGGCAATATATATATATATATATATTTACACAAGAAGTTCACGAAAATAGTGTACACTTAAAATTGTTTGACGCCGTGTTTCAAGATAGATATTGGTATCCACGAGATACTACAAAACTGCACGAAGCCACCACGTGACACGAGATAGCACGAAATTGCACGAAGCCACCAGGTGACACGAGATCGTAGCATAATAATAATTAACGAGCCTCCTCGGCCGGCCATATTGGCTTCAATTTGCGGCCACCCGAATGCATGTAGTCGGTATAGGTAGAAGCCGTGACCTGTATATAAGACCGTGGTACCGATGTACAAAAAATTTGTAAGGAAAAAATCAACCGTTTGGGCGGTTATTTATCAAGAGCAAAATACGCCAATTCACGTTGGTGCGACGTAACACATGACTCCCGTTTTCAGCCGGGAGTTAAAAATGGTATGCTAGAAAGTTTAGCGTCAAGCGAGCATTTTTTTTTTTGAGCAGCGATAAACTGTTTTTAATCATTTTCGTTTAATTGTTTGAAGACGGAACTATTCTCGATAGTACTGTAGACGATGAGAACTACCAATTTCGACCATGAAATCTCTCAAAATTTTGAGTTATACAATAGCATCCCATTTTTTTATTAACGGAGCAGCGATAAAAATTTATATAAATTCAAATGGACCATTTTAATTACAAATCGACGGAACTATAGTAAAAACGTCTTTAACTGTGCGTAACGATGCTGTATTGACATTCTTGGAGGTCGAAAAGTCGAAATCTGATGAGATGCTAGAAAATTTCGTATAAAGTTGGTATCGCATTTTCCAAATTTCGTTTTTGAGTTTAAATTGACGGAACTATTGTCAAAACCTCTTTTATCATGTAGAACTATTCAGTTTCTATCATTTCCACGCCAGAAAAGTCAAATTCCGATGGGATGCTGGAAAGTTTACCGTGAAGTTAGCAATCCATTTCCAAATTCCGTTTTTGAGTTCAAATCGACGGAACTATTGTTGAAACCTTAACACATTAAATTGTTGTTTTTACTCGTTTTAAGGCGGAAACGTGCACACCAGGGATAGAAGCTGATATTCAGTGACCAGGGGCATCGGTTACTTGGAATGACAGTGTTATCAATCGTTAGAACGTCCAATTAAAACGGAAACGAGCTTGAATTTATTAGAACGCCACATTTCGATATTATATTGGTTTAATTACCATTCTGATTTTCTGCGTCACAGGATCTTGAATTTTTATAACTTCCTGCGCACTCGATTAACATAAGTAGATATACTATAGGGGTTCTGGACCACTGGATCTACACTCAACACAAAAATGGACGGAGGAAGAAATTTTCTCAATTGTTACGTATTTTTAGCGTGGCTTTAACTTTGCGAAAGATTGTCGTATTAAGATGAATGAAAAAGCATTTTGAAGCTTGACCTTTGTAGTTTCGAAACCATACGATGAAAGATTTTTTTTGTACATTGGTCATGCCACAATCAAGAGAAATGTCGCGAAGAAATTTTTTTTTCAAAATTTCCATTTTTGCAAGTTGTCCCCGGACTCCAAAAATTTTTTTCTGAGAACACCAACAATACAGTCATTTAGCCTGATTGTTAACCTTCGGTTTGTTTTTTTTCCTGTACAAAAATTTATCGCTGAGATATCGGCCGGTGAATAAAAAAACATTTTTTTTTCGTTTGATCATCTATATCTCATGAATCGGTAATCTCATAACAAATCTGGCGGCAATTTTGAAAACTCAAATGAATTGCGTATAAGCTTCAGTTATTGTTTTTGAAAAAAAAAATGTTTTCCATCCCTTGCGTTTACTTGAAAAAGTGGTACGTAAAAAGCACGTAAAAAATTAGGAAAATTTCTTGCTCCTTCAATTTTTCGGTTGAGTGTACTTACCGCCGTTACCGACCGTTGAGCTCTTTTCACCGACATTAACGACCATCCGTTCGGATTCCAAAGCTCTTTTTGACCTGAATCAAAAATTCAGATTTCAGATTTCAGATTTTTATTTTTGTTAAAATTTCTGGCATTTCAAACTAAAAGAGTTTGCGAATGAAATTTACGACTATCGCGGAGCGCGCTCGATGCGCGGCGAGCTGGTAACGATACGACCCGTAAACAAAATTTCTCGAGTGTCGGTTACAACGACTAATCTGCTGTTGCTTCGGAGATTCGTTTGCTCCAAGAATCGTGATCGAACGTTGAACGTTAAGAGACAAACGATGAACGTTGAACGATGAACGATGAACGTTAAACGACGAACGTTGAACGTTGAACGGAAAATTTCTCAAAAACTCTCCGAGTGCGCTTACGATTCATCAGAAAATGCGAATTCAGGCAACAATATCAACTCTTATATCATTGACGAGAAAATTCCAAAGAAGCGGTGCTGGTGTCAGTGGTGCATCGAATAAAGTAGAATAGCGTGATACGTAGACAGCTATTAAGCGATTTATAAGAACTGGATTGGTGCTCAACTCCAGTCACAAAGATGTCGAAGATTTTCTCGATGATGGAAAAGACTTAATCATTCCGCGATTAATAAAAACAGTGCGAAAAAGCAAAAATTTAAAGGTGAACGTGATTCTTTCGGGAAAATTTCGTTTAACGAAAAGCGTCGAAATCTCGGAGGAGGACAGATGTTTCCACACTGCGAATGAGGCGATTTTTTCTACGACAAACCTCGACGAATGGTACAAAGACTTTGTGAAAGAACCTCTAATTCAACGAATTTAAGATCACGAGGGAAAGGAATCAGGATGGAGTCTCAGTGAAATTAGATATCTCACGGTCAACATGAATAAGTATGTGATGCTACGTGGAGGATTATCGACATTCGTTTATTTACCCAAAGACATCCAGAAGAAGCACGCAGTTGTATATATTAAAAATAGTGATGAATATTGCTTCCTTTGGTCCGTGGTAGCAGCTCTTTCGCCTGCAACAACGCACAGCGATCGGAAAACATCGTATCCGCGTTTCAAGGACGTTTTGATGTATGAGGGTTTAGAATTTCCAATGATCCTCAAAAATGTGCAACGATTTGAAAAGATGAAGAATTTATCCATTAATATTTATGGTATTGCCGATCTGGAAAGAAGTAAGAAAAATTAAATAGAACCTATTTATCTACGTAAGCATCGCCCCAATCTATCAATTTCATCTACCATACATCTACTTATGATAAATACCACCAATGAATTTGACGAAAAGGATGACGCTGTAATTAATCACTTTGCTATGATTAAAGATCTTTCGCGATTAGTTTCCTCTCAAATATCGAAGTACAAAGGAAAGAGTTGGTTTTGTGATACATGCTTGTGTCATTTTCATGCTGAAAATCGTCTTGAAAAACATAAATTTGATTGTATCAATCACACTAACTGTAGAATCATTCTGCCGATAGCTGAAAAATCGCTCATGAAATTCAAAAATTTTAAAAACAAGGTAACCGCACCATTTGCAATATACGCTGATCTTGAATGCCTTCTGCGGCCTGCAAATACAAAATTCGGCAAAAATAGCACCATCTATCGAACTCATGTGCCTTATAGCATAGGCTTATACCTTCAATGCCATTACTCCGATGCGATCTCGGGGTATAAATCTTTTAGGGGTGATAACTGCATACAATTATTCGTTGAAGAATTGAAAAAAAAAGCTGTCGAAGTAAATGCGCGCCAGCCTGAACACTCCCCATCAACCCCCAGCACCGCAAAAGAACGCCCCTCCAGATAGGACTGCACTCACCAGACAACCGAATCCGACAGGCGAAGATTCTTTAGCTTCCTCAACAAGGCGCCGTCGTTAACCCTGTCAAACGCCTTCGAGAAGTCGAATAGGACCATGCCCGTCAACTCCTTAAGGTTGTTGTGGGGTTAGGACGAAACGATGTCACTGAGATAAAATTTTTTGTGAACGTTCATGGATCGATTTACTAATCAACCTGTCAACTTTCAAAACAATCCACAGAACAGTTATTTAGAAAAAAAATCGCAAAGTTGGAGTATTTGGTGTGCTCATCACATTATGTTTATGGAAATGTTTCGAACATTTTTCAGTATATTATATATATCTGCCGAGAAAACGATGCCACGGAATTGAAAAATTAGATACGGTTAAATGGAATATCGGACTAACTTTTGCTGCCTTGAAAATAATAATTTACAGTACCGATTCAAAGTTATTCATGATTTTAATCGCAAATTTTCCAAAAATTGAACGCACAAAATATAAGGCTTCGGGAGCATGGCAACAGCGTAGCCGGCACAAGCGCTCGCTACCTTAGCGACATATGATAATTATGCATGTTTCACGGACCGATGTTCATGGTTGATAAACAAACACTTCGATTTTGAGGCTAGGAACGGGGCGCGGATATGACAGCTGTGCGACACTGTTGCTCAACCCAAGCATATTATCGTGGGTCATAATTTACGTTGTTGCCAATTCGTCTTGCAATAAATGATCTCTAACGAATTATCGAAAATAATACCATAAACTAATAGAAATAATTCTTGCAACCATAACTTTGTCAAAAATGCATATTCTTTTAAACTGATATGGATTTTTTCCTCGAAAAATGACATTAAATACGACGATAATTTGACGACAAACAGTTGAGAACCATTCATCGGTTTCGGGCATAAGCATAGGGCGCCCCCCCTCATGCTTCACCACCGACGGCTAAACCCCACAACAACCTTAATATCAATCCCCTCACGAATAAATTCCGTAATCCGCAAGAGAGCAGTCTGCGCACTGTAGTCAGCCCGGTAAGCCGACTGATGCGGGTCAAGCAAACCCGACCCATCAAGAAACTCCGTGAGCCGGTCAGCAACAATCCTCTCGAAGACCTTGGACGAGGCACACGGAAGAGAGATGGGCCTGTAGTCCGATGCAGACGAGGACGAAGCAACTTTGCCAATGGGCCTGACCAGGGCACTATGGGCCAGGATACCCGCTTCCGTGGCCAAAAGTCGATTTTGGAATCGGATAAAAAGAAACACCACGGTAATAAGGGGTAATTGAAATAGTTCTTGAGCAAATTTCATGTCGATCAATCAATTCCTGTTCTATTGACAGTGGTGTAAAGTTAAAAAATGTATAATAATTTTTTTCGTACCTATGGCTGAATATTTGCGTAGCAGTCTTCAAGATGAAAATTATTTCTGCTTCCAATTCATTGTTAGAGATAAACAAAGAAGAAAAACGTTCATTCCGTTCAAAAAGTCATCATTTATTAAATGGAAAAACATTTAAGTAACAATAAAATCACATTTTTCAGCAAAACACTCACTGCCGAATGCCGATTCCCCGAGATTCCACTAGTTATGGAGAAAAAAAACCTACAAGCATGTTGCTTACGACCTGCATTACAACTTTAGTCTGCCCATTTTTGCCCGAATTCATAAATTCTATTTTTTATGCGCCGCGGCGCATTTTATTTTACAAATAAAATCAGAAAATACTTTAGCATGGAAAAGGTAATTCTTTCTTCACTGTCATCTAAAAATACGTTGATGAATAATGTTTAATAATCGTTGAGCCTATAATGATTAATCGATCAACTCATTCATCGATAAATCTATCAATTAATATTTTAATTGATCAACAAAATTATTAACTTCTCTATGAATAAAATTATTGAAAAAATGTACTCCATTCAGCATTTCGCGATCCAGCATTGGTAACATGAATACGTTTTAAAAAAGTCCGCTGAAGATTTGATAGTTCAGCACTTCACTTACTCAGAAAGCACCCCGATATGTGAGAGGCAAGGGGAACTCACTCAGAAAGCACCCCGATACGTGAGAGGCAAGGGGAAATCATTTAAATGTCTTCTCGAAAACTTATAAACGTACTGCGACCTCCTCTTGGTGAACCCTAGTAATTACTATTATGTTGGGCAAACTGCAGGCATGACTTTTTACCGTTCCACGTACGGCATTTCGTTTTTCAATACTTATTGAGCATTTTTTTACTCCATATTGAAACCGCCATTTTCAATTTCAAAATTTTGGCATCAAATATAGAATTAGCAACGTCAAAAATTCCTGTGGACCAAGTTACATGGAAATGTATGAGAATTTTGTAATTTTGGCCGTTATATTGTGTCCGCCATTTGGGATTTCAAAATTTTGGAATCAAATACGGAATCAGCAACCTCAAAAACTCCTATGTACCAAATTTTATGCAAATATATGAGAATTTTGTGATTTTGGCCGCCATATTGTGGCCGCCATTTCGAATTCCAAAATTTTGACTCCAAATTCGGAATCAGCGACCTCGAAAACATCAATATACCGAGTTTCATGAGAATCCGACGAAGTCTTGGATTTTGGCCACGGAATCGGGTATCCTGGCCCATAGTGCACCGAGGAGGCCGTAAGTTCGATGCGCTCGGATCGATCTTAAATATCGGCGCAAACGTTGCTGAGGACGATGACGTTCAAGTAACGTTACGCCTTCGTAAACGATAACGCGTCCATGCGACAGCGATTCGTATCTTCGGCTGACCCCGGTCTGCACCTGCTGCTCTTCGTTTCCCACTCGTTCGAATCCGTGTCATGGCTGGAGCACCGACCTGTAATCAAAAAAATCATTCGATAGCGTAATTAATTATCGCACCGAATACACGTGATTCTTAATATTCATTCGATGTTTTGTCGTCCATCACCAAAAAAAAAAAAATTTGATGTCCGTACGGGAATGCACAAATATTTGGAAAAAATTTTCTTCAAATTATTATTATGGAAGAATCTATATTCTACACAATAAAGAGTATTTCAGAAAAAGTGATACATGCGATTGTCGGTCTCCCTCGCTTCGGGGAAGCCATCGATGGAGCTACCTCACTTGCACTCGGTGCGGCTCCGTCGATGTATTACTTCACCTTAAGAGAGCTGAGTCACCTAAAATTAATTTCTTTTTAAATGTCGAATCTTCATACGGTTTACTGCCTACATACTCAATCTCCGATCGCCATTCCCAAAGATAAAGGAGTTATGAGCATTTGAGTTCAGTTGTGAACTGAAATTCAGTTGCCCAATTCTCATAACTTTTTTATTTTCCATGATTGCGATCTGAAATCTGACACGTAGGGGTAGTAAACAATATGAAAATTCAAATTTTTTTTTTCATCGATTTTTTCTCGTGTTACTATTTCGTCTCAATACAGAATTCGCTTCATTTTTCGCTCAAAACCATACGATTTCCAATGATTTATACTTCAAAATGTTCCTAGAAAATTATACTTCGGAATGAAATTACGAAAATTTCTTTTTCCAGTACGTTCCTAAATAACATGGACTCTTGAAACTAATAAAATTTGGTTTTGAAATATTTGAAATTATACCATTCGTACACTGAAAAACAGAGAAAATGAAGATGAATCAATCGAGGTTTAGTTTCTTAAAACATTTGTTGATTCAACGAGTTATTATAAAGATCCCAACTCGAATTCTGTATGATTTATATAAGATTTTCTAGCTTTTTCAAAAAAAAAATTTTTAAGTTTTTTCAGAAATTTGCATCGATCGGAAAATTGACTTCTATATTTTGAATGCAAATTTGAGTAATTTTAAAAGGCCGGAAAATGGATTCGTATATCTCTTTCGTATTCAATCAACTGCCCCCCTATGGCTCTCCTCTCTCTATTTTTCCTCGTCACCGGGGTCCTAAACCATTCGAAATCTTTATCAAAAACGCCTACCACTCTGTGCTTCTCTTTTTCCTCAGTCCATGTCTCTTGTAGCACGATAATGTCAGATACTTTCAACTATTCCGATGTTTCCTGTATTTTCCTCGCGCCCGCAATATTCCACGTTAAAACCCTCAGTCGATCGCTAGTATTCCCATATAGCACCAAATGTTCCATGTATATCCATTGGATATCCATAATGTGAAAAAGATATCCTGTACATTCTATGGATATCCATACGACGTACATGCATGTATGTACATGCACGAACGTTTAAAGCACATTGTATGGGCATACGGAAAATATTCTTATGTGGACATACAGCACCAGATGTTCTATGTATATCCATTGTCGATCCATAATGTGAAAGCATATTCCGTATATCCTATGGATATTCATACGACTTACATGCATGTATATTAGGCCGGCTTAAAAAAAAAACTTTTTTTTCTTACAATCAAAATACATACACGCCAAAGTATCTCCCATCAAGTAAATCGTGTCCAAAGATGAGCCCGATCGGACCATTTTTAGGGGTCGCCCAAGATTTTTCTAGTTTTCCCATCTGATTAACATAAGAAGAACGAAAGGTTTTCATTCAAAAAATCGTAGCTCCGCCAATTTTATAGGTACATTGATCCGGTTAGTTCCATTTGAAAGCTCTTAAAAACCGCTTAAAATGACGTGCGGACCTTTGAAATCCGATTGCAACTTCCGTCGATAATTTCTTACGAATCAACAAAATTATTGATGGAAGTTGCAATGGGATCCCAAAGGTACGCACGCCATTTTAAGCGATTTTTCAAGAGCAAATGGAACTAACCGGATCAATGTACCTATAAAATTGGCGGAGCTACGATTTTTTGAATGGAAACTTTTCGTTCTTCCCATGTTAATCAAATGGGAAAACTAGAAAAATCTTGCGCGACCCCTAAAAATGGTCCGATCGGGCTCATTTTTGGACACGATTCTCTTGATGGAAGATACTTTGGCGTGAATGTATTTTGATTGAAAGAAGAAAAAAAAGTTTTTTTTTCAAGCCGCCCTAATATACACGAACATACACGACATACACGAACGTTTAAAGTATATTGTACGCACATACGGCAAATACTCTTATGTCGAATTTCGTATCACTTGCGTTATGTGCATTTTTAGTCAAAAGTCGAAAATGGGCGAGACATTCAACAAAAACCAATTGCCCTCAAATTCGAGATGGCCGTCAACGCAAACGGGTTAGAATGTTGAAAACCTAAAAAATCGATATTTCGATAGAAAATCGATTTTTGAGTATGAATTAATTGTTGCTATCATCAGGCGGTAACTCTTATTTCCTATCGATTTTCTATCGAAATAATCGGGGTATCGATTTTTTGCAAGATAGATTTCATTTTTCTTTTCTTTTTTTAGATTGGAAACCATTATCATATATTCGAATTTCGGAAAAAATCAAGTTTTTGGAAAATTTCAAAAAACAAATAAAAATATTAGGAACCCGCTGCCTACTCCAATTTTATGAAAAAAGTACTTCAATTTCAAGAGAGTATCCCGGAGAAAAATTTCATCCAAATAAAAAGCGGACAAATAGCAGTTACCTCTTGATAAAAATAATATGGCGGGGGGAGGGGAGAGGAAGGAGGGGTCTAAAAAATCTAAAAAAAAATTAGTGAGGTCGTAAGATCCAAAGGATACTAAAAAAAAATCATCGCCCACATCGGGGGATAGGAGAGTTTCAGTTCGGTGAATTGGGAAATTTTCCCCCATATATCCATATCCAGAACGGGACTTGCCTGTTCCGATGACTGAGTGATAAAAAAAAAATTCTTGTGACTGCCATCTTAGATAAACGTATTATGGATCAAAAGTCATTTAAATCACGAATGTCAGAATAGCCAAGTCGGTAGCGAGGTAGATAGATAATTTAGGTAGGTAGGCAGGTTCCGTAGGTCGTGAGTTCAAACCCCGCAACGGCAATCCTACGAAGAATATAACAAATTCTTGAGCGACTTTTTTAAAAAATGTCAATTGATATTAATTTCACTTTGTGTAAAAATGTATATTCTATAATAAATTACTTTTTTGTAATTAATATATAATCTGGCCACCCTACGTGGGATGGGATATCCGATGAACATACTTTGTATGTACGCGAGGATATTCCATGTATATGAGATGTACGTAAAAAAGTGTCTCATTTGCTGATACAATGGATGTCCATTAGATATAATACGGAACTGATCGGTATATACATAGGACATTCAATATCCCCACGAGTATATACATTGGACATGAGATATTATGTCAAAGTGCTATATGCGATTCTCGGTATCGTATCCGCCCTGCGTTCCGAAACCTTCTTTCCCTTTTCGTTTCCGCGTGTCTTCGTTCTTCGTCCTTGTCTCCGCTCATCCATTTTCCTTCTGTCTCATTCCATTTCCTCCATTCGCCTTTTATCTGAATTTTCTGGAGTCTTGTACGTACGTGCTCTCCTTCGGCTGTCATCTCAACTCCTTTTGCTTCAATCCATTTCTGCACCTTTTCACCCCGTCCTGTCCCGTCATCTGTTATGTCTGGTTCTCCGACGCTCTTCCGTAGTTGCGCTTCATGATAACTGCTTCATTTCCCATTGTGCCCAGTTTCACCAAAAGTTCTTTTTTTCAGCCAACCCCATTTTCTCATGTCGAGCCATATGCCTGGTCATGGATTGCCATTGTGAGGTCACTTTCTGCCCGTTTACTTCTCTGTCCTGCCCCTCTGACGATGATATGTGTTTTCCTCCTCTTCCTTTCTTCCTGTTCCCTCTTCTCTTCGGCTACCGATATTCTGCCCTGGTATTTCGTGCGTACCCTCGAGTCCTGTTCTGCCATTTTGTCGGGTTTCGCGTTTCCCTCCTTGCTCTTTCATCAACCCCCCCACTGACTCCCATCTTACCACAATGCCCGAGAAGCTGGTTTCACTCGTGTCACTAACGTCATTGTTGTTGAACTCCGGTTCCAAATTCACGTTCTCATCCTCCTCTACATACAAGGGGATTGCAGCGTATGAGTTGAATGCAACGCATCCTCGATAAGTTGTGTGCATGTCAATCGGGCTCGCGGTACGACAGTCATAAGATTGCGACGGGTCGTAAGTTGAATACGCGTCGTGAAAGTTGCTTGGACGACGCACAGTGGTCCAGAAACCCAGAAAGCGGCAAAAACCTCTTTTTACGAGAATATTCGCCTATAGAGAGTACATAGCAGAGAAGTTAACCACACAAGTACTGACGACGAAAAAATGCGATGTTTCGCATGTGGATCAACAGATCACGGGGTCAAGGGGTGCGCTCATAAAGACAAAGGGCCGAAAAGTTTTAGGTGTGACCAATTTGGTAATATTTCGTCCAAATGCAAAGACCCAGCTAAACCAGGCAGTCGGAATGACGGAGTTCACTGTGTAACAGCTGACGATGGAATTGTTATTTTGAAAATCAACGGGACGAAGGTGCAAGCTATATTAGACACAGGAAGTTCCAAAACTATCACGGGAGAAGATAAATACCGAAACATTGGCAGTCCAAAACTGTCTCCGTCAGTTCGAATACTTAAGGGGTTCGGAAATGCTCGAAGCAAGGCGGAGGGCGCCTTCGAAGCTAAGTTGGCCATCCAAGAGAATGTGTATACGGCAAATATATACGTCGTGCCAGTCGAAGCAATGGACGTTCAGATGCTTTTGGTGAAAGATATCCAAAAGCAGATCAACGATCACATTTTCGGTGGACGATCGACAATACAGAAAATACGGACCACGGAAAGAGAGAGAAGCAACAAGGAACACGTAATCAAAAAGACTTCAAGAACGAAGACTGCAAAAACGAAGAACAAATATTTCAAGATGTGAATAGCGTGGGACCACCAGAAAATGAACTTCTGGTGGTCAATTATGTTCAATAATCAAAGTTTGACTTCTGTAGACGATACAGGAAGAAAATCAGTGAACTAGTCGACAGATACATACCGGGTAAGTTGGTGATAACTTTCTAAGATTTATAGACGAAGTTTTCCGAGATTTAAATCGGCGAGGCGTGGTCCTCACTTACATGGATGATGTGATTGTTCCTAGAAAAAACGAAGAAGAGGGATTCGACCGATTGTGCCTAACTCTAGAAAGAGCAGCCGGAAAAGGTCTGTCTATTAGCTGGGGAAAATGTAAGCATTTGAAAAAAAAGTATAATATTTTAGGCACATCATTGGAGATGGCTTCGTTGGTCTGTCAAACGAAAAAAAAACAAAGCTATCATGAATTTCCCTGAACCAAAAAGTCGGAAAGATATTTAGAGCTTTATCGGTCTCGTAGGTTAATTCCGGGAGTTTATTGTAGACTGCGCAATTATCGCTCGTCCGTTGTTAGACACCTTGAAGGGCAGTCAGAAATTTACCTTCGGAGCGAACCAAGAAGCATCGTTCAACAATCTGAAAGTCGCGTTGACGAGCGCGCCAGTACTACAGATTTTCAAGCCAGAGTCAGTCACAGAGCTTCATACAGATGCCAGTGTGCTGGGCTACGGTGCGATATTGATGCAACGAGATACAGAAGATGATAGTTTCCATCCCGTTCATCATATGAGCTGAAAAACGTCGGATGCCGAGCAGTCTTCAATCGTATGAATCGGAGGTTTTGGCGATCGTAAATGCGCTTAAAAATTTCAATGTTACGTGCAGGGAATTGAGTTAAAAATCATCACGGACTGCGATGCATTTTGGAGGACGCTGGATAAACGAGATCTACCAAGATGGGCGTTGTTTATAGAAAGGTTCGATTACGGAATTGAGCATCGTGCAGGGACACGTCCACGACATGTTGATGCTCTCAGTCGTTAACCTTGTTCTCAAAGTGGATGATACAATCACCCAATAATGATGTATTCGTAGATTGTTTCTATATTAAATCGTTTATCGAAGTTGATGACCGTTGGATCCGTCATCCTCGCGGCCTAAAATCTTACATGTATACCGTATATATGTGCATGCGTGCGTGCGTGTGCGCGGGTGTAAATCGATGTGTAATGACCCTTCTCGTATTTCATACGTCGAAGACTCAGTATCGGTTCATGTTGCTTCGTTCAATTTTGCACACTTGGTGTTGGAAGGGGTTTTGAATGTCTTTGAAAATAGTGATTGTCAGAAGCTTTCGCAAATTTTGAGATATAAGTTTAGATAGTCCTTTAGTGATATTTACTGAAGAACTTCAGCATTATTTTTCAATTAACAACTAAGCTTAAGGTAGTATCGTACATACTGTAAGAGTCAAAGCACGTCTAAGATATACCATCTCCTGATTGAGGCACGTAGTACTTTGATGTGGCATCGTCGCGCACTATGATGTCTATTAGAGAGAGAGAGAACATCGATATCAACGCGCTTCGCGAAATAGGTCGCAAAATGTCAGCGTCAATACCGTTGAGTTCAAGTGCAAATGAACGTAAAATATTTCATTGGAAGGGTAAAAGAGTGACGGAAAAAATGTACAAAAAAAGACTGCAAACGGTAGAGCAAGCTGAAAAGTTAAGAGCCGAGGATGGTAAATTTGAGTCACCTAACCTCAAAACTGATTCAAATATGGATTCATTTCATGGCGTTGAGGGTCGTCGAATCGTCCACATAAAAACGCTAGGCAAAAATATGTATTGCATGTGCTGCAAATGTGTGCTCTCGTTGGATGACATCGAGGTGGAAAAACGTTTTGGCTTAGCGTCGATTTTTTACATAAAGTGCAGACAGTGCGAGAAGATCACAGGAGTCTCTACATTATGCCTGACACATTTCAAATTGCGCGCCGAGCCTAATATTTCGCGCAACGTTGCCATGTCTACTGGATCCCCACCAACTCCTCATATACAGTATATTTTCCCGATGTTTAATTGCTTATTATTATCATCACAGTCTCGTGACCTCGACTTTCAAGTGCCCAAAATGTTCTCTGAATATTAAACTTACATTTTACCTTTCTTCATTAAAATCTGACTGGTAGTTTTCGTATTATATCAAATTAAGCAAAGAAAACGCATGATTTCCCATAAGACTCCATGTTAAACGTGTGAAAATAAAAGTGTTGATATCTTTTTTCTCGTACTCGCTAGAGCCATAAAAATTTAACTGAACCTTTTTCTTATCAATACCCACAGGTATGATAAGTTTTATCAAATTCTGACTGGTAAGTCTCTTAAGTAGGATACTACCTTAACCCGACTACTCAAGAATTGGACTAACGAAACTAAATCAGCCTACCCTAACCTAACCTAATGAACCTGAACTAATGCAAACTCAACTACATCAATCTGAACTAATTTCGACATCGTCGTTGTTTAGTCTCGTTTGGCTTTTACCAAAGCAGATCTTCCGATCGTTGAAATAATTTCAAGTTTGAGTTGTCAGTTGATTAAGTTTTGTAGAGTCTATTAATTTCATTCTCCACGTTTTGTGCAAAATATCACAATTTTCAGAACTTTACAAACGCTTGTCGATTTGAGCGGTTGTAGAAATTATTCCATAAGTTGTACATGAAACAAAGATCATAGGACCTCAAATGTCTAGAAAATGTCAACAATTTACCTCGGAACGTTTCCGAGTTGTAGTTCATGGAATCTTGCAGGGTCACTTTCTCGCACGCATGTGCACATGCCCGTCTACACGCACATGAAAATGAGTGCTACGTCTGTACATTATTTAAAAAAATACGTATAAATAAATGATAAAGATTGTTGAGAGCTCGACATCATTTTTTTGCCACCCCTATTCAATTATTCAACTAGTAGGCAAAATGTTTCGAAGCCGAAGATCTAACGTCAAAAATCTAAAGTCGGGAAAACCGTGGATAATTACTGAAAGGATTATCATAATCAGTGGAGCGCGTTTGCTCGAGTAGAAATAAGCGACTCATAGAAATGTTATTGGAAAAAGTTAACTCCGCAATGAGGTAAAAAAATATTTTTTTATTTTTCTAAATGGTGCTTTTTTTTGCTTTTATTTGTATTTTATCGAAACCGTATCGAAATGCGGATTTCAGGTATCGTCAAAATAATGGCGGATAAATCAAACGATAATCTCACCGCGACGAGGGTTTGAAGAGCTCCAATTCGCATAGTAGCTGGCCAGGCCAGCAAGAAGGCCGTAAGTTCGATGCGCTCGGATCGATCCTAAATATCGACCCAAACGTTGCTGAGAACGATGACGTTCAAGTAACGTTACGCCTTCGTAAACGATAACGCGTCCATGCGACAGCGATTCGTATCTTCGGCTGACTCCTGGTCTGCACCTGCTACTCTCCGTTTCCCACTCGTTCGAATCCGTGTCATGGCTGGAGCACTGACCTGTAATCAAAAAAATCATTCGATAGCGTAATTAATTATCGCACCGAATACACGTGATTCTTAATATTCATTCGATGTTTTGTCGTCCATCACCAAAAAAAAAAAAATTTGATGTCCGTACGGGAATGCACAAATATTTGGAAAAAATTTTCTTCAAATTATTATTATGGAAGAATCTATATTCTACACAATAAAGAGTATTTCAGAAAAAGTGATACATGCGATTGTCGGTCTCCCTCGCTTCGGGGAAGCCATCGATGGAGCTACCTCACTTGCACTCGGTGCGGCTCCGTCGATGTATTACTTCACCTTAAGAGAGCTGAGTCACCTAAAATTAATTTCTTTTTAAATGTCGAATCTTCATACTGTTTACTGCCTACATACTAAATCTTTGATTGCCATTTCCAAAGATAAAGGAGTTATGAGCATTTGAGTTCAGTTGTGAACTGAAATTCAGTTGCCCAATTCTCATAACTTTTTTATTTTCCATGATTGCGATCGGAAATCTGGCACGTAGGGGTAGTAAACAATATGAAAATTCAAATTTTTTTTTTCATCGATTTTTTCTCATGTTACTATTTCGTCTCAATACAGAATTCGCTTCATTTTTCGCTCAAAACCATACGATTTCCAATGATTTATACTTCAAAATGTTCCTAGAAAATTATACTTCGGAATGAAATTACGAAAATTTTTTTTTCCAGTACGTTCCTAAATAACATGGACTCTTGAAACTAATAAAATTTGGTTTCGAAATATTTGAAATTAAACCATTCGGACAATGAAAAACAGAGAAAATGAAGATATATGAATCGAGGTTGTTTCTTGAGACATTTGTTGATTCAACAAGTTATTATAGAGATCCCAACTCAAATTCTGTATTAGTTACGTAAGATTCTCTAAGCTGTTGGAGAAAAATATTTAAAAGTTTTTTAAGAAATTTGCATTGGTCGCAAAATCGACTTTCATATTTCAAATGAAATTTTGAGTAATTTTCAAAGGCCGGAAAATGGTTTTGTATTTCTTTCGTAAAGCTGAGACTTTTTTACATAGAAAACTTGGTCTTGACTAATTTTTTTCTTCTACAACACATTGAGAAATTACATGGAAAAAAATTCACACGATGACTTATACAATAACAGGGAAAACAACGAAGGAAATAATTCAAAAAAATTGACATTTCTTTTCTGGATGGGAACTTTCATTTCTCAAAGTCACAAAAAGATTCACTTACAGCTGAAGCTCCAACTCGGTTCTCGAATTGATGGAATCGCTCATATATAGGTATAGTGGCGTAGGTCGTTCAACTGCTTGAAGATTGCAGCCATCTCTGGAGTGGATCAATATTCGGAACTTCGATCCGCACCCTTTGACCTGACGTTTCTTTCAAACGGAACTACAACGACGGGACAAACACAAATACGTGGAGCGATCTTTCGATTATAAACGAATCTGAGCTATTTTCACGAAAAATTATACCGACACGTGTGATGACTCGTAAGGTATACCGTGCCTAGAGTTGGTCGGAAGCGTTGGAGCGTTGAAAAAAAGCGTAACAATAGTGACGAAAGCGACAATAACACGGTTTGATAACGATATGCAAAATAATGAAATATCATAAAAATACAAAAAATTAAAAAAGTAGCTAAGCAGAGACTCATTTGCTTTTTCTCATTTCTGTGACTTTTTATACCACGGTGTCACTAAGCGCTTGAAATTTTTATATTAATTTCTGAAAATCGTTATCGAGAGACTCGTTAGTGTCTCGAAACAAGTACATTTTCTTCTCCCTACCTTACCACGCGACCGCATTGTCTATTCAGAAAACAGCTGTCTTAACCCAGTTATGACGTCATCAATTCTTATTTCATATATTTAGAGCGTTATTTATAAATCTTTCGTTGCAGTGCGAAGCGTTATTTTTTTCATATTTCGATAGGGACCAAAATCGATGCCGTAGGTGTTGCTATACGGGAGATATCGATTTTTGGTCTATGATTAAATCATTCGATTTTCCCAAATTTTCCAAAAACGATTTCGGCCCATCGCGACACTTTTTAAGTAGTCGTAGCAATAGCAAACTTCTCGGATTAGCCTTGACTATTGCGCTGTCATCGACACATCCCAACATTCTCCCCTGTGTTCGAACTATTCCTCACTGGTAGTGATCACTACGACGCTGCTTACGAAAAATAGCACGATTCAAATTTCTTACGAAAACTAACACGTTTCTAATTTCACCGCGAAAACTAACACGTTTTGGCTTTTGCCACGAAAACTAACACGTTTTGATATTCGCCGCGAAAACTAGCATGTTTCGGCTTCGACCCCTAAAACTAGTAGGCCGAAACATGCTAGTTTTCGCGGCGAATATCGAAACGTGCTGGTTTTCGTGGCAAAAGCCGAAACGTGCTAGTTTTCGTGGTAAAAGCCGAAACGTGCTAGTTTTCGCGCTGATGCCAAACGTGCTTGTTTTCGTAAGAAATCTGAAACATGCTAGTTTTCGTAAGCAGCGTCGACTAGTAGTGACTGGCCGTAATCATTGCCAGTGACTGGCAGCGACGACGACGACGGTTACGACGACGACGACTGCGACTACCAAGGAAACCGCGCGATGTGTCCCCCTCCGATTTCGATCGAACTTCGCACGATTGTAGAGCTGGTAAAAATATTCGACACGTATTTATTTTTTTCCGCTGAGTCCTATATTTAGGGGGTGAAAACAGCATTTGAAAATCAAGGGATTTTTTGTTTTCCGATAATAACTCGTAAACGAAGGTCGATAGAAAAAAAGTTTCGGTGGTTAGGTTATTGCCTTTGATGTGCACTATACATTCGTGACAAAAACGGTCAATTAATTTAAATAATTGACTTAATTAAATATTAAATTAAATAATATAAATAAAAATTATTTATTCAAAAAATGGGTTTTTTTTAAACATAATTCCGAGGGTTTTGGTTCGAGCTAAATGTGACTTCGTCAATGTATACGTGATGGAAAAATAAAGTTTACGTGTTTTTACGTTTTTCCATATCTTGCATTTAAGGTGAACCACCCTTGAAGTATTCGATGATATTGTATCATAATTGATAATTCCATTCGTAATATTTACATCATTTTATGTCCGTGGCACGTGTTGCATTATAATTGAACACTTAGAACTGCAATTTGGCAGACCGACCTTGTCAGGGGCTGAAAACCACCCCTGAAAATAGTAGGATTTTTCGTTATTCGCTTATAACTCGTAAGCGGGATGAGATAGAATAAAAGTTGCAATGGCAAAGTCATTTCATTTTAAACGCACTATACATCGACGATAAGAACGAACAATAAATTAAAACAATTGACTATTATTTAATAAAAAAAATGGATTTTTTTAATATGTCTACGAGGGTTTTAGTTCGATCCAAATGTGACTTTGTCAATCTATGAATAATGGGAAAATAAAGCTTATATATTTTTCGTTCCATTCATATCTCACAATTACGGGGCCGTGTATTACGGGTCTCGAAATTTTCGATAATGTTGTACCAAGATAGCCAATAAAAAAAATGTCTCTAGATAATTTTTCAGCGAAATTCAATTTGCAATATCAATTTGTTATTGAAATTAAACCTTTATAATCCTTTAAAGCCTAATTGACATGAATTTGGGAGAAGAGAAATGGAAAGAAAAGCCGAGGCTTGAACCCGTATCGGCAGAGTCCGAAAGACTTACCGTGCCGCTAACCACTCGGCTACGCTGGTTATACGAACCCCAGGATTTTCGTAGGGACGATATGAAAAACCCGAGTTCACGTCAATTTTTGAAAATTCATAACTCAAAAACGCTTGAGTGTTGACTAAAAAGCGGATATCACGGTGTTCTGCGAAAGGACCACTACCGGTGAAAAAATCCCCATCGAAAAGTAGGTCCCGCCTTTCGAGACCTCCCCTTGTTCATGTACATGTTGATAATCACCTCCTAAGTAATCGCTCGTTATATTAGAATCAAATTATGCCTTGGTTTATTGTCAAAAATGGTAACCAGGAAGCACAATTCAAGATTTCAGAAATTCTAATCGACACAAAATGCACAGCAGTACTTGACGAGATTTTTTACTGCATGGGGTGGAACAATGCAAGCTATAAATTCTCATTGGTATTTCATCACAAAATATCCGCCTGAACTCCGTAAAAATAGAACTATGCAAACTATATATTCTCATCACTAGTTTATAACGAAATATTTGCCTAAACTTTGTAAAAATGGAACTGTGCAAACTATATAATCTCATCACTATTTCATGACAAAATATCTGCCTAAACTTTGTAAAAATAGGACTATGCAAACTATAAGTTCCCATTACCATTTCATAATAAAATTCTCATCACTATTTTATAACAAAATAAATACCTCAACAACGTCGAAAGCTCGCCGAGTATTGGTTTAAAAAAAAATCCCAATCCCCAATCCGTAATCTCCAATTTCACTTAATTTTTCTTGCCTCCACTTGGAAATGTAATTTCTTATATTCTCGCGATTCCTGTTATCACGATTCCGGTCGTAATTCCGTCAGATAATCCATGTATTCATATTGTGGTCAGTGTCCAGTGGCAGTAAAATAACCAGCACAATTATCACGGCGCGTTTGTGAACCAGACAAATAAAATAATCGCGTCGAGACCTCGATCCTCAATGAGGTGAAGCGGGCAGCACGTGGAGATTCTCACTTGGAAGCCAGCAACGGAACACGTACGAACCATCGGTTGTGCTTGAGCTGACGATAATTAAACGTTCACGGATACGGGGTATTAAATTACGCGCGTAATCGCTGTGTGCGCTGCCATACTATAGGGACTGTGCAGCGGGGCGGGGCTTATGGGCCAACGACGAAAGCGCCGCGCGTAGCGCCAGCTGGAAATGTGTCGCCTATCAACTTGTATCAACTAGTTCGTAGTTGCATGTGAAATAATGATCGATCTTCTTCGTAATAATAAATGAATAACACGAATGGTGGCAGATTTCTTTGAAAAGTCGAGTCGAGTGGCTGCCACTGACAGCCACCAGGACGGCGCCACTTGCAAAGCTGCACACTCCCTATAGCGTCTGGATAGGACTTAGGGCGCCCATGGTGGCCGAAATTGGCAAGACGCGTGGAGCAGTCGCAATGGAAGAGCCACGTAAAGGCAACATTAATTGTTGTATTGATTCGTGTAAAAATGTAAGGAGATCAGCAAGTAAAGAAATCAAATTTTATTCATTTCCAAAAGCGAACTATAAAGCCGCGAAAAAACAACTGTTGGTAAATTGGTTAAAAAAACGAAGTAAGTATCTTTTTTGAGGTTGTGTTGATTCCTCTTTTAAAAAAGATGCATACCAGTATGGTGATACGTCTCATTTTCGGAAGTATGACAGTAGTCATCTAACCCCAAATCAAAATGGAAAGTAGCGAAAAACGTAATCTAAATGTTCAGTACTGTAACAATATTTTTTTGTATAGCACTGCTCTATTTCAACTTACCTTGAGAAAACTATTCTTATATAAATATTCAAAGTCTTTAATGAAAACAAATCGTCGTAATATATTTGCCTATGTGTACTGTAATAGTTCATCCATGCGAGTTGCGGAATTCACCACCGCGGCGCCACTTGGTTCTGCGCACACAGCGAATAGTCCGAGCTGCAGCAGCATTAGAGGCTCCGTCGCACCTGGTTTAGTAACGGCCGTTTAGTTCATACGATTTCCGAGAGGGTATTCCTCACTCGAGATTGCGCTCATCGTTCCCGAGCAAAGCACAAAAATCTAGACGACCGAGTCGTAGCCGGTCGGTCAAAGGACGATCTCTCCTACAGCTTCATTTTAGTCTTTCAATTTTGAGCTTGGGAAACGAGTATCTATAAACGAGCGCAGACCTAAGAACGCGACGCGATACCCTCAACAGTTCATGATCGACTGCATGGAAACTTGAAGATCTGATGATCAGAATTCATCTCCGTCAACGGCAACGAGTTGCCCATTAAAAACCCTGACCGTATAGTTCACGAGGATAAGCGCCACGAAACTAGGCATCTGGACTTTTTCGGAAACCAAATTTGAAAATAATAATAACCTGAATAACCTAAATAATAATGAAAGGGATACGTTCATACGAACGAACGATCATAATTCAAACGATGAATAAACTAAGATGACTTCTTGAATTATTTCATCCTTTTTGAATTTATTTATTTATTTGATTCTTTTAAATTTACTAATTTGTTTTGTCCATTTTAAATTTATTAATTTGTTGTATTCTTTTTAGATTCATGAATTTTATTCATGCTGTCTATCAGATTATTTTTTTTTTCGTTCTAATTTTTTTTGTGTTCAATTTTCACTCCAGCCGGGAGTTTTATTATGATTCGTGCGTTAAGATATCATGTTTTATTCTGTACGATGAATATCCTGCGTATGGTTTTTTATTTTCAATGTATCAATCGGAGCGGTCTACGCTACGAGTGTAATCATTGCTCGCTGTCTAATATTATCTATGTGTTAATGAAAATCGTTGTAATGCCACCACCACTCATGTTCCGACAAGAAACGGACTCGAATCAACAACGAAAGTCCTGAAATTTACTTCGCAATATTTCAATCAAATTTAATGAACATAAACAAATAAAAATCGATTTACCAGATAAATAATCAAAATTCATTACAAATATTACAGACGAATTACACAATTATTATTATAACAAAAATATTGAAAAATTTATTATAGTGTGTATCAAAATATATTGTGTGATTGCGAAAAAATTATTATGAATAATAAATAGATAATAAATTGAAAATCATGTATGATTGAGGTAATCGAGATTGTATGGCGTGTGAGTGATATGAACTTGATTATTAGAATAAATGATTTCAACAAAAGAAATAATATGTCGTTCAAAGGATAAAAATTACAGAGTATCAATATTTATTTGAAAATAAAACCCACAAAATTCGATCCCACTCCGGCCTAACCCAAATCATTAATCAACAAGATACGAACTTATCAACGAGCATAAGATAATTTGTTACCATATAGATGCAGAAAGAGGTCGGTTGTTCGACGCATATGATTATTGCAAATGAAAAAAATCCATACACAAGGAAACATTCCGAAAAACATTTTATTGACTATAATATGGGGTATTCCATACGAACCGAACCCCTTTTTCAGCCGATGTTTTTTTATTCTCTCGAAATTGAAAGGAGTTGAAGTATGACGAGAAATAGTGGTTGACTGCAAATCTTAGGCCTCTAGGTTTATTTCTCACTATACTTCTGTAATTGGTATTTTTACTACTTTCGAAGGTTTCGAGGCGTGGTGAGTCTTTATTTCTAAATTAAATTGATGTTGTCACGAGTGTTTTGAAACAAAATTTTCCTGTTCTTTCAGATAAAATTATGAGACCTCAGTATCAAAAATGTTTTCTTATGATTTAAGGCAAAAAAACACAAAAAATTCTGGAAAAGAATATTTTTTTTCTTGGTCCCAATTTTTTGTAATATTCCCATGATTATTCTGAAGCTACTGTATAAATTTCATGATGGAACTCAGAAATTTACGGTACCCAGAAATTTGGGAATATTATTATATATTAAGGAATATTATGAAAAATCAGAAATACAGAAATACGGGTATTTCTGATTTTTCATAATATTCCAAAATTTCTGGGTACCGTAAATTTCTGAGTTCCATCATGAAATTTATACAGTAGCTTCAGAATAATCATGGGAATATTACAAAAAATTGGGACCAAGAATGAAAATATTCTTTTCCAGATATGAAATTTTTTGTGTTTTTTTGCCTTAAATCATAAGAAAACATTTTTGATACAGAGGTCTCATAATTTTATCTGAAAGAACAGGAAAATTCGAAACCTTCGAAAGTAATAAAAATACCAATTACAGAAGTATAGTGAGAAATAAATCTAGAGGCCTAAGATTTGGAGTCAACCACTATTTCTCGTCATACTTCAACTCCTTTCAATTTCGAGAGAATGAAAAAACATCGGCTGAAAAGGGGGTTCGGTTCGTATGGAATACCCCATATATAAACGGCAAAGTAGACAGTTACTAGTCCATCGACCTTCTTCATCTTCGAGGTATAATCATGATGGGGTCTTTTAATCGGCGAGGATAGTTCAAGTACACGAGGACCACCGCGATGATTGCGAGCCCCAAGCCATCGATTACCCCGAGTAGAAATTTTATAAGGCAATGACCAGGTCCAAGTCAGGCAGCCTTCTTTTCCTGGTCAGGTCCTGACAAAGTAGCCTTTACCTGGGCCTGATCCGAATACAACGCAGCGCATGACCAGTACCCAATAATATAGCCTGTTAAGGTCCTTAACGCTATAAAATAAGATTTTTCTGTTCATAAATTTTTTTATGTCTCTGATGAGGAGAAAATAATTTGAATTAAACTAACTCAACTTAAAACCAAATCCAAATGAGGCATCAAAGAGAAACGGGGAAACGGGGATTCGATCTTATTGTTATTGTTATTAATCTTTACTTAAAAATAATTTGAAGTAAGCTAAGTCAACTTGAAAACAAATCAAATATGGGATATTTAAAAGAAACGGGGATTGAACGGTGGGGACTGAAGTGCTGTTATTACAGCTGTTCAATTTCTAGCAGGCCTCGCGTAAGGCTGCCACGAAAAACTCTGATAGTCCCTGATATGATAAAATAATTGCATGTCTTATTTAAGGTTGCCGTGGATGCCGCTTGTTAGGCCCCGACGTGGTGAAACTACGACATACCTCCCTTAAGGCTGCCGTAAGTACCACTTGCCAGGTCCGGGTGTGGTAAAATTACGGCAAGCCTCATATAAGGTTGCCGTAGATGCCACATATTTATGCCTGATCCGACCAATATCCGGTTTGCCTTACATAAGGTTGCCTGAGCTGAATCTTTTCCGGACCTGGTCCGGTTAATGTCTGACTTGCCTGATATAACGATGCCTTGGCTATAACTGATCTGGCCCTTCTGTGACAACAGGCAACCCTCAACAAATTTCTACTCGGGACAACCTTCGATCGCTCCCGCATATAACAGGTATAGAAAATCGCGTCACTGACCTATACTAATTCCTCCTCCGATGGACACATAGTTTTCAAGGGGGCAACGAGCGGAAACGTAACGGTCTTTTTGGGATTATTTTAAGCCTCTTTGGTCTCCAGGGGTCGGGAAGACCCCAATCGCAACTCCAAACTAGAATAACTATGAGTTGTTGCCGCCCGAGCGGGCTGATCTCTCCTCTAACGGTGCTTTGGGGTTTCCTTTGTAAGAAGAGACTAGGGTCGGCCGAATTGGGACGGCGGTTCTTTTGTGGCAGTCGATCGGAGAAAATCGTTTTTTCTCTGGGGTCCGCTTAACCCTCCGTGTGACCACTACGTTATGATTTGGTGAAAAGTTATATTTTTTATTTTTTTTTGTTTCTGCATGGGATTACTTCACGTAATGTAATGCCTATGCGAATCGTTAAATTTTTTTTATCAAGTCGATATGTGTGCTGACTCCGAAATTCTGGAGGAACAAACGACATACAACAATTTTCGAGCACAGAATGCATGTCTGAGTTAATTGTCATGGGGAACAATAAATTCTGTACATATACACAATTATTACTCATTTTTCGAACCAACTTTAATAATAAATCGCCCATTTTTCATGATTATCGTAATTTATGTTCTCCGAAAGGGGCCCTCTTCAGATGTCAAAATAATAGTACATTATGACACGAGTACGAAAATTTTTTTTCTGACGAGTGTGAGTTTGCAGAACGAGGCGAAGGCGAGTGTTGCAGTCGCACGGGTCCAGAAAACGTTTTTCGTACGAGTATCGTACGAATTTTTATGTCACAAGGAGCGTAAAACCGCACTTTTACGCGCAGCGTGTCATAAATACCTTTTTTGGAATGCCCGCTATAGAGCTATTCTTTTCCGTAAAGTATGATATCTCAAGAGTATCACCCTAAAATGTTACGGAAATATATCAAAAATTGCCAGAGTTATGATTTTTTAAGTAAAAAATGGTTTTTCTACGCATTGCCTCCTTGCTGATTATTTTTCGCTATTTTGAAGATTTGATAAAAAAATTATGATATGATATTCATATTCTTAAAGATTCAAAGTAAAATCCTGCCTTTTTATGAGTCGTTTTGAACGATACTGGCGATGCGACAATCGTTTAAGCATGGCTGGGTGCATCGCGACCCCGTGTGACCAGCGCGTTACTTTTTAGTCAGTGTGACCACGCGGGGTTAAGCAAAGTTATCATTGGATCTTTTTGAAATTATTCACTACAGTTCGTTGATATAAGTAGAAGATAAGAAAATTCGTTAATAATATCTTTGTCAACCTTTCTCCTCAGCACCCTGAGAAGTAAGAGCTGCAAAAAAAAATTGTTCCCGGTAACGTGGAGACTTGATGAATGTCCGCCATTTCTTTATTTTGTAAGTTAACATTTTTCCCCGACGTGGTGCCATAGCTACCGATGCAAAGATTATAAATCTTCCCCATGTTTTGATTTCTGATGCACCGTATGGGACGCCAGGCCACCCAGGTGGGAGATTTTTTCAGGCCGGGCTAACTCCTAAAGGTGATGGTGGGACGAAGGGCGGGCGAAATTATTATTACCAATGAATTTTCATATGTGAAAGTTATATTAACTCGCCGATTTTTCCTATCGGGTGAGAAAGCAACGAAAGAGGGGGGAAGAACGGCTTTTGTAATAACGGTATAACGTTTCAGTTGCAGCTGAACACATATTTTCATTGAAACGTGGCTCCGACGATGAGATATATCATTGAGGAGGTCATTTGAGTGGATATGGATGGTATATCATAAATCATTCTATCATTAGCAGCCAGTCGGGCGATATATGTATTTAAGGGAAAGGGATAGATGGAGGCGGTTTCCGGCGGGCACACGTACGGGCGTAGTCTTTCAATCGATCATTCATAACGACGGTCAGAAAATGAACGTGCCGATGACCACGAACAAATAATCGATTGGTTGGTTTTAGAAGCCAAGCGCTCCCACGCAACGCCTCCTGCATCACATTACTCGTATAATAGATAAAACACGCCTTCCTGTTCGTATAGTTATTCATAAATATGAGATGCCGAGCCCCCCTCCCCGGAACCAGGCAATATGGACGCCTAGAGTGTAGACTCACTGGCGTCTCATTTATCTCGATTGGCGTGTGTTTCACACATTACATTTCACGCGTGTGTCGTGGTAATCTTGTATGGCCACTTGTAAGGAATCCAGCAGCTTTACGGGGGCACATATCCTCAAGGTTAAACATGGAGGCAGGCCTGAATCAGCCCTGCGTCGTCCGGGCTGGACAGGTCAAGGCTAAGGATAGGCTTCGGCAAGGGTTGACGAGTCAGGCTGGTTCAACCGAGTCTGGACGTAGCCCTGAGAAGCCTTATCTTCTGCAATCTGGTGACACTCTCACGCTCTCATTCTCTCATTCATTTACCTATTGAGATTAAATGTATACTATGGTAATCGAAATAGCAATAATAATTTTGATTATCATTATACTTATAATCAAAATTATATGCAATATAATATATTTTCATTGAATATCACACCGTACAAGAAAGGAACCATTGGCATCGCGAATAGTAAAAAGTCTTTCGCGAATTGTGCTGAGAGCGAACGTTCGTTAGTTCGCATGGTTAGTGCAGGCTTGGGTCACCGCTTTACAACGGCGCCCGGCGGACGGTGGACGCGGTGTACGGGAAGAGCACCCGAATGAGTGAGCGAGGTTAGCAACAGAACGCCATGGCTAAACATAACCTACGCATAGTTTCTTTTTGATCCCCGTGACATCCCGTAACGATCATAATTTGATTCCCGTTCATGTAATTTTTGAAAACACTAATAATTTTACATAGTTACAGTGACAGTGAGGATGTAGGAAGCCGAAGTACTCAGTGCCGTGGTAATGAAAGTGCAAGTGATAATGCGTCGACAACTGGAGAGGTTACCGCCGATTCTGTTGCCGAAAGAATGTCAGGATCAATTCCAGGATGATGGAAATAGAAATGACGAAGAGATCAGTCTCATGCTCTCACATTTATTTTTCATGTTTCGTTTCATATGTTTTTTCCAAGCAATCTCTCCAAATATCATGTGTGACTGATTGTGATAAAATAAAATGATTGAGTCGTGGGAATTTGTGAGTTTTATTTCACCAGCAAATAAGTAGACTTGACACGCAAGAAAAGACACTACCACTACATTTCAAGGCTTGGTAATCAAGCTTGATCCAGGCTCGATAATGAGGCTTGATCCAGGCTGGGGCCAGGCTGCCACGTCACCTTTCCTCCGTGTTATCATCCCGAGGTTCATGCAGGGTTGCGGAAGGCTTGATCCCCAGCCTGAATCCAGACTTGTTCGGCCTTGACGCAGGCCTGGAGAAGGCCCGCGTCCATTGTGCATCCCCACCTGGGTTCTGCACAATAAATACAATATTCGATAATTAGGTACAGAATTGACAAGTAGAAAGCGTAGGTGCCCATCGTTTGAGTGGTACAACAGCTTTGCACGGCATGTTTAAATGAATACTGGATAAGAGCCCAGCGTGAGATGTCTGTTAAACAACTGACAGACTTACGGCTCAATCTCGGTGTAGTATCGGCAGCCGTCAGTCTCTTCGGCCATGTACGAGGACTCCAGTCACAAGTCTTGGCTCGGTCTTTAGCCGTCTTAAGAGACGATTTCGCAGCCGTCGTTCTCGTCATGAATCGCGTGGGCCTCGGAGTTTCAGCGGAGCTAAAGTAAAAGAGGGTTTACGGTTGGATGGCCCGATCGTGACCCGATTTGGGAATCGGTGGGCCAGACGGAGACGGAATTGGAGGAAGAGAGACTCGTCGTCTCGTGTCGCGAGGTCGTCTCGAACAAGCCCGGCGGGGTTCGCACGCCACTGCTTAATTAATTCAAATTTCCCTCTCCTTGCCGGTCGTGCTATCCCATCCGGTTATCCTCGAGCTGCAACAGTTTTGTGTGTACAAATTTACGGCACCGATTCGACTTCTCGGATCGAGCAAGTAATGACGGGTTCAGAATATCAACGGATGAAAAATGTTGGCTGTCGTAGAAAACCTAATTTTTTTAGCAAAAGAAAAGAAAAATTCTTCGTCGGAAGGATCGACGGATGAGAAACAGATTAATTCGTGACTCATTTATTTATTTTTTGTGTGTTTTTACCAAAACTGCGGAAAATGTCGGACTGCGAGAAAAAGTCGTCGTCGATTCTTCGTCGAAATTTCTCACAGTTTTTCGTTAAAACTTACGTCAGTGTTTCGTCGAAAAATAGTTAAGAATTTTATGAAGCGTTATATTCGTAATTAATGGAAATTTATTCAAGAATTTGATGAAAAAACCAAATTTTTCCCGGCTTTTGAGGATTTGATGATATAACAACATTGTGACAATTATATATAGTTTTATACGCAATGTAGTAATATTGTCGATGATTTGATCGAAATTTTCGGAAATTTCGTGCCATTGCAAATAATTATGACAAGGTAAAGTAATAATAATTATTCTTTTATGATGTTTTCCAGTTTGTCGATTGCATAATGAATTTAGGCAAGAAAACAGACTTTGTGCATTTGCATCTGCGAGCAGTGTGTGTCTACTTACAACGTACGCGAGCGTCACAAAAATAGACTACGATAAAATCAACTAACTAAATAGCATCATTCAAAGCAATGTTAGTGCCTATTGAAAACGCCTACGACGGCGTGTACAGCCTATATGAGCAACGGGTAATCGAAACTAATGGTCGGAGCAAAATTGCAAAATTTTGGGACATTTGTAAATTCATAGGCATTGTTCAATCCCGACAGCTGGCCTAATTTATTCGATGAATTAATAACAAAAAATAATTTGAAGAAAAATTTGAAAAATAAAAAATATCCGTCTAATTCTTAAATTGAAAAATAATCATGATAATGGCAATTTGTTGTAATTAATGATGATTCCCGAAAAATTCTGTATTCGATTTTTTTTTTTTTTTCAAAGAATTATTACATCAATTTCCTGTTCGTTGATGAATTAATTTTTTTCAGTGGAACTGGCTTGACACTAAAAATGTTTAACGGGATACACGCCAAGTGCGTCGCCGCGGATAAATTCCCAGTTATATTTCGTCGACCGGCGTATGCTCGGTGACTGTGCCGAGGCCCATTCATGCCAGATCCGTTTGTGAATGGTGATCGTCCGTCTGTGGCAAGCCGAGGAGAAACGACACGACACGCGGCGATAAAATCGAAGAAGTAGCGGCTTCCAAAAAAATAAAATAAAATAAAAGATATTACTGCTTCCAAAAAAAAATAAGATATGTGGAAAAATATATTTAATTAGTATAAAAAAATTCAAAAACCAGTCGCCACTTAAAGCGGGCAATCAATTGTAGATGGAGGCCCGACAAAGCCCTCGCGCGTTCCGTGCCCACCTATTTATTACATAGAAAGTAGAGATTTCGGGCTTCTTTTTTTTTTTTATTCGGGTTTTCTGTACCTCGGTGATTTTTGTTTTCTCTCACCGCAACCTGATATCCTTGTCGGTTGGGAAGTCAAAAGTGAGGCTGAGAAACGTGTTATGAGTGATAAGTAATATTTTTTTAAACTATAAGATAGCTGCGACATTTGTTTTGTAGATCATAATATTAATTATAGCGGCCTTAATAGCAATAATATTTAGACTGATTCTCACAGATACATAATATGGATGTAACTAACCATTGTAATCACAACCATCTCTTAAGGTAGGAGTCTCACTACAGTCGTCATTAGATAAAATGTTTATTTTAAAATCTATGTGAGTTTATGTGGTAAACTTTCATATAGTGAAAGTATTTGATACTTCACCGAAGGTTCTAATTAGTAATCTTAGATTGAAAATGGAAAAATTAACTCGTTGTTTCATGGACAAACCGGTTCGTCAACATTTAATTACTGATTTCATCTCCTTATCGATTTGATGGCATTCATAGTTAAGTTGCCACTTATAAATTAGATTCTGAAGATTCCGATGTGATCATAAAAAAATAGGTTCACCGAATTATTCGAAGAGAACTTTGAAGTTAATCTCGATAAAAACTTCACAAAATGACAGAAGACCGACTGCCGTGGAGTAGTTCGGGACTCTTGGCAACATCGCACGTGAGCGTGTACCCGGTAGGCCTTGCGAGAGCTCTCGGAAATATATATTCGGGCATAAGCAAGATAAACATAACCATTTTCATAAATTTAGAAACTCGCGCGCTAACAACATAACCGGCAAGTCAGGAGAGTTTAGGGAGGTTAGATCGGGGTATATACTGCAGAAAAATGCAGCGCTGCCAAATTGACGTCATACTAAGGAATCGCATATATATGGCTGTTTATAGCTGATCGCAACCGAATCAAATCAGTCATTGTAAATTATTTCCAGCAATGAATTACGAAATATAATTAAGGTTGAGTTCGTATACATCAAGTTTTCATCGCTCAAAGATTTTTGCGATATAGCAAACTTTTTTAACACATCTCGTTTTGTTGCAACGATCATTAAACCGTCATTTGACTGGCACGTAGCAAGACTCCTACCTTAATACACGTTTGCTATAAACCCATCTACGTTGGCGGATCTCTAGCTCCATGTAAGGCCAACGGACCAGCTTTTCCACTCTTAAAAGTACTGTCATTCAGTCAAAATTAGTCTAAGGTTATCACTTGATTGTGAATAGAAAATATTTCATTTTTATTCAATCCCAAACGTATAAAATCATTTCGTCTTTATTTTTTGAATCGTCAACATTTTTCATTATGAAATATACATTTATAGAAAAAGTTGAAAAATGTCCAAACATGACATTAAAAATGTGAAGTACAGCTCTCGTTGCTTAACGGAAATGCAATAGTCTATAATTCTCGCTTTTGAGTAAAAAAATGATATCAGTTTATCGCTTGATCTTTGATGAAGAATGTTTCATATTTACACAAAGCATACTAAACGGGAAAAATACTTTTATTTTTAATTTTTTTTAAATTTATATTCTTCGAAAAAAATTATTTTCAAATATAAATTTTCAGAAAACATTAAAATATGCTCAAGTAGAGGCAGAGAAATAACATTGAAAAGGAGAAGTACAGTGCTCGGTACTTTATGAAAATACAGTGGCCTATAATTCTCGCCTCTGCGGCAATGACAGATTAAGAAGTGAAACATTATAAAATACCATGGTATTATGATTTCTCATTTGACCAATTATGATGCTCATAATTTCTGACATGTTGGCCGTTTGTTCTTCAGTCGCATCGATAAATCAAACATGTATGTATGACTGTTGTTGACACGTAAGCACAACTGATTTTCCCATGGGCCCTAGCAAGACGGGATGAAGAAACATGAACAACGGGGTCCGATCTATCGTTTGCGCCCACTCGTGACAATGCGTAACCTACGCATCCCATGTATCCGTCGCGGACCTCATCGAAATGATAACATTTTTAAGCATATAAGAGTGGCTCGTACACCCACCAACAGAAGTATTCGCCCGTGTAAAAAAATGAAAAAGAATTCAAATTAAAAAAGGACAAGTGAGAAGATTAACGTCTATATTTCCCTGAATGAATGCACGTGCTTCACACGATGTTTTTAAGGCGGCAGTAATCCCATTAGAACAGAATAACGGTTAAATCTACAGTATTGGTATTTCACTGTAATATTTAATGATGTTTGAAGTAAAACCTTAAATTTTTTCGAAGTTTCTTAATCGAAATTGTACATAATATTTGATGTTGCACAGGTCATGTCACGGATTTTTTTATTTTTAAGACATATTCTTAAAACTCCAAACTATCAAAATCCCGAAGGAGAAAAGAACAAAAATCTGATTAGACACATGAGAATCTCGCATTCAACAGAGCTTTCGTAAACTTGATCGTACATAAAGTCATTTTTAAGTACTTCCTGCAGTGGCATTTTGAGGAGCATTTCATGATTCGTCATTATTTATTTCCTGTACATTGTAATCCAAATCAATCATCACTATTTCCGATTAATATGTTCAAAAATTCGGCGTTTTTGCTCAGATCTTCATAGATAGGCTTGATGGCATCCAAAACATCCTTGGGAAGAGCACTGTACTTGTGTTAAAAGGAATCCAATGCATTATCAGTTGCAGCTTTTTGTCATTCGCACCACGAGTCCGCGCGCCGTCTGATGCGCTGTCATGTCCGAGGCGCGGTTGGTTAAACCGCTGTATCTTCGTTAGTTTTGCTCCGATTCGTCTCAAATTTTAACACAATATTTTTGAAAGGTTCTCCATTCAGAAAATCGAATAAACGAAAAATACACAAAAAAAGGTTAAAAACGTTACCCCTCCCCTAAAGAGGATTATATCAATCGAACACATGTTCACCACATGCCAAGACCATAAAAACGTCCCCGGAAGCCCGGGCTTGCCAGCGTCAATAAGTGCTGCCGAAACAAAAATTTTCTCCTAAGTCTCACACACGGTCTTATATACAGGTCATGGCTCTCCTATACCGACTACATGCATTCGGGTAGCCGCAAATTGAAGCCAATATGGCCGGTCCGAGGAGGCTCGTTTATTATTATTATGCTACGATCTCGTGTCACCTGGTGGCTTCGTGCAATTTCGTGCTATCTCGTGTCACGTGGTGGGTTCGTGCAGTTTTGTAGTATCTCCTGGATACCAATATCTATCTTGAAACACGGCGCCAAACAATTTTAAGTGTACACTATTTTCGTGAACTTCTTGTGTAAATATATATATATATTGCCGAATAAGTAATTAATGTTTCCTTTATTTCCTGACCCACGTTCGGGTTTCATATTGACCATAACTTCTAATAAATTATTTTCTGCAGTTAATAATGAAACTTTACTGAAGAGGCTAAGCAACGCGATATGCTCAACCTCTCCCCACCTGTGACGGGTGTCACAGATAGTTTCTCGGTACTATACATTTTTTAAAGATGTTTTTTAATTAAAGCATGACAAAAAAACTCGAAAACAAAAACTTTTTTTAAATTTCCCTGACGTTCACGAAAACGGTGTTTACTGAAAATTATTCTGAGGCACCGTGTTCCAAGATAGATTCGTATACACGAGATACCACAAAATTGCACGAAGCCACCACGTGATACGAGATAGCACGAAACTGCACGAAGCCACCAGGTGACACGAGATAGTAGCATAATAATAATAAACGAGCCTCCTTAGACTGGCCACATTGGCTTCAATTTGAGGCCACCATTTTCCATCGAGTGCCACGACCTGTATATAAGACCGTGGTCTCACACTTGAGTCCAAAAAAAAGCCTGCAAAAAAATGTACAGAAGGCAGGATCCGGAAAAGGATAAAGAGAAAAAACGATTTCCCTCAAATAGGGAAAGACGTACTTTTCGACCGATAAAAATATTTTTACTCGATATTGCGTGATTGCAACACGATTTATTGTTGTTCACGAATTTTACAGTAATTATTCGACGTCGATTAGGCCTTGCATTCTCGCACAGAATTTGCAAAATAAATTGCCATGCCGATATCCTGATCATCAATATAATCTGAAGCAACTCAAATCCGATGCTTCAATGGTAAGTTCAAGTTGAGTTATGTTTGTCAGTTAACCGTTTCAATCATTTTTAATGATAAAGAAAAGAAATGAGTATCTAAATTATTCATAAACTCATCACAACCAAGGAATTTCGTACAAAAATAATTTCTCCATCATTTTATAACACCGAAACTTGCAACGATATGTTACCTGCCACTTAAATCTCTCAACCGCAGAGCTGCAAAGTGTTGAACATGACAACGACCATAATACAAAGATTTAAACGTGCAAATACGACGCTTAACCGCAACGACGAATCTACAAATGTTACCCCAATAAAAAGTTATTTTGAAATATATATGAGGCATTCCATGCGGTTTTGAACGGTCAAAAAGTTGTCCACTCTCAAAAGAATTGAAATTTTGTCAAATTATATAATTATACGAAAGAGAGTAGTGTACATTTTTTTAAAAATTTTGCATTGCATTTCTTTGAGTTTTTGAAAATTTCAAAATTTTCTAAGTACCGTTATATCTTGGAAGCATACGATTACGCAGAAAAATGTTTCAGTCAAAAAAGTTGCATTTCTACATACACTCTGTGAAAAAATCTTTTTCTGAATTTTTCGAGTCTAAAAAATGACCATTTTCATAAAAAATATACGAAAATAATTTTTTTCGGTCGGTATGTCACTTTCGATTTATCTCAAAAAGTTCCAGAAGATACTCTGAAGTGTGCACAAACGACACGTATTTTTTTTTAGATGGCTCGATGAGTTATTCCAAAGCTATGTTTTATTTTATAAATAATATTTTTTTCTGTCTTTTTAGAAAAATCAATTATTATCGAAAAACATACACTCCCAAATTGTTTCTCTCAAATTTTCAGATGAAAGAATATCGACAATAATAATACTAATGTTTTGGCGCTTATTGTAGCATAGTTCATCGGTAACGTAGATGGAACACCATTGAACTCGTTCGAAAGCTACGCTCTATAATCACTCGTTAAAAAAATTCGAAGATTAAATTAATAATTTTCTGTCCTATCATTATATTTTCTTCCTATCGCTGTAAACATTAATCCCAATGTCAGAACTGGGAAAAATGAAGCATAGATTCTTCACATTCATCACAATGTATGAACTCCGAAAAAGTGAAACATAGATGCTTCACTTTTTTGTAGTTCTTACATTGTGATTGATGTTTACAACGATAAGGAAAAAATATAATGTTGGGACAGAAAATTATTTATTTTATCATCGAATTTTTTTAACCGGTGATTAAAGAGGTTGAACTATGCTCCAATAAGCGCCAAAACATTAGCATTATCATTGTCAATGTACTTTTATCTCAAAATTTGAGAAAAACAAATGGGAGAGTATGATTTTCGATAAGAATTGATTTTTCTAAAGAAACAGAAAAAAATATTATTAATAAAATAAAGCATAGCTTTGGAACAACTCATCGAGCCATCTAAAAAAAAACACGTGTCGTTTGTGCACACTTCAGAGTATTTTCTAAAACTATTTGAGATAAATCGAAAGTGATATACCGACCAAAAAAATTATTTTCGTATATTTTTTATGAAAATGATCATTTTTTAGACTCAAAAAATGCATGAAAATTGCAACAATGCAACTTTTTCGACTGAAACATTTTTCTGCTTAATCGTATGCTCCCAAGTTATAACGGAACTTAGAAAATTTTGAAATTTCGAAAAACTCAAAAAAATGCGATCCAAAAATGTTTAAAACATTTGCACTACTCTCTTTCATATAATTGAATAATTGAAAAAAAAGTTTAATTTTTCTGAGAATGGACAACTTTTTGACCGTTCGAAACCGCATGGAATGCTTCATATATAAATTAATTTTCATCTACGATATTGCCAATGACACGAGGAATAATTCCGAAGCAGGGATTCTTGCTTAACTCGATGACAATATTATTATTTTTCAAATTGATCAATCGATCGGCAAGGCGGACTTCAAGCTCCATACTTCAAGCCTCGATGCATGCACGACTGTCGCTGCAATTAGAAACAAAAATGCTGAGAGAACGCAAGTGTTCTTCAACGTCTTCCTCGTGCTGTGTGACCGTGACACGTTTGAGAGCAGTTCGATGTACATTTTGATCGCATTAACATAAAGCGTAGGAGTGATCGCAGTGGCGCCTAGACGTCGTTCGAGCGCCCTAACGCAATTCACATATACTTCGGATGACACGACAAAATCGTGTCGGGAGAATGCACGGGAAGAGTAAACGCGGATCTTGTGCTTCTACAAGTCGAATGACGATCACCGATTTTTTGCAAAAAAAAACGTCACACTTGAAGAAGTGAAAAACGAAATAAAAAATCGATTCAAATCGGACCGTACAATGCGGTCGAGCAACTCCGCAAAAGCTACGACTATCAAATAGCAAGGATATTTGATCCGCCGGGTCGTCGTTGCTCGATTAGTATTCATGAAAACAATTCAACCGGATGCACGTGAAATTATCTTATCGGACATTTCGTCGATTATTTCCGTCGTTTGGTGTTGGTTGATATCGAGTTTTTGGTCGGGATCGCATGCATCCATCGAGCACGGCACGAAAGAACGTTCGTGATACCATGATTACCCTTTAAAATTACGATAAAGATTTTTCAATCCACCTTACGAGCACAGCGATTTAACGAAGCAGCCTTCGACCAAAGGTCTGTGCTATCTTGAAAGCGCTAAAACATATCGTACTGGGATTGTGACAGCCCACAAATTCACATTCCGTTTTATTACAAGGCACGTAAATATTCTCGAACGGCCAAGGATGTTGGTCGCGCAAGTATTGCGGTTTGAGGGGGAAATACCATATAGCAGGCTCAAAAAATCGATTTTTTTTTACATCAATCATTAATTGTACAAAGAATCGAAAGAGTCTGATGTACGAAGCTGGGATCGCTAACTGACATTTTTTCGACGTGAATCGGGATAAGAACACTTCATTTAATGAAGTTACGCGTTTTCCCCGAAACCATATTTTTAGAATGGTTTGCAAATTTGCAAGAAAACCACTAAACCGGCTAGCGCAAGTTCTTTACTAGTCATTGAAAATGGTATTCTGTAGTCCTGGACGATCTTCTTTGTGGCAAGAAAAATTTCCGTTGAAACATTTTTTTGCAAAAATAACTCATAAAAAATCGACTTTTGCTTCCTCATAGAGGAAGCTTTGTTTTCGTGAAAAAAATGTTTTTCGAGATGTTCATAAAAACGTGTTCAGAATGTCCCAAAACATCTAAAAATCACATTCAGAAAAAAAATCCGAATGTATGTGTGTGTGTGTGTGGGTGTTTCACTTGTCACTTGTTTCACTTTTTCACCAATTTCTAAATTCTCTAAAAACAAAAGCACCGCATGGATTTCGCTCAAATTCAGTACCAAGCAGCTTCCTAAAGGAGTGCAACATCTTTTAAATGTTACGCTCTAGTGGAAATTTTTCTTTCTTCGTGTAAGCCAAAACCGTCAAAGACTAGTAAATACAATTATGTAACTGATTCGTAACAAGTTTTTCGTTATAGAACCATTTCCCGAGGCGCTGTTTTGCACACCGTTTGCCTCTGTACCGAGAGCAGACTCCGTTTTGCGTTCTCATTTCTAGTGAGGGGTTCGAAATTTTGGGAAATAAATGTTTTGTATAATAAGCGTTTTGATTATACTTATGAAATACTATAAAATTCCAAATGTTGGTGTTTTTATCATTACTGTTTTTTATCACCATGACAGATCCTCACATTCCAAGGTCATTGGGGTCATTCTGGCCTATTTTGAGCAAAATGTAAGTGTGCATGTGTGTATGTGTGTACGTACGTATGTGATCAAATTTTTCGTTGACGTTATCCTGAAAACTAATAACGCGATCAGGGACTTCCGTTTCCGGAGCGAATGAGAGTTACGAATAACTGATGTTTTCGTCGAAAAGATGAGAAAAATTCACGTCGAACATGTGGGATAACATTTTCAAATAAAAAACCGAAAAAATTGTAAAATACCTTAATTGACAGCTGCCGAAATAATGTATTAAAGGATCTGAAAAAATTTGGGAACTTTTTTTTCAACATGAACTTCAAGGTGCATAAATCTCATGAAAATCCCAGATAGTGAAGTCCCGAGGCGACCGATATTTGGAGCTTTGGTTCATGGATTTAGATATATTAAAGTAGTACTAAGGGAACCGCGAACATCAAACTTACTTTAGTGGATCAATATTGTTTTGCGATAATTTTCTTGCCTCATGATGTGCACCATTTGAATGTCCTGTAGAAAAAAATTTAAGTCGAATTGCCATAGCATATCTTGCATATAATTTAACAAAAACGCATTCTATACTTGGTAAGTTACTACTTACTACAACATCATGCTATGTCAACAATAGTAATTTTCAGTTGTGACCGTGCCAATTGGGATTGTATTCTTTTGTTTATTCAATTTTAAATAAATTTCTAATTTCCTTTTCGGCGAATTGACGCATACGCAGTACGGAATTTATGTGAAAGTCATCGTTACCACCGCTTTGAATCGTGAATTATTTAACGTTAAATACACCATAACATTTCTCACCTTCTTAAGGTTGTTGTGGGGTCTAGCCGTCGGGGGTGAAGCATGAGGAGGGCGCCCTATGCTTATGCACGGGACCGATGAAAGGTTCTCAACTGTTTGTCGTCAAATTATCATCGTATTTAATGTCATTTTTCGAGGAAAATATCCACATCAGTTTAAAAGAATATGCATTTTTTACAAAGTGATGGTTACAGGAATTATTTCTATTAGTTTATGGCATTGTTTCCGATAATTCGTTAAAGATCAATTATTGCAAAATGAACTGGCAACAACGTAGATTATGACCCACGATAATATGCTTGGGTTGAGCACCAGTGTCGCACAGCTGTCATATACGCGCCTGTCCTAGCCTCAAAATCGAAGTGTTTGTTTATCAACCATGAACATCGGTCCGGGAAACATGCATACTTATCATATGTCGCTAAGGTAGGGAGCGCTTGTGCCGGCTACGCTGTTGCCATGCTTCCGAAGCCTAATATTTTGTGTGCTCAATTTTTGGAAAATTCGCGATTAAAATCATGAATAACTTCGAATCGGTACTGTAAATTATTATTTTCAAGGCACCAAAAGTTAGTCCGATATTCCATTGAACCGTATCTGATTTTTCAACTCCGTGGCATCGTTTTCTCGGCAGATATATATAATATGCTGAAAAATGTTCGGAACATTCCCATAAACAAAATGTGATGAGCACACCAAATACTCCAACTTTGCGATTTTTTGTCTAAATAACTGTACTGTGGATTGTTTTGAAATTTGACAGGTTGATTAGTGAAGGGATCATGAACGTTTACAAAAAATTTCATCTCACTGACATCGTTTCGGCCTAACGCCACAACAACCTTAATCGATTCGCGATCTCGTTTCTGCACTGTTTTTATTAATTTTGGATGCAAACGACGAGCTGTCCGTGCTGTTGCACGTCGCAACAACCGAAACACTCCGTGAAGTGAGTTACTGGAAATTGAATTGCAATCACATGGTCTTAACGTGCCGTGAAGCTCTCTCGTTAATGCGAATCACTGGCGTCAAAGGGAAGCGAAGATTGGTTTTCTTCTTTTTATTTTTTCTCTCTTCATCTTTTATTATTATTACCGTGAACGATGAATCTAGCATCCGCAACATCGGAGAGTCCTCGCTACGTCAGAGATAGTCAACGGCGCGCGTTTCGTCACACGTCTCTTTAATCATGTTATAACATAAACGACCGTGAGAGGGCTTCGTGGACTTCGAGGGCATGAAAACTATTGCGGCTGAGATTCTAGATCCTTCATAGACGTTTCGTGGTTATGATTTACCGCAGTTGTCGCATATTTAATAAATTTTTTCAATGCTTCACTGTATCGTACGACCTCCTTCGTGTCCGAATTATTTCCGTTCTATCTCTGGCGGTTTCAATAATTTTTTCAATGATTTAATTTTCAAATTTTATTTTATTTACGTTCGTGAAAGTGGCTGCTACATTTTAAGTGAAAGAGAGAAAGGAAGAGATAGGACGATTTCGGATATAGCTCTACTAAGAATTAGTTTAGTGCAGGGATACCCACTTAACGTTACATATAGCTAACGTAAGGAAAGGGAACTACGTCGAGCTCCCAGTGGAATGACCCGAAAATGGACTTTCATACCCGGCATCTAAATCAGTCATGCAATTTATGATTTTTGTGTATCGTTAATATAAACAGGACAGCCTTTTTGAATTTCCGGCGCTAGCTTGATATCAAGCTCGCACAAAACTTCAAATATATGCATTATTATAAACTTTCTTTGCGCAGAAATAAAATGAACTTTAGGTATATTCGAAATTCGAACGATATGAATCTAGCGCACCACCCTCCGGGCCACGGTCTTATATACAGGTCGTGGCACTCGATGGAAAATGGTGGCCTCAAATTGAAGCCAATGTGGCCAGTCTAAGGAGGCTCGTTTATTATTATTATGCTACTATCTCGTGTCACCTGGTGGCTTCGTGCAGTTTCGTGCTATCTCGTGTCACGTGGTGGCTTCGTGCAATTTTGTGGTATCTCGTGTATACGAATCTATCTTGGAACACGGTGCCTCAGAATAATTTTTAGTAAACACCGTTTTCGTGAACGTCAGGGAAATTTAAAAAAAGTTTTTGTTTTCTAGTTTTTTTGTCATGCTTTAATTGAAAAACATCTTTAAAAAATGTATAGTACCGAGAAACTATCTGTGCCACCCGTCACAGGTGGGGAGAGGTTGAGCATATCGCGTTGCTTAGCCTCTTCAGTAAAGTTTCATTATTAACTGCAGAAAATAATTTATTAGAAGTTATGGTCAATATGAAACCCGAACGTGGGTTAGGAAATAAAGGAAACATTAATTACTTATTCGGCAATATATATATATATTTACACAAGAAGTTCACGAAAATAGTGTACACTTAAAATTGTTTGGCGCCGTGTTTCAAGATATATATTGGTATCCACGAGATACTACAAAACTGCACGAACTCACCACGTGACACGAGATAGCACGAAATTGCACGAAGGCACCAGGTGACACGAGATCGTAGCATAAGAATAATAAACGAGCCTCCTCGGACCGGCCATATTGGCTTCAATTTGCGGCCACCCGAATGCATGAAGTCGGTATAGGAGAGCCATGACCTGTATATAAGACCGTGCTCCGGGCCAAAACACTCGACGTCCTCACAGATTTACGCGATTTTCCTCGGTTTTCGAACAACAGTTGAGTCGATAAAAAATATTGAAGATTATCGCAAACATTGAAGATAATTCACCTTAAGGTTATTCCACAAGCGTTAATTGGAACTCATTTTTTGGTTCCTGACGACTAATTTTTTAAAGCCACGCTGCACAAAAACAATATGGCCGCGCACCGCTGCTCACGATCCGGTGTCGGATGCGGTATCTTTTTGGCGGCATAATTTTGTTGATTGGAGAGAGTAAAGCCGGCAGAAAGAAAAGGTAGGGACTTTATTTGGACCCGATTAATTGTTTAAAAATTAATTAATTAAATAATTTAGATTTGTAGAAAAATATTTCTCCGCATTGTATGCACTTCGCGGGTTCGAGTGAGTAGAAAGTTATCAACAAAACATTTAGCCTTTGCACATCGGACATTCTGTCGTTGCGACGCATGATAGCAAAACCCATGACTTCCCTTCCAACACTTCATAACAATGTTCAAATAGAATCTTCTTTCCGACCATAAATTTTGCGTTACGTCACACCTGATATAGTAGTTAACCCTAGATTCGTCACCATAAGCGACCTTACGTCTTTGGTCACCTGATGAGGGAATCGACGGAATGCTTCCCAGGCGGCAGCGTTGTCACGTCGCTCGGCTCTTAAGGCAGGATTGTACTTTGAAACTTTGAAAAAAAATTTTTTTTATTTTTTTTACATTTTTTGAAAGTAAATATGTTCATGAATGTTCGTCGAAGGCATATTATATGGCCCAGGCATTGCTGATTGAGGGTAAGATAATTTTTTCTACGATTTATCGCTCACCAATACTTTGAACGCGTTTTTCTCGAAACGACATTTTCAAGTACCGTGGTCGTGATAACTCAAAAAGTACTGGACCGATCCTTATGAAATTTGGAACACATATTCTATATGTTTGTACCAACCGACCTAACTACAATCAACTTGAAATTTTGATTGGAACTATTTTTTTATTGCAAAAAAAAGACCCGAAAAAAACGCATTTTTTTTTTTCGTATTTTAACCGCCATTTTGTTAATTTTGCACGTATATAAAATATTTTAGTTAGGTCGGTTCTTGAAGACATACTAAACATGAAACTATTTGATTTTTTTGTTTCAGACCATCCGTCGGGAAGATTTTACGACCACGGCAACGGTACCTTCTTTTCGAAGCGTTGGCTTTAAACATATTTTACGTGTACAAAAAATGAATAAGATACATTTAAAAAAATTTTTTTCTGTACTTAAAGAGTGTATTTATCGAACATTTTAAACCCCATATCGATATCTTTAATAGTATTCTCAGAAAAAACTCACGAAAATAGCGTTTTTTTCATGGTTTCAAAGTAGAATCCTACCTCAAAGCGCGCGCGTGACGGATCTCGTTGGAGAGTGGGGGAACTCGGCGGTAGTGTGACAATATTGCCAGAGAGCTTGAAGAGAGTGGCACAGGTCCCCAACGGGGGACGAGCCAAATCAGGCTTGAAAAAAAAAAAATGCCAGCGAGCTTAACCGTTCGAGTCCTAAGCAGCGCGATAGCACGGTTCAGATTTTATGTCGAGAAAACCCAGCATCATTTAGAGAAAGCGCGATTGCGCTGTTCGAGATTCTTTCGACAGTGTTTTTTCAATATCCCCTGGGACTCAAACGGTCAACAAATGTGGTCACCTCGTTAGGGAATCATCGTATTTCGGCGTTCCTTCCATATAATTATTTTGATTATTCCACATCGTTTCGTTTGGTTCGAAAAATTCCGACAATATTTTGCAAGTACAAAAACGGATGCGCACCAACAAATCCTTCATTTGGCGACCAAACTAGGGTTAATCTCAAGAGCATACAGCGTTGCAGAGTCTCAACCTACATTCCAACGAACCATCATAACTTTTTTGTGTTATTTATTTATTCGTTTATTGTTTTTGCCTTTTATAATGTCGGTTTTTTACTGCGTAACGGGTTGTTGAATTATACCTAAATTGTCAATCGCGTGAAATTGTGATATACTTGTGACTTTGGTTCGCCCACTGTACGGGTATGCAAAATAATGCATAACTAATCACCGGCGCCGACGGTGTCGCGACCGATGATACGCCGGGTGACCACAGTCGGACGAATAATACGTAAGTTTCGTTAGCGCTAATTGAAACTTGTCACGCGTGACCATCGAACGACTCGGAGCGGCATGTTGGATTTGCAAGAAACTCAAAGCGCCTCAAACCTACGTCAATAATACATATTTGCAATCACGCACGAATGAACAAATGCGCAAAACCATAAACGAATTTTGAATGCTTTATGCTCGACGGACTGTAACATTTCTGGCTAAGTAACTTGACCATTGAGGCTATCCGTTTTCCGTGTAAACGACAAAAAAATTATATCGAATTTATGTTTTATCGATCCCGGCTCCGGATGTACGGTCTGATAACGCAATTTTTTTTTTATTAAAATTTTTTTAATGCTTCATTTGTTCTAAAAAAAAAGGTTGCTGCACGTTGCAGCTGCGTACTGTTGAAATTTTCGATCAAGATTAGGATTTCTACGATAATGTTTTACGTTATGCGACTCTTTCACGATTCGGATCGTACGTACAATAGACCGGGATATATAAGGGGTATTCCATACGAACCGAAACCCCTTTTCAGCCGATGTTTTTTTATTCTCTCGAAATTGAAACGAGTTGAAGTATGACGAGAAATAGTGGTTGACTCCAAATCTTAGGCCTCTAGGTTTATTTCTCACTATGCTTCTGTAATTGGTATTTTTACTACTTTCGAAGGTTTCGAGGCGTGGTGAGTCTTTATTTCTGAATTAAATTGATGTTGTCACGAGTGTTTTGGTACAGAATTTTCCTGTTCTTTCAGATGAAATTATGAGATCTCAGTATCAAAAATGTTTTTTTATGATTTGAGGCAAAAAAACACAAACAACTTCAAATCTGGAAAATAATATTTTTTTTCTTGGTCCCAATTTTTTGTAATATTCCCATGATTATTCTGAAGCTACTGTATAAATTTCATGATGGAACTCAGAAATTTACGGTACCCAGAAATTTTGTAATATTATGAAAAATCAGAAATACCCGTATTTCTGTATTTCTGATTTTTCATAATATTCCTTCATAAATAATAATAATTTGTGAATATTAAAGAAATATTAAAGAAAAGAAAAATTTCTGGGTACCGTAAATTTCTGAGTTCCATCATGAAATTTATACAGTAGCTTCAGAATAATCATGGGAATATTACAAAAAATTGGGACCAAGAAAAAAAAATATTATTTTCCAGATATGAAGTTTTTTGTGTTTTTTAGCCTCAAATCATAAGAAAACATTTTTGATACTGAGATCTCATAATTTCATCTGAAAGAACAGAAAAATTCTGTTCCAAAACACTCGTGACAACATTAATTTAATTCAGAAATAAAGACTCGCCACGCCTTCGAAACCTTCGAAAGTAGTAAAAATACCAATTACAGAAGTATAGTGAGAAATAAACCTAGAGACCTAAGATTTGGAGTCAACCACTATTTCTCGTCGTACTTCAACTCCTTTCAATTTCGAGAGAATAAACAAACATCGGCTGAAAAGGGGGTTCAGTTCGTATGGAATACCCCATAATCATAATGTGTATTCTGCGGTACACTTAAACCGAATAGTCTCGCCCACGCTCACATCGAGATACGACAATGAGAAACCTCGAGAACGTTGGAGAGTTATAGAACCAGAGAATTTGCATCATTTTGAGATCATTTTGTCATGCTTATTATGCCCCCTCGCCCAAGACCCAAACGATGTCTCAATAACGCCTTGCAATAAGAATGAAAGAAGGTGCAAAGTGGAAACTCTGTCCTACGGAATTTGAAATTACGAAAAGAAAACGCATAAAAAGAGTCTTTGATGCCGTGGTGGAGAGTCACCCTTTCTCTGTCAAACTCAGAGAGATTGTCAAATGTCAAACAGAGAGAGAGAGACTTTCATCTCTCAAACTCGCGGAGTCTAACTGTGCCGAGTCGAACTGTGATGAGGCAGACTGTGTCGAGTAAGAAAATAGCGAAGCACACTGAGACCATCTCATATTTTTCGTAATTTTTTTTTTTTTAAGTATTTTTTTCGGATTTTTACGCGCTTAAAGAATATATGAAAAATCTGTTTTTGACGGATAATCGTCTCAGCTTTGAAATAACTTTATTCATTTAGATTTTCACGTTGATTTAATTCTGTTGCTTTTTTTAATTATGATCTGTGACGACGTAATATTATTTATTGTATTTTATTATTTATTTATATTCCTTGCATTTATACCATCCCCCCACACTATTCAATAGTTCATACGCTCCGTAATATATCCACATTCGCTCAGTAATTCTCGCACTCACATTCCAATCACACGTACACATAAATCATACAAAAACATTCCTAATCCTTTGTGTATTCGATTTATCGGCCATCATCGTTCGTTTTACATTTCATATGCTTGTCCGTGTACATTTTGCCAAGTCATACCACATATATATGTGATATTGAACAGATATCTGTTCAAAGTACATTTATTACAAATCATTGCATCTTATACAAACACATATTAGCACGTTAATTCAGTTCTTGTCTTTTTATGTTTCATTTTGTCTCGTTCGATTAACTTTCCTTTTAGTTTATCACATTTATATTTCATTCATGTTCATGTATTATTTTAGTTCACGTTTCATTTTATATTGTTCATTTTATATCACAGTTATTACGGGTTACACAGTCTTTTATGTTTTTCCGCTCAGTCCATAAATCATAGTCCACTCGTAATGCCGCTCGATACCACGAGACAACCAATTTAGTAAATACACAGACAATTGAATTAACACGGACATATCGAATATTACAGGACATAATGAATAAACGACATTATAGTATCAACCGATTTGGGTTGACACCACACAAAGATATATAATTTTGGAGCCATGTACCCTCGCCGACGGGCACCGAGGGACTTCTCGAAAATCCGTTGTACTTTTGTAATTCGGTCAAAATCATCCGACTCATTCGAAATCTTAACGGCGCTGGCCGCGCGATCGATGAAAGGGATCGCGGCCGTTAAAACATATTTTTTAAATGGAATTTTCATAAACAAATTACGAAGTGAAATGTTTAAATAATTTTTTTTGCTTTTCGGAAACCTTCGATTCTTTTGAAAATATTTAAAAATGAAAGCTCAGCTTTTTTTCGTTCGAAAACATATTTTTTTATCGTGAACACCGTAGAAGTGTGGGAGTTGTACGGTGCTATCCGAGTGGAAGTGGTGCTCACGCGCTCGGACGACCCGAGTAGAAATTTGTTGGGCGTTGCCTGTTGTCACAGAAGGGCCAGATCAGTTTTAGCCAAGGCATCCTTATATCAGGCAAGTCAGACATTAACCGGACCAGGTCCGGAAAAGATTCAGCTCAGGCAACCTTATGTAAGGCAAACCGGATATTGGTCGGATCAGGCATAAATATGTGGCATCTACGGCAACCTTATATGAGGCTTGCCGTAATTTTACCACACCCGGACCTGGCAAGTGGTACCTACGGCAGCCTTAAGGGAGGTATGTCGTAGTTTCACCACGTCGGGGCCTAACAAGCGGCATCCACGGCAACCTTAAATAAGACATGCCATTATTTTATCATATCAGGGACTAATCAGAGTTTTTCGTGGCAGCCTTACGTGAGGCCTGCTAGAAATTGAACAGCTGTAATAACAGCACTTCAGTCTCCACCGCTTAATCCCCGTTTCTTTTAAATATCCCATATTTGATTTGGTTTCAAGTTGACTTAGTTTACTTCAAATTATTTTTAAGTAAAGATTAATAACAATAACAATAAGATCGTTAATCCCCGTTTCTCTTTGATGCCTCATCTGGATTTGGTTTTAAGTTGAGTTAGTTTACTTCAAATTATTTTCTCCTCATCAGAGAAATAAAAAAATGTATGAACAGAAAAATCTTATTTTATAGCGTTAAGGACCTTAACAGGCTATATTATTGGGTACTGGTCATGCGATGCGTTGCATTCGGATCAGGCCCAGGTAAAGGCTACTTTGTCAGGACCTGACCAGGAAAAGAAGGCTGCCTGACTTGGACCTGGTCATTGCCTTATAAAATTTCTACTCGGGTTACCCCTGTTACTTTTAGCCCCAGTCTCCCCTATATATGTTATCAACCAGAATGATTCAGCATTATTTAACTCGACGATGATTCGATTCTTTCATTTCTGCAATTTGTTACCAATATTCTGCAAACAGTTTAACAAAGACTTTAGCATTGTTATTTTACTTTATTAATTTTTGTCGGTGACTACACCATTTTTCGTAATAATTACGAAAAAATAAATTTTCATATTTTCTTCCTACGTTCAAGGAAAAATACGTAACTATAAGAGAATCAGCAATAGTTATTCTACAAAATCTTACTATCGTCGTGACACGGATGTCGCTAAGTTTGAACAGTATATACTGGTTTTCTTCGACTTTGCAAAAATAAAGCAAAAAAGGGTCATCGCGATAACGAAAAGTTATTAAAATTTCCAAAAGTATTGAACGATTTTTTTTCCCAAAACTCAGCTGTCCAACGTTGAAAGTCTTCCCACTGAAAATTGAAAAATCTTAAAACCCAACCATTCTCCAAGTAGCGCGCGCGTTGCCTGTTTACAATATCTCCATAATGATTGGTTACTTCGGTTTCAGCTTATACAACGGAATGTCGCTAACTGGGTATGCAAATACCTGTCGCCGGTGTTGCACCGTATGAAACGCGACATACACGGCAGTTTACCTTCACTCTCCGGTCGACCGTAGGATTGGAACAGAGAATCAGGGAGGGTCCCCGCCATTTTAATGGCGCCAGAAACGCGGAATGTCCGACGCTGCCGGCGTCTGTGTAGTAAGTACGCGCGGGGCACGCGAGAGGTCTGTCCGTCACATTGCCACTCGGCCACGCGCAACTTCGGTCCACGCTCTATCCAAAGCTTTATACGCAAACGTATATTTTCGTCGCGTTCGCACTCGCAATCGTCCGATAATTCCTTCGCTTTATTACAGCAGAAGTGTCGACAAAACCGCACACACACACACACACTAGGCCGACGACATACGATACGCACATTTACGCACCGTAACGACCCTCGATTGAATCTCGCCACGCGAACGTATAATACTCGACTTCCTGCTATACTTTATTATCTAATAAAGAACGTGAGGAACGTACGGATAACGTTCCCGTCGTGATAACTACCCGTTACTCACATTTTTCTAGCCTTATCGGTTATCTCATTCAATAATCATATCATTTTTAGGGTTCCGCAGAAATCTAGGAACCCTTATGGCTTCACCGAGTCCGTCCGTCCGTCTGTGTTGTAACCGCCGTTATCCCGTCCGGGATCACGTGGTCTACGCACCAACAGCCTGGATCACGCGACCGAAATTGAACCAATAGGAAATTCATTTTCGGTCGCGTGATTTGTGCGTAACGACTGCGTACCGAGAGGTACTGAGGTACCGAGAGACTGGGGAGCTGGCAGAGTCGCACGACGCACGTCGTCGGGATGGGACCCGGCTCCGAAATGCCATACATCCGGCAGAACGAATTATATCACCAGCGTAACCGTCTCGTAAAAATGATTGATACATTAATTCGCAATCAAAGTTACATACGTGTGACTGATAATATATAAAAGGATTGATTCGCGGTACCGACGTGCAAGACTCAGGCTTATGAAGAATGGACATGATTTGATCGACGAAATAAAAGTGTAATTAAATACGAAATAAAATTAAAACATCCGACAATGAGGGTGAATTAAAGAATATACGACGTAGTGAAACTTGACATAAAAATGAAATCTAAAAAATGGAATAAACCTCTGAACCGATAATTAATGATGAAATATAATTGTATACCCGGTATAAATTTCGAAGGAATAGTGTAAGGTGACGACGCGCTTGACCCAAGGACAATGATAAGTGAAACAATGTGGACAATAGATCGCGAATAATAAACTGTATAACGATATCTGTGTAAAGTATTGACGATGGCAACACGAACAAGGACATGAATACGGATCGGAACCAAAACAAGAATTGGATGAGCTGTGTGATTGCAAAAGACCATGAATATAATAATATTGTTGAATGATTATGAGTGAAACGTAATTTAGTACAATGATTCAATAAAATAAAGAAATAACGAAAATTATCAGTGAGTATGAGAGAATGAATGGCTGATGAATAATATAATTGAGATCATGTGCGAATGATATGAAATTGATTTCTTGGAGTAGATGAATTTAATAAAAAGCAGTAATATGGCGTTTAAAAATTAAAATGAGACCGTATATACATTATTGAATTTAACCTTCCATAAGATCGACCCCACTCCGGCACCCAATCCACAAATAGGATTACGAGCTATAGAAAATTCGTCACAGTGTGTATGTCACAGTTCTTCCATTCTCTCAGTTATCTAGCGATTGAGATAAAATTTGGCGCACAGACGTAGATCAGTGACCTAAAAACAAAAAAATATTTTTGGAAAAACATTTTTTTACACCCCTCCCGCAGATTAAAAAAGTGTACTCGACATTTTTTTTTGCTCACCCCATTGAGTGAGGTGTCTTTAGGTAGGTCTCCTGGAATGCAGCAAATAATGTCCGCTGTCATGGCATGTGAGGTCAGCCTCGTGCCTCGTATTTATTAATGAATCAAGCTGACTTTGATTTTGATTTTGATTTTTTTTTCTATGAATCGTCACACGAACACTCGAGCTTTTGTGGAGATTATATCTTTCGTCAATGACCACCACAGAATGACTACGGAACCCTGTCATGTGCGTGCCCAACACGCTACTTGACTACTTTTTTATTGTTATTTCAATAATACGTGTAGTTGTCGGTAAATGCGCCATTCCTCGAACAGCGCTCTTATGCCCCCCCCCCTTTATCCTTCGGGCCAGAAAACACATCCCCTTAACGAATGACTGTAACCAGCGAATTATAAAGCGTTGCACAATCATGAATTTCCTTTGCGCAAAAATTAAGTGGAATTTAAGTGTATTTCGAAAACGTATCGCTGGATTTAGGTGTACATCCCCTTCAACCAGAAAACACATCCCGAGCGATCCGTTTTCGAAATACACCTTAATTCCACTTAATTTTGGAGCGAAGAAAATTCTAGATTATGCAATCCTGTATAAGTGCGCTAGTTGCAGTCGTTCGTCGAGAGGGTTTGTTCTCTGGTCGAAGGCGTGGTCCACCGAAATTCCGCCATACGTATTCAAAATACATTTAAAATTATTATTATTTTTGTTGTTGTTGTTATTATTATTATCATGATCTAAGTAAAAAAAAATTAATTCACAAAATCATTAAAATTAATAATATTTGTCTGTAAAAAAAATCTAATCCACAAAATCATTAGAATTAATAATATTCGTCTGTGATAAAATGTTGTTAATTCTCTCTTCTTATATTATTATTTAATTTTCGTAACTTGGGGTGACCCTACTGCAACGCAATGCATTCGTCATTCATCTTGTTAAAGCTCATTTTCATCGATTCATGTTCATTCGATAAAGAAATTATTGCGCCGTGTTATTCGAATGTAAACATTTTAAAAAATCGAGGCGACCCCTTAAAATAGTCGGATCGGGCTTAATTCCGCGCGGAATTCTACGGAGCCAAAAAGACTCATACAAAAATTGTAAGTATTGACGAGAATTATTTTTAAGATTTTTGAAACATATTGTTTCCATTTTAAACCAATATGTTGTCTACCATAGCGCTGCCATTTTGGGATTTTTGGAAAATTTATTTTTTCGGATGTTCTCCTTCAAACCCTAATTGAACTTCTATTCGATTGGACTCTTTTTTTTTCGTGGAAACCTGAAGTATAAATAAAAATGCGACACTCGGTATGTCTGTGCCGGAAAAGAACGACATATTTATGGAAAAATAAAATTATCGACGGAAGTTGCAATTGGATCACAAAGGTCCGCACGTCATTTCAAGCAGTTTTTCACGCGCTTTCAAATGAAACTAACCTGATCAATGTACCTATAAAGTTGGCGGAGCTACGATTTTTTGAATGGAAACTTTTCGTTCTTCCCATGTTAATCAAATGGGAAAAATAGAAAAATCTTGCGCGACCCTTAAAAATGGTCCGATCGGGCTCATCTTTGGACGAGATTTTCTTGATGGAAGATACTTAGGCGTGAATGTATTTTGATTGAAAGGAAAAAAAAAGTTTTTTTTTTAAGCCGGCCTAATGTATATATGTATGTATGTGTATTAGGGTGGTGCTTAATTGGGTGATGTCGGAATTTCCGTGGCTTTCGCCTACAAAAGTAATTAACATGAATAGGAAAAAAATTGGGCGCAATCGGGAATCTAATATTTATTACGTACTTTGCAAGAAATAGTTTTTCACAGCTGGCTTAAAAGAGCAAAAAAAAACCTTATATGATAAGAAAATTTCATTTGACAGTCTTGTAGGAAATTGAATGCTTCACAAAAAAGCTCTTTTATGAAATTTTCGTGAATCTAATATTTATTACGTAATTTGCAAAAAATGGCTCTTTTCAGCCAGCTATGAAAATCCATTTTTACGTAATAAATATTAGATTCACGGAAATTTCGCAGGATACCTTTTTTGTAGAACATCAAATTTCCTTCAACAGCGTTGAAGGACATTTTTTTATCATGTATAGTTCTGAAGTAACAAAAAATTTCCCCAACAAAATGCCATATGCATGCATTTTCCCCTATAAAATTCGATTGCATCGCGCCGTGGGTTAGGCTTATCGGACAAATTCCCGATTGCGCCCAATTTTTTTTCTATTAACGTTGATTACTTTTATAGGATTAGTAAATTTTTGTGATGCCTCCTCCATTAAATAAAAATCGAGTGAGAGGACAAGTTGTAATAATGAATAGTGAAATTTATTTACGAACACAAGAGAATATAAAATTAACTTTCTAAGCTCTTATAGTCTAATAGTAACGCGTCTTCGCGAGGACCAGCGACTTCTGACGCGCACCAGCACGCTCCTCGCCCGCTGAACCTCTACTTCCTACTTGAGCGATCGCAATCGAACAAAGCCCCGATCGTTCTCGAATATTCATAACAAACCTTGTTTGTTCTCAAGCACTCATGACAAACCTCGTTCGATCTCGACCGTTCGACGCGCTTTATTTTATCCTACACTTTTGTAGGCGGAAACCATGGAAATTCCGACATCACCCAATTAAGAACCACCCTAATGTGTATGTATGTATGTGTATATGTATATGTATATGTATATGTATATATAATGTATTTGTAAACATATTAAAAATGATGATTTCCAAAGATCTTCTTTCATTAATTTTCCGTTTCCAATATCACTACAATAGTACATTATGACACTAGTACGAAAAAAAAATTTCTGACGAGTGTGAGTTTGCAGAACGAGCCGAAGGCGAGTGTTGCAATCACACGAGCCCAGAAAACGTTTTTCGTACGAGTATCGTACGAATTTTTATGTCACAAGGTGCCGTAAATGCGGTCCGACGCGAACGAAGTGAGCGTAAAATCGCACTTTTACGCACAGCGTGTCATAAGAGAATATTTAAATACTTAAGAGCTAGTCTCTTATTGGGTGTCCGACGGTACCTCTCTCTCTAGTTTTTTTTATTATCTCGCATTCGTAGGCAAACGAATACGATCATGATTTGTAGGAAAAATCGAATAATTTCAAAAGTGTTTTCTATTAAAAAATCACAGACTATTTCAATTTTCCGAAATACTACCTCGAATAGTACTAAAAATTAAGTGTAACCTGACAATTACTGTTTTTGTCATCAATTTGTCCGCTGTGACACAGCATTTGCAACGTACAATCGTTTTTACTCGAAAACTTTTCGCGTGGGCTTATTTAGTTTTGCCTCCAAACCACAGATATATAAAACATATCGATGAATTTTCATTCCAAGCGGATCCTTAAGCACCCAGCAACAACTTTCATACTCGCGAATTCTCAACTCATCTCCCCTCACCCCCTGGCACGCTTTCCACCCGGTCTTTTCTCCGTTCGTCTTATATGTGGAAGCACGCGCGATGGGACCGCGGCTTGAAACATCCCATAGATTTATAAACAGGCGGCATCGGCAAAGGGCCCCTATGGATCTTCCCGCTGGTCGTTCGTTTGCCTTTTTCTCCAAACGCTATGTGTCCGGCGGTCTCGCTGCTGCGGGCGTATATCGTCCCGTTCTGAACTTGCCGCTGCTGTTGAACGGTGTTCGCTCCCCCCGGTGCTGCACGTTGCTACTGGCCACCTATGACAACGCCACTGTCAGCGGGAACGCGCCCGTGCACAGCTTCCCGATATTATGGGCGTTCCTCCCCCATTCTAGTCGGCAACACGAACCAGCTATACACCGTAGAACCAACGAGAAATCATCGCCCGAGATGCTCACAGCCATGCAGGTAAACGAACGACGTACACCGTGCGCTCGGCGTTGTTGCACCCCGTTGAGATACCTCCGGGATGGAATCTATCCACTGCGGATACGACGTCAATGATTTTTTTAACTTTCAATTCCAATGCAAATTTCTCGCTGCCACAGCCGTGACCAAGGAGCATCAATGTCTATTATCGCCTCTATTCTCGAGCAATATAGGGGGCGGTATTCCTTATCTGTCCAGACTTAATAAGTCGCATTTTTTTATTGGCTTCACATTTACAGGGTATGTTTGTCTGTACAATAAGCAGTTACCGACCAATTTTTAGACCTCTACGATCATCCCTTTTCGAGTTACAGGGGATGAAAGTTCCAAAAACATCAATTTTCGACGCTCGCACCCGTAACTTCGAGTGGCCGTAACTCCCTTTCTGGAGGACGTAAATTAACCCGATCCGGTTGCACATATTTTCGGCACCCGATTCCGTTGCACTGGGTCGCTGGAGACCCGAGGCCTATTAAAATTCGTAATTTTCAATAAAAAAATCTGATAAAATTCCTATATACTCTTGAACACTTCTACTTTAAGGGCACACCATGAAGATTGCGAAAAAATTTGTTTAAATATTTCATTTTCGTTGTTAAACACACCCACCTCTCGAAAATGCAGACATTCACTAGAAAACTCATAACTTTTGAACAAATTAAGATATTCAAAAATTTCCAATTGCATTATTAAGTTGAAGAAACGGTTTTCCACGGAAAAAATCACGGACTTGATAGAAGTGAAAGAAATGCTTAAGTTTGTGGTGCCAAGTTGCGACTTTTTCGAAAGTGGAAATTTGGAGTATAAAGAATCAACTCAATATTCTTCGAAGTAACCGTGTTTTATTATTTGAGACATACTATAATTCATAAAAAATCAATAAAATACTCTAGAAAAGTGTATATTCTTCCGAAAATAAACACAAATTTCGTGAAAATAATAATAATAATAATTATTATTATTATTATTATTATACTACTACTCAATATTATACTACTACTAATATACTACTAATTAGTAATATTATTATAATATAATGTTATAATATTATCATATTTATAATAGTAATTTCGTAAATTTCAATAGCTTACCTTGACGCTCCAAACGGCTTTGCACCAACGATTACGTTGCACTGGGTCGCTTCGGACCCGAAATAGAATATAACTGTTGACTACGACGGCCAGGAACACACTGGGGAAACGTGGCTCAGCGCAGAGGGTCCTAGCGTCCTAAAGTTTTTTTAGAGTCGAGATAAGTATTTTTCTCCTACTTCTTTTCCGAGATATGTGACAGAAGAAAAATCACTCGGGTCTACAGTGACCCAGTGCAACGGGATCGGGTTAAATTTCAAGGGGTGTTTTGGAAAGCGGTTTTTATGTTGTTTCAAACTATTTAATATACATATTTTTTAAATGGAATTTTCATAAACAAATTACAAAGTAAAATGTTTAAACAATTTTTTTTTGTCCTTCGGGTACCTTCGATTTTTTTGAAAATATTTTGAAATGAAAGCTTAGCTTTTTTTCTATCGAAATCATATTGTTTTATCGTGAACACCGTAGAAGTGTAGGAGTTGTACGGCGGTATCCGAGCGGAGTTGGTTCTCACGTGCTCGGACGAGCCGCCCAGAGATACGCTCTTCAATAACATACGACGTAATGATTCAAAATAAATCCTTGGTACCTTCACCTATTAGAATAATCCGTTTCATTGTTATAAACGCGATACCTCAATCCACAGTTTGAGACAAAGTAACACAATTTGAATTTTTTCCGAATCATAACTTTTATTCTGATAGTACGTTGTTGAGTTTCTCGCAGGAAGCGAAAATAATAATCGGGATTTGTAGTGGGATAAGAACGGCGATTCTTATTTCTGATCAGTCAAAGCTGTTTGTTTACAGTGACCCAAGTATTATTTTGAATGATTACGTCGAATGTCATTGAAGAACGTACACTTCTTCGGTCATTAAATATCAGATTTGGATCCCTGGGCGACTCGAGGATCGGCCAGACATTGGCCAAAGATCTACGCCGAGGTTAGGCAATGCATTTGCGGCACGAGCATCGACCGAAGATTCACAATGACGTTTGTCAGCGAAGTCATGTTTGCCCGATACTCGGCCGAGTATCGGTCCAATCTCGGCTAACCGAGATTCGGCGTACCGATAGTTGCCCGAATGTTGGCCGCATCCGTTAACTCGGCAAATCCTACGTGGGTGGGGGTGACGCCAAAATTATCGTCAGAGCTCTGGGCATCTCGTCTCTTCGTCCGTCGTGCCTACGTCGGCACCATCGTCGCTTACGGTGACGTTCCGGTAAAAGAGCGACGTAAGTACAGATTTCCAATGTACTACTTTTTAATTACACTCAATATTTCTCAGTTTTTTCTCTGGATTATTTCTCACTTTTGATTGTCGTCTATCGCTAAACCCTATCCGCATAGGTTTTGCGATGTATCCAAGCGATTGTTTTTTTTTTCTTTCTTAAGTTCAACAAAAAAAATTTGGGGCTAGAAGATACACTCGTGCGGGGCATGTTGTGACAGTGTTACAACTTACTGAAATGGTATAGAAGGTCGTCCGTTGCCGAAGTTCACAAGAAACGTTAGATGTAGCTAGACATTTAGGATTATTGCTAATGATATTTATGGTAAATTTGCAGAATCACGGCTCCACCTCGAAAGTGCTTCAAATTTTTTTCTGACATTCTGTACCACTAGTATGTAGTATCCCAAGTAATTTTAAGGGGGCGCATGGCCTCGGCCCCCTTGAAAAAAAGTAAAAAGTGGTAATATCGAAAATAAAAAAATCGGAAATTAATCGGTATTAATGTGAGAAGGAAGTATACAAGCATGTTTCGCCGAGGAACGTTACTTTCAAAATCGACAACAGCTAGTATCTACAACCACGCACATACACTCACACACGAACAAACACGCACACACATTCAAACACAATCGTGAACAAGTGGCAATAATGTAAGAAGTAAGGATACAAGCATGTTTGATAGAGGAACGTTACTTTCAAAATTAATAAGAGCCATATTTACGTAGAAATGGATTGTGACGGGGTATCGTGACCCTTACCGAAGCAATAATTAAATTCCAAAGTCGTGCAAATAGCATTGTGTTTTTACAGAACCACGGTGTATTAGCGCGTGAAGTTGTATGTGCATCATGTGGAAGCCCTCTGCCACTCTTCATGAGGCCAGTCATTTGTGGCGTTGTCAAAGACGTCATGAGGAGTTGAGAAATAATAAAATAATTCGGAAACGGTGCAATTTCAAGCAATCTCTCCGAACAAAAACTTGGCTCGGTAACGCTAATTTGTCACCGGAAAAATGCTGCACATTTATTATAAATTCGTTATATAAATAATTAAGAATAAAATATAATTCGTAAATATATTCGTTTTGTGAATGAATGGTAATTAAAACTCGTCTCGTTATTAATTTCGAATTTACGGTGTCTTAATTTATTTCTATGGTGTTAAACATCATGCGCCACTATATTATAGCATCCTACACCATTGCTGAGTGGTAAAGAATGTCAGAAAAAAATTTGGAGCACTTTCGAGGTGGAGCCGTGATTCTGCAAATTTACCAAAACTTGTTACAAGGAAAAAAAAACCTTCAGAAAATTAAACATTAAGATTGTTGCCAAATATCGACAAGACTGGTGATACGAATACCGTGATATTAATATTAATGTCGACATCGATAGAAGTTTATATCTTTGAGCAAGATATAAGTATGGCGATTACAATATGTAATATAAGGAAAAAACTATTGTTTTTAGCAAAACGAACGATTTAATTTTATTAAAAAATGTTTGAATTCCTGTTGTGTTGCAAGGAAATATACGAGTAAGTCGTCATATATATCGACGCATTATTTTTTCTTCTCTAATAAAGTGTTACAACCACCCCCAGCGATGTTACTTTTTACCCCACGGCGGGGTAAAACGTAATACTACGCACGAGACAAAACAAAATAAAATAACTTTCTATTTTCCAGTGATTTAAAATTGAAAAAATTCATTATGATAGTCGAATAACTAATCAACAATATGCCACAGAGAGATTGTGAATATATTCGGTAAATCAGAAGAAATTCATATTTTGGCAAAAAATGTTACAACTAACCTCAGTCTCCCCTACATAAATAGTAGTAATAGTTTCCGATAATATTTTGAACGTTAGAATGTCGGAGGAGTTCCGTCTTTATATTTTGGACCTTGATTTGCCGCCGATAACCTCGATTTGCATAGTTATCGGCGACGTAACGATATGCTGGACGATTTCACGAAGAACGTACGATTCCTTGAAACATCCGGTATACGACTGCGCGCGTGTCAAATTAGTCTCGCTATTATATAATCATTGCTTTGGTTATCCAATAATTATGTACCGCAGTTTATTCTACGTTATAATGTTGAATGTGTAAATAGAGATTTGTCAAGTTTGTCAAGAATGCAAGACCGCTGTTTTGTACATTTTGTATGACATGTTAAAACATATAATTATCCTCATTAGTTGAGTTAATTGACTCGATTTCAGAGCAATCTAATCGAGAAATTCCACAATTGTACAACGAAGACCTTAATGAAGTCGCTTACTGGATGCAATTAGACATCTCTTGGGTCTGGGAGACGCGCTTTGAGCGAAACTCATTGCGGTAACAGTGGAACCCATTAAAACATGCGACAAAGTTGTTTCAGACATGAACGATATTATTATTGTTATTGCTTTTATTTATTATTTAATAGTTCGATCGATTTTAATAATATTTCTTATCCGTCGGTTTTTATTATACGGCTACGATGATGACTTATCGACGATGATTTTACCATTGGTCGACCTCAATTTACGGTTTCGTACCATTTTGCAACATTGTACGCTGAGGATTAACGGGATAAGAATTATCAGTAATATGCTTTTTCCTTTTAGTGACTGAAAACAAAAAAACCAAAGTATCCAGTTATATCCTTGTTAAAGAAAAAAATAATAACATTAATTACAATTAATGGGGGTATGAACTTCTTTATTACAGTCCAATAAGTAGGAACTTTCTTCTCCATTAGTTTAACAATTTTCAATGTAAAGATGTTATTTTTTATCGGATTAAAGATACATGGTAAAACAATAATGAAAAATGTAAATATGAGAATTATCCAGCCGTTAATTCTAGCGAGAGCTTTTGATAGATTCTTATGAAGCATCGCAAAAGAATACTCAAACACTGAGTGTAATTCTTATTTAGAGCTCCACACCTGGTGATCCGTAGAAATAGCATGTTTCAAATTCTTTTCTTTTCTCCGATAATTACCACCTGCACCGAATGCGAAAAACTCAGACGTTCGACGTTAATGCGAAATAAGTCGAATTATAAAATCAATCGTTTAATGGGCGAGTGCAAAACTATTCGATACGCTCAGCATGAATGTACCTTCTCAAGATTGTACACGGTCGTCACTTTATATTTTGTATCACGAGAAGACTCAATGTCTTGACATCCCCGATAATTAGCAAACGTCGTGGTGAAATATGCTTGCCAGCTTATCGACATGACGCATTAGTAAGTTCTCGTTGGAATTTAAACCCTATACGTTTCGAAGCTGTGGGTTCTCGGCCTCGTCGTCATCGTCCTGCCCACACGACTCGACCGGGGCAGCTCGAACCGAGGCCCGTACGCCGCACACGAAGCGTGAGATCGTCGTCGCTGTGGTACACGAGAGACTCAAGAGACCAAACAGGAATGACGTGCTTCTCTTCGTGAAACTCTCGAGAACTCGAACCGTTCGGAAGCCCCGTAAGAAGTTGAACGACGACGAACGGGCTGCGAAAGCCTCGCGTTTGGCCAAGGATTAAAAGTAAATAAATTATAACGTCGGACCGTCCGATCGGGGCCCTTTGCTTCATCATTGGCGGTTCGACAATATTGAGAATCGTTGGAGTGAAATATCTAACTTTTCTTTCACCACACTGCTACTTCGGTTTTTCACTATATCAACCAATACGTTTTCTTACGTTGTATATTCTTACCGGTTGTAGGATCGAGAAACGGAGAAATAACGGTTTGAGTTAGGAGTCATTTATGGAAAACACTCGTAGGCGTGGCAGCCTCTTGGAGGACCTTAATTGAAAATTGATTCTGAGTAAGCGGTCAACTCAAATCAGTCGTAGTCAAATCACGGAACGATACGAGAGACAGAAATTAAACGGGTGACTTCCAACGATTGACTCTGATTCGGGACTGATGCACAGTTCGATGTGATGTGCCCGAAAAAGGTGACCTGTGAAAATGTTTGTGGGTCTTTGGTCAATTAATATTTTGACTGTCGGGCAAGTCATTGGAAATCCTCCACATCGTGTTAATGGGTCCAACCGTGTGCATTATATGCCATTATATAGAAATGTCAAACGTCGATGGCTGCGAACAAATGTCTTTTAGTTTTCGGAAGGTTGATAAGCACACGCCCTCAGTGTCAGTAAGTGTCAGTTGGTCCGATGAACATTTATTTGAGAATGGTGCCCATGAAACCGACTCATATAATGTTGAATGGGATTGTGGACTTAGTTGTAATTTACGTATTGGTCCAAAATCAGGATTCGGCTTATTCTGAAAATTTTAACGATTTCCCGGAGAGGTACCGCAGTCAATCTAAATGTGGCCTGTAGCGTTCTACGACCGTTCACTGCAGTCCCTTGATGGCTCAATCCGTCATAACTCAAGCCATGAGTCACGTCTTTAGTTATCAGTTCGATCCCATTAGATCCGTATTTATGCATCGCAAATGTCGTAACTTTTTACAGATTTATCGTTAATCGTAATGCGATTAGAAGTGACATTCTATTTGAGATTACCGTAACTTTAACGCACTTGAAGACATTTAAATAATGCGAGCGCGATTTTATAAACTCCCGACTGCCCGCAGGGCAAAAGACGGGTGTTGTGAGTTTTATCGAGTCAACGTGAAAAATTGCGCTGAAGTGTATGGCGAAACGGCTTATTCTCTTCTGACAGATTTTGGCACAAAGATTCTGTGGATCACGGAGATTGTTATAGAATGGTAATATATATGATCGGATGCAGACCTCGTAGAGATTTTTAATGTTCGAAAATATCGAACCCATTCAAAAGATGTACATAACGCGTTCGACCAATCGCGAGGTCGTCGGAGTGACCAATCGTGAGGGTTTCGTAATATAGAGACGTATTTGACGTTTCTGTCACCTATCGTCAGTGACAGCAACGTCAGGTAATTCAGAAGATAACAAAATATATGAAATATATTTAAAAATACGTAATTCAAAAAAATATATATATACGAGTGTATTTCGAAACAGCTTAACGGTAAGCATAACTAAAGTCTTTTTTTTTTTCAGATTAAATTTTTGTACAAGAATGTAAGTTCATTATCGAACAACTATTTTAATCTAGGAAAACTTATTGAACCTCATCGATAAGATGTCTTACAGGGTTACCTTGAATTATTTCATCCTTTAAAATTTATTTTATTAAAAATATTTTTTTATCACATACTTTTTATAATATATATTTTTTTGAGTTTCGTTTTTTTTTTGCGTCCGAGTTTTTTTTGCAGTCGGGAGTTTTTTTTTAACGAAACATAAATCTTTTTGTATGTAGACCTAATCTGTTTTTTAGTTGTTTAGCGAAATGCGGATGTTTCGGGACGGCGATGCTGAGCAACAAAACTGCGGAAGGATTTCTGCAGACACTGTAGCGGAACGTTAGATATTATTGAGAACGAACAGCTTATTTGCATTTGTATGCAAATAAGCGTCCTTTAAGCTTTATCTTTACATTATCCTTGGAACGCAAAAACGTTCTACAAACAGCCCCGTCACTTGAATTGTTTTTTGAGATAATTTCACATGAAAACATGAGCAAAAACGAGTACTCCTAACATCGGAGTGTCGGGGAGCAGGGCGTCGGTCGCGCGGATCAACCAGGATGACCAAGTATATTTTCCGGGCTCCCGAAGGGTGCACCGAAAGAGACGCGACGATTAGATACGACAACAAACACCTCTTCACGCCGTTTCAAGTACCGTTTAGTCGCAGAATGAAAGTGAGATAACTACAGATTCGTCAGATGCCTTGCGTTTAATACAGACCACGGCGAAGAGATTGTTCGGCTCAGCCCGGGTGTCCGTTAAATAGGAAAAAACTGACAAAACTAACGATGTTTTTTCGGTCGAACGGCGCTGAAAGATGTTTCGGCGACTCTCGAAAGGTCGGGTGTGTTAGCTACATGGTCGAGACCAGCTGGTGGACATTACTCTGGGGGGTCACGGTCGTGCTTCGACGACAGAATAGTGATGACGGGTGAAGAGCCGAACTTTGAAAGGCTTTGGAGACTTTAAATCGAACGTTACGCGGATGTCACGGGTAATCCCACATGTCGAGTGGGGAAAATCGCAATAAAATTACCGAAAAATACTTTTTGGACATTTTGTGGACGCCCGGTGGAAGCTCGAGCCTATACATACCTGTTAACTCCGGTAATCCATCGTATTTCTTGTTGTTTTCGTTTCGTCCTTTGCTTTTGCCTGTAACAAAAGAAATTAATAAAACCAATTGAACGAAATATTAATTGTGTTAAAACCTGATGAAAATGAAAATTCACTCATCGTTACGTACATTTTTTTTTAATCTAACATTAACCAGAACAACTGACGGACTTCAAATGATTGGTGAAATAAGCAAATAAATTCCAGATTCATAGAAGTACCACTGGTCATACTCGTGACAATAAGCATTGTGGATTTTGTTTTTTTTTTCGTATCTTAAGAGCAGAACTTCAATCGTAATTGAATGGTTTTTGATGATAAGCCGACGGTAATTTGGAAAGGAAAAAGAAATAGTACGTGACAGCTTTTGGCGAATTTTATCGCTTTTTGTGTGTATAGTATGTCGGAATCAGTACAGGTGGAATTTGAAGTCTTCCGTAGTAATCGTTCTGGATGTGACTAAAGTTAAACGCGGTGGCAGTCGTAAGATTTACGATATAGCCTGGAACGATGCATTAGAATTGAGGGCAACGTTTGCAACAATTTTATGCGTTTTTTGTGCCAATTAAAATACAGTTTTTTTGCCAAAGTCGTCGATGCTGGGGACCATTGAAGCAAGGACTTAAGGTGATGTGCCCCATCGACTGAACTACCGTAAGTTCGAGTAAAACAGTGCTATCGGCGTTAGCGATTAAGCGAGAGCGCACAAGAGGATTGTGAAGCACATCATCTCAAGGTACATGCGGCCGAACACTTAATTAAGCCTAACTCCGTTCGTAGAAGTCTATTACATAATTTTCGACAAAGTTTCTCCTCCGGAACTGTTAAAATTCGCAATAGCAAGGCCAATGAATGAAACAGAACGATAGCCCTTTTTCACTAGACAAATGAAGATAGGTACACTGGTCTAGACTATAACTGGACTAGATTATAAAAACCCCGATGAGAATCGTTTTCATGGCCGAACTTGTAATCTTTTGCGTCCATCGTTACATTTTACGATTTGGACATTGAATCTTTTTCGTATCATCGGACTTAGCACGGCTTACGCAGTCCAGTTAATTCCTTTGGCCAAGTGAGTATTGACCCTCGCACCCAGTAAAGTCGATAAATTAAATAACGAATAACTCTTGACAGCTTAAATTTAATTAAATCGAATCGGGTAAATCGATCTACACCGAAGTATTGAAAACCAAATCGAAGTTAAATATTTACAAAGGGACCAAAGCGTCCAGATAATCGAATTAAATAAAACTTCAACGAAATTTAAATTATTACAAAGGGGCCAAAGATTCCGGATAATTGAATCAAATAAATCTTCCACGAAAGTTAAATAATTATAAAGGGGACGAAAAGTTCGGATAATTTAATTTAACAAATATTTAACGGAAATCAAACAATTACGAAGGGACCAAAGAGTCCAGATCATTGAATTAAATAATTATCTGAGGAACCAAGAGTCCCTTAAAGGCTGCACTAAAGAGACCTCATAAGTCTACGGTGTCAGTTAATAATTTCAAACGACCAAAGAGTCTATATCTTGCTAAAATACCAAAAGAACATTGTGATCTTCGGTACATTAAGACCCGAGTATCTTCTTTTACGTAGGTGGAGAGCCGCGTGATTTAAACATTGACTACAACCGTGGCAGCAGCCCCTTTCCAACAAACCGAATTATACTACATTTAATTTGATTATTGACACTGTTAAATCAACTGTGTGAACATCCGACAATTGAAACTGCACTGTGACTCTAAAGTCGAACATTGAAAATCGTTGTGTGTCGTAAAACTGCTCGTGCCTCACTCAACTACCTGACCCTTAACACCCGGTCGCTCGGTCGAGTCTCAACAGGATCCAAAAAATCGCAGTCCACAAGTGGACATCGGTTGTTATCAAACACCGATCTTCCACCAACACCCGGAAAAAGTCATTAATTCGTACACAATAAGGCGAGGTCTCCCCGGCAAAGGGTTTACGCCTTGGAGTAAAAGAGAGGCCAACCCTTTGTGTACGTCGTTCCCCGGATACTTATAATATTCGGGTCTGGACGTAACACGTAGGTCGATGAAAATTCAATATATCGTGCATTGGTATCGTAATTCGAAAAGTGACAACTATTTTTTCGTTAATATAATATTCTCCGATTTTTCGAATCTTTTACAATGGTAGGAACGTCCTCTGTTAATTTTATTATCGAATATACACTTCAAGGTGATTCGTTTTGCAGCAATTTTTTTCTCTTGATCTCATATATGAGATATATCTTTATATAAAGATATATCTTTATTTCATTCTACACGTTGAAAAATATATTGTGTGTAAATATTAGCTCTCTGAAAATTCATAGAAAAGTCTCCCTTTCTTGTACAATAATTGTCACTCAGCTATTTTTAAAGCTAAAACTTCGGACCATAAACTATTTAATAGAGTATTGTATTGGTTTCGAAAGTCTCTGGAGGATATTTGCTGTAACTTATAAGCTGATTTTTCGTGGGAAATGATTTTCGGAGATCATAAGCAAAAATGAGTTCAAATTGCAGCAATTTTGTTTTGAGTCTTTCGAAAACAAAGCAATACTCTGCAATATGGTTCATAGGCCAAAGTCGTAACTTAAAAAATGCCTGAGTGGTAATTATCTTACAAAAAAGAGAGACTCTTATGCATATGGGGTATTCCTGGGAATTTCGGCAACTTCGGACAGTTGGGTCAAAATTTTTGCCCCCCAATTTTTTCCTCTAATATGTGTTGAAAATGAAGAGACACGTATTTCGGTGTTTTTTATTTTGAGCCCCCACTTTTGAAATACAGTCAAATGAAGTTTTTGAAGTATTGACCACATTTGGTCAATCAAATCGATATATCTCAGCAACGGTTAGTGATAACTCGAAAATACACGGGTCTTTTTTTTTCGTTTTTGAACGCTCTATACAATGAAAATATTTACGATTATGTTGCACAAATTCAACAATTATTTATAAACAATTCAAAATAAAAAATCAAATAAAACAAAAAATGTACCCTTAATTTTTGAAATATATATTTTTTTTTATTCCTTGAACAAAAACGAAAATTTAGCCACCTTAAACTTTTTGGACCGACGCTTCGTTCGGAAGTTATAGATTTTTTTGTCACAAAAAACCCGTAAATTTACTATGTACCTAGAATGGTAAAACTTCCCGAGCTCTGGCGACATTCAAAAATTTTCTTGGAAGGCTAAAACTTACACACAACTTTACTTCAACATGTAGAATACAATAAGATAGATACGAAAGCGAAAAAAAATTACTGCAAATCCAATCACCCTAATATATATGACATATATATGTCATAGGCGCCGTTAAGGTTTCCAGTACTGCTCGAGGCTCTAACTAGGAGATCCAACTATCTCGACGGATGTTATGACCAGATTTTTAACGAAATCTGGGCAACTTGGGGTCCCCTGTTATCTAGCCTCCCTGCTTCCAGCTCTCATAACTCCGACCAGTCCACGTTCGACGATGACTTTCGCGGAGAAACTCAATCCACGTGTATGTATATTCTAATTCCGGTAGTATACGTGCACGATGACGCTGTTCATACGCCGCTTGATGGCACCATGACGGGATCGGGAACGTTGCGGATCATCTGACACTTCTCTTTTCTCATCGTCGACCGGTAGACCCGGCGCGGCGCCAGGTTTCCGATAAACTCGGCCAGTCACGAAACGTTCGCGTGTCAACGATAAATATGCTAATTTCTTTAGCCAACGAAGCATTTTCCCAGTTGCTTTGGAATGTACGAGTATAATGTATAGCAGTGAGTTGCAACGTGTCTTCGGGAGCACCTGGTATGGCTTGTACATTGGGTGATGATTGCACGGGGCAAACGATTGACAATTTATCGTTCGATCGTGACGATGCGGTTAACGTCGTCGTCACTAGACGACGGAAAAACGTGTCAATAGAGACGAGATGAGGACACTACGGTGTCGCCTCTAAGCAAGATTATCTGCTTTTATTTTCTGAATTTACAATTTCAAAGAAATACGACGTAGATTGTCTATGAATATCAGTCAAACGGATAAATTTCCATGGATAAGTCGATCTATCGTTAACCCTTAGTCTGGAAACGTTTTTTTGGCACCTCTAGTCTGGAAACCTGGGTCGTTTTCGTCCTGGCGTTTTTTTTTAACTGTTAAAATTCTGCGAAAAATCCGAAAAAATTGACAGAGGTTCTTTAAACCTTCAATTTAAAGTCTCAATTATCAAATTGGGATAAATTTATTTTTTAAATATTTTTTTTATACAAAATATAAGGCAACTAAGGACATAGTCGATAGTTACTTATAAAATCATAACTTTATAAAAAATAATGATATCGTAATGATTGAAAATGTATATTGAAGGGAAATAGTGCAGCTTTTATTAAAAAAAATAGCATTCAATTATTTTGAAATTGAATGCTTAGTTTTGCTATCTGAAAATCAGTAATAAATTAGCCCCCTATTTCGTAGAAAATACTGTATAATAATTAAAATCTAAGAATGAAATCAATAATAATTCAATTTTTACGTTCCTTTTATTATAAAAGAGTAGAAAGTTACATTACTCAATTATTGTTTTATTGATAACACGTCACAAAAAGCACGGTGCCGTTTTCAAAAGTTACAACTACATTCGATTTCTGGCCGGACGAAAACGACCCAGGTTTCCAGACTAAGGGTTAAGAACAAATAGTTTGAGATCGACACAAGTGGAGGAATTTGCCGACTGATTTCATATGCATTGAAGGAAGAGTTAGAGAAGTCCATCGATAGGGGGTCAAAATTAAATTCAAAACATTGGCAAACTCACTCAATGCATATTCTATGCTTTCTTTCAAAATTCAAAACTCAACGTGGCGTGTTCGCAAATTTTTGGAATATCAATCGGGTATTTGTGGATTAAAAGTCATTCATCACTTTTGATACAATCTTGAAATTATTCAGGGGTGCTTGTCATTCAAAGAGGACTCTGGGTAGCCAGTTGAGAGTCTTTAATTAAGTCAACGCGTGGTGATGTTTATACAATTATTAGGGCGCCACACAAGTAATTTTGAAAAAAATACTATTTTGGAGATAGCGTGTCATCATACCGGACCACGTAGCTAATGGAAAATCACGTTCAAATCACACAACGGATTTTCAAAGTAAAATCTCTCAAGGCACAGAAAGTCTTGAAATTTAGAATACGTGAAAAGATTGTTTCGATTGAGATCCAATTCCGAAACACAATCCAGATCCCCAAATCGAAAAGTGCAGTTGAAGAAAGAAACAGGTACCAGCGACGAATTTTATTAAACTCATTTCGTTCGTTAAGGACGGTCGACGTCTTTTCCACTTGAAATAACCAGTCTGTCTGTTCGTTTTCATATAATCTTCGCGGCGATGAGTATAACGGGAAGTATATTAATAAACCCACGAATGGAGTCTGTATACCATTCGAGCCACACATCGGTACGTTTCGATCGCCTGCGTGAACAAATTTTTACGAGTTATCGAAAACGACAGGACGCCGTTGGTTTCTGGGCAGTAGAAGGAATTCAACGGTACCGCATTGCCACTCGCGTGCGCTATAACCGTCCAGTACGGATACGCGACAAAGTAAATCCCTCGGCAGTGTAAAGATGAAAGGAAACTGTCAGGTGTCTCAACATTTTGAAAAACACGAAGGCCGTGATTAAAATTCTGTAATGAAACGTTACATCGATGAGTGTTTTGATCAATGTTACCGCGTGTGACATGACTTTAAAGTTGCTGGCGCCTGTGGAAATTAAAAAAAGTAGTTTTTTTCTTCCACATATTGCGAAATATTCTCTTATTGAGAATGTATTATTACTTTATGATATTTATTTTTCCATTGATGTATAATTCAAAATCCAAAGTTTAAACACGTTTTTCTCAAGGGGACATTCTCGAACCTAGTTGACAGTAAGTCAAACACACTATGCATCCGATTGATATGATTAGCTCCTCATTCCGTCTAGAAAACCTGGTCTGTATGGCAGTTCACCGAATTTGTTTTTCGAACGCTCCCTCCAATGATTATTCGAAGCTAAAGGCCTGAAAAGAAATTATATAAAATCGCAAATTAGATCAGAAAAAATGAGTAGGTTCGCCATGTTGTTATCTTTTTATCGAAAATTTTTCTTGTAGGTGCTGCTATATCTACTAATAAAGAAATTATGAATCTACCTCATTTATCGATTGCGGATCGACCCTATCAACATTTTTTTGGCATTGCCAACTTCTGAGGGCGGGCTGGGAGGCAGAGAAAATGATTATTAATTTTTATTTTGTACCTATAGCAAGAAACTCTGGTTAATATGTCAGACGAAGTCAAAGATAGCTTCAAAAAAATGTCGCAAAAATACGTTCACTTTTAAACTCTTCACAGTGGTTTCTCTCTTTAATCCACGACCGTCGCACGCGTGTCACACTCGAGTCGTGAAGTAATTGGGTACGGTCCATCCTTAGAGACATGTCTCGATACACCTTCTTTTCAAACATTTCTAGGCATATCAACATCTACAGGTCGTACCGGTTCGTTGAACCAAATTCATTCGATTTTCTCTGTAGAATCCAAACATACAGAGTATTTATAACTAAAGTCTTTGACCCACCACTGCAAACCTCCATCGTCGATAAGGCAGCCGTTCACCTAAGTCCCACACGTGTAACAAAACCCCATCGAAGCCGCTCGAACGACCTGTCTTATCCATTAGCGACCGACACACGACCCACGAGTCACGATAAGAGACTAAACATCGACGAATGATTTATGCGTTGTTATTGTTCTATATTTGTTCGATAATAATACATCATGCATTTCTCTTCGTCGATTCCACCTGACGTTATCCGCCGTTTCAGGTGTGAAAACCCGAACGGCTGGCCTTGGAAATTCAACGAAACTCTTGTGAGGCGACGGAACACAGGTGCGTCAACAGCTTAAGCACCGAGCGCGGACTCACCGACAGTCTAAAATAATTTTTTGTATCTGCAACCGTGCGCGAGACGCATAAGAACCACTGGGAGTCAGTTGGGCGTAATTTTAATGATTCACCGTTACCGGTCACGTCACTCTATTCGTAACAGAGGTCTCACACTGTGCACGAAGACCGGCGCCCCCACGAAGTGGCGTTGCCCATGTGGCAACTACTTGCACGTACGATTTATGTGTCGTGTTTCACGGGACTGAGACCCCGCCTCGTCGGAGACAAAATATCAACAATGAAACGACGTATATTTGGAACGAGTCTGCCACCATTTCTGTCCATTATTCGACGCTGCTTACGAAAACTAGCATGTTTCAGATTTCTTACGAAAACAAGCACGTTTGGCATCACCGCGAAAACTAGCACGTTTCGGCTTTTGCCACGAAAACTAGCACGTTTCGGCTTTTGCCACGAAAACTAGCACGTTTCGGCTTTTGCCACGAAAACTAGCACGTTTCGATATTCGCCGCGAAAACTAGCATGTTTCGGCCTACTAGTTTTAGGGGTCGAAGCCGAAACATGCTAGTTTTCGCGGCGAATATCAAAACGTGTTAGTTTTCGTGGCAAAAGCCGAAACGTGTTAGTTTTCGCGGTGAAATTAGAAACGTGTTAGTTTTCGTAAGAAATTTGAATCGTGCTACTTTTCGTAAACAGCGTCGTATTGTACAATCGACGAAACTGATTAGTATTTTAACCGGCTACCGAACCCATGCCTTCATGAGTCCTTGAGAAATCATTGAATTTCGCATTGATCAATGACACTGTCAGATCGATGATTGCAGAACGTTTTTGACCAAAAGTTTTTATCGACAAAACTATTTTTTACTTTTTATGAGCGTTGGCTTTTTCAAGACCATACGAATATCAATCAATTACTGTGCGAGAAGCAGATCGACGGAGTATCAGAAATTCGTCTGTGAGGGTATTTCGGGTCTCCAAGAAGTGATATTGCGAAAAATATTCAAAATACGGGGTTGAGATTTGAATATTTTGGGGGCGAATAAGTAGCAAACAATTTCTAGAATCCGGTAAGATAATTTTACAGAATGGTTCATGAACTTTTGAGATGATCGTGTATCACGACGACGGTGTAAATATCAACGATCTCGTTTGAATAACGGTACTGCCGATTGTCAACGTTTGGCCACTTAATCAATTTCAAATTAAAAAAATGCTTGGATCATGGAATTGTTAATTGCATAAATAACTTTTCTACGTTTGTGAGACTGTCTGAAACGAGTGTGAGAGAGTTTATCAACTACCGCGATTGAGTCACTAAGGGGGCGGGCACGGCGTAGCATCGATTACAACCGTGGCTAGTCGCTGTGTGTATTCAGTGTTTAACGATAAACGCAGTGCGCACGGTCCTTCGGCATTCGGTTGGATAAAAGAGAACAATGGGGATAAAAGACTCTGGCGTCGAGGAATGGGCAACACCCGTGACAATTACAGTTGCAATTTAAAGTCGTGAGAAGCCGCGCGTGGGGTTTCCGTCGGCATCTTCGACATTGCACAAGCTGAGTTCTGAAGCTGCTTGCGGGCGAGTTCTGCTTCGCGCATGCGCCTGCGAACGTGCGTATTACGAAAGGGCACGAATCTCGTAGCAATGTTCGTGTCTTTATCTTGATTCTTCTTTCTCTATCAATCGTGTATAACGATCGATAAATACACAACCACCTAGCTGGCTACCAATCAACGGGCGCATATCCTAGAAAAATTATGCGCGCCCCATGGAGAACGTTTCTCGAGCGCTCAACCGATCTGGCGAATTTTTATCGGCCCCGGCCCGCGTGCCTTGAGCACGGGGTTTTTTCGATCGTTATCGAGTTATCCGCAGAGTCGAACATGACTTTTCAGACTCGCGACGACGAAGCTCCGGCTTGCGAAAAAGGTCTATGGGCAAACAAAAAAAGATACTCGCTCGCGATGGTGTAAATTCGTTGTATATTCGAGACGTATTCATAATAAGGAATATACTGTGAGCGCCAAAAAAAAGTGCGCACCTTGATAACTTGACTTTCAAATGAAATTGCTCTTCTAATTGAACTTTTGTTCCAAAGAGAAAAATATAATATTCATTAATTGGTGCATAGGACTTTGAAAAAAATGTAATAACGAAAATGCTATAAAGAAATAACAAAATTGTTTCAACGAAACAATAACGCAAAGAACACTGTGGAGATTGTACAAGAATGGTTGTTGTATGAGTCCCCCAAGAAGTTAGATATCATCGTTCACAATTCCCCGATCTTAACCCGATTGAACATTTATGAGAGTATGTTGACGAATAGTGAAGGTTTCACTGAAATTCAGATTGTTGGAAGCATCGCGAAAAATTCCTCCAGAAACAATAAAAAAATTGGTTAAGTCCATGCCAAGAAGGGCGAAGGCAAGCATTACGGCGAAAGGAAAGCAGAGCATTCATTAATTTGAAGATCAACAGATATTTTTAGAGACTGAGCGGGTTCTTTTGACGTCTGAAAAATGCAGTACTCTTTGTTATTTCTTTATAGCATTTTCGGTATTATATTTTCTTTAAAGTTTTACGCACCACTTAATTAACAACCAATTGATGGATGTTATATAGTTTTTTTTTTTAACAGAATGGCAATCAAATGAGAAATTCTATTTGAAAGATAAGTTATCGAGGTGTGAATTTTTTTTTACGCTTACAGTACAAGCGACTACTTTCTATGCTAGTCGGTTGGATACGTATTCCACGGAAGATTGGTAAATAGCGTGAGCAGCTCAATGGGTATGCCGCACGGATGGAAATAGGTTCCATTGTCTTCAAGCGAAAAAGCTTTGAATCGCATTTATTCGCGATAAATGTTACAGGACTCAGAAGAATAGAAACAATGGGGTGGGACTCAAAGTTCCGACTGCTCAAAGTGTCGACAACTTATATATAAGAATAGTGGCCGAGCTTGTTCGACCACGTAACCATCACGCGGTTCAACGAGCTACGCAACTACGCCGCCGCTACGCTGTGTTTTTTTCTAAACACTCTAATGTATAAATTAGGGTGGCTTGAAAAAAAACTTTTTTTTTTTTCTTCAACCAAAATACACTCACGCCAAAGTATCTTCCATCAAGGGAGTTGTGTCCAAAGATGAGCCCGATCGGAATATTTTTAGGGGTCGCGCAAGATTTTTCTAGTTTTCCCATTTGATTAACATGGGAAGAACGAAAAGTTTCTATTCAAAAAATCGTAGCTCCGCCAATTTTACAGATACATTGATTCGGTTAGTTCCATTTGAAAGCTCTTGAAAAACCGCTTAAAATGACGTGCGGACTTTTGGGATCCCATTGCAACTTCCATCAATAATTTTGTTGTTTCGTAAGAAATTATCGACGGAAGTTGCAATCGGAAAGGTCCGCACGTCATTTCAAGCGGTTTTTTAAGAGCTTGAAAATGGAACTAATCGGATCAATGTACTTTTAAAATTGGCGGAGCTACGATTTTTTGAATGGAAACGTTTCGTTCTTCCCATGTTAATCAAATGGGAAAACTAGAAAAATCTTGCGGGACCCCTAAAAATGGTCCGATCGGGCTCATCTTTGGACACGATTTCCTTGATGGAAGATACTTTGGCGTGAATGTATTTTGATTGAAAGAAAAAAAAAAGTTTTTTTTTTCAAGCCGGCCTAATACATATCCAGAACGGGACTTGCTTGTTCCGATGACTGAGTGATAAAATTAAAATTCTTGTCACTGCCATCTTAGATGAACGTATTATGGATCAAAAGTCATTTAAATCACGAATGTCAGAATAGCCAAGTCGGTAGCGAGGTAGATAGATAATTTAGGTAGGTAGGCAGGTTCCGTAGGTCGTGAGTTCAAACCCCGCAACGGAAATCCTACGAAGAATATAACAAATTCTTGAGCGACTTTTTTTTTAATGTCAATTGATTCTATTAATTTCACTTTGTGTAAGAATGTATATTCTATAATAAATTACTATTTTGTAATTAATATATAATCTGGCCACCCTTCGTGGGATGGGATATCCGATGAATATTCTATGTATGTACCCGAGGATATTCCATGTCCCGAGTAGAAATTTTATGAGGCAATGACCAGGTCCAAGTCAGGCAGCCTTCTTTTCCTGGTCAGGTCCTGACAAGGTAGCCTTTACCTGGGCCTGATCCGAATGCAACGCAGCGCATGACCAGGGCCCAATAATATAGCCTGTTAAGGTCCTTAACGATATAAAATAAGATTTTTCTGTTCATAAAATTTTTTATTTCTCTGATGAGGAGAAAAGAATTTGAAGTAAACTAACTCAACTCAAAACCAAATCCAAATGAGGTATTAAAGAGAAACGGGGATAAACGATCTTATTGTTATTGTTATTAATCTTTACTTAAAAATAATTTGAAGTAAGCTAAGTCAACTTTAAACCAAATCAAATATGGGATATTTAAAAGAAACGGGGATTGAACGGTGGGGACTGAAGTGCTGATATTACAGCTGTTCAATTTCTAGCAGGCCTCACGTAAAGCTGCCACGAAAAACTCTGATTAGTCCCTGATATGATGAAATAATGACATGTCTTATTTAAGGTTGCCGTGGATGCCGCTTGTTAGGCCCCGACGTGGTGAAACTACGACATACCTCCCTTAAGGCTGCCGTAGGTACCACTTGCCAGGTCCGGGTGTGGTAAAATTACGGCAAGCCTCATATAAGGTTGCCGTAGATGCCACATATTTATGCCTGATCCGACCAATATCCGATTTACCTTACATAAGGTTGCCTGAGTTGAATCTTTTCCGGGCCTGGTCCGGTTAATGTCTGGTTTGCCTTATATAAGGATGTCTTGGCTAAAACTGATCCGGCCCTTCTGTGACAACAGGCAACCCTCAACAAATTTCGACTCGGGGTATATGAGATGTACGTAAAAAAGTGTCTCATTTGCTGATACAATGGATGCCCATTAGATATAATACGAAACTGATCGGTATATACATAGGACATTCAATATCCCCACGAGTATATACATTATACATGAGATGTATGTCAAAATGCTATATGGGTAGTGCTGAACGACGATTAAACAATTTACAAATCTCCCGACTTCTGTTTATTGTCAATCCCAAAATTCATCATCTACGAACCAAAATCGTTCCGTAACGAAAAATATTTGAATCTCGCACAGATACGAACTACCGTTGAATCCAAACCTCATGAGAACCACGAAAGTCACAAAGAACGATCAGATTCCACGTGAGTATCGTGAATCAAGTCGAAGCTACAGTGACGAACGAAACTATTGGCACAGTGGTGCCACCAGGGTGTAGGTAGTTCTAGTAACTACGGCAGTACAGTTCAGATCGGCTTTATTTAACGTAGGTAATGATGCTATCATATCTCACACTTTATTATAACACAAAAAGATCGATTGCAAACAATTTGGTAGCAAAAAAATGGATATATATTGCAATGTTCGTTTGAACGGGTACAAAAGTATTGGCACAAGGCGTAAACGTAGAAAAAAAAATTAATATTTAGTCGGCAGTCCTTTTCTTCTGAGATTCTCCCGCAATCTGTTAGGCATAGCGCGCACCACCTTTCGTATGACTTTAGGATCAAGGATATTCCATTCTTGCTGAAGGACTTTTTTGAGGCCAGTTTTACGGGAAATATGGTGTTTTCTGATCCTCCGTTCCAACTCATGCCAGATATTTTCAATCGGATTCAAGTCTGGTGATTGTGATGAGAATGGTAACGTGTATGGGATGTTGAAAATAATCCATCCGTGAACTTTATGAGCAGTGTGGTTTGGATTCGTTGTCCTGATGGAATTAAAAATTAGGCCCCAAATCCAGCTTTTCCGCACGTTTTTTAAGAGTTTCTTCTAAAATGTTCAAATACACATGCTGATCCATCGTTCCGTCGATAAAAACAAGCTCCCCAACCCCAGATGAACTTATGCATCTCCACACCATCACTCCGCCACCCCCATGTTTGACGGTGGACTGAATATGCTTCGCGTCAAATTCGGTATCAGGTTTTCTCCACACCAAAAATCTACCATCGGATTGAAAGATATCAAATTTACTTTCGTCAGAAAAGAGAATTTTATCCCAAATAACTATTGTCCTACGTATGAATTCGTTTGCAAATTCTAGCCTTCTCTTCATATTAATCTGGCTTATGTATGGCTTCTTTCTTGAAACTCTAGCATTGTAGCCGGCACTTTTAAGCACTCTGCGAACAGTTATGGGATGGACATCCGTACCAAGGTCTTCTCTTAACGTTGCTGCTATCTCCGTTGAAGGCGTTTTAGGATTCACTTTTATGGTATTAATGATTTTCCTTTTCTCCCTTTCAGAGAGCTTAGATAGACGGCGACTTCGCCAACGATCTTCCAAATTTTCTTTACCCTTAAATCATTGAATAACACTGCACACGGTAAAACGATTTTTATCAACAGCCTTCGCAATTTCCGCATACGATTGGTTTCGATTGTGCAGGTTTAATATGATTTTCCTCTCTGCGACGGTAGTTTCTTCTTTTTATGTCCCATTCTCACGTTTCACCGGTTCCCACTGTACTGCGTAATTAATTTTCGTCGAGAAAACGCAGGGACTCCCCTCTACTCGGTGAAACTCACTGACTAAGGGCAATGCCATAAAACAATTTATAAGTAGAATTTTATACCGTGTGCCAATACTTTTGTGCCCGTTCAAATGAACATTGCAATGTATATACATTTTTTTTTGTGCTACCAAATTGTTTGCAATCGATGTTTTTGTGTTATAATGAATTATGAGATATGACAGTATTATTATGTTAAATAAAACCGATCTCAACTATACTGCCGTAGTTACTAGAACTGCCTACACCCTGGTGACACCACTGTGCCAATAGTTTCGTTCGTCACTGTATGTCGGTAGCCGCGGTCTAGAATCTGGGGGAGCCGGAGTCTCTCAGGTTCACACGCGATCAAGGTAGAACAATGATTATCGTTGTTCCGCTGGATTTACGCCACTGATCGGACGTCAAAACACGCGTCTCAATGACCATCTACCGCGGCAGCCGACAAACGCGATGGGGAAGGACCGCAGGTCGGGAGGGGGGACGAAGACGAGAAGGAGGGGACAGAGTCGACGGATATGACAAGGAGATGGGCCGAAGGATAAAGAACTCGAGCATAAGAATCGAGCGATCACAGAGAGCATATAGCGTGTATGCATACGTATACTAGATCCCTGGGTCCGGGACTGCCAACGGGGCCCTCGATCTCTTGATCCAAGATGCAGCAGGACCGGACCTGTTACTGCGATGGCGGGTTCTCTCGTTCTTCAACTCGGACAAACTACTTGAGTCAGTTGCTTCGAGTTCATCGGCGTTCCTCAGCGTGTTTATGCGCTCGCTGGCCCCGTGTGATTGCTCGTGCGAGATAACGCGTATACACGCGCCCGCGCGCTCATCGAGGACTACTACCGTGGCTTCTCCGTCACGCAAACCGGACTCTGTCGGTTTGCTTTACGGATCCACGTCTCGACATTCTGCAGCGTTGAACTTGAACCAAGCAGATGGGATTTTCTTATTTAAGAGAGCGAGTTACTGTAACGAGCTGAAACGTGAAGGTATATTTACAAATTGTTTTTAAACAGTGTTATCGTCGGATCTTTTCGAAATGTTTAACACATATCGTTGATAGAAGTACTAGCTGGCGAACTCATTAATAATATTTTTTTTCGCCTCTCCCCCCCACTTTCGCCCTCAGGAGCAATGCCGAAGCAATATTCTATCCGGTTGACAGCACTGGTACATTATCTTGAGTATATTTTCTGCAAGTTTCATAAGTATCCGAGGACTATGCAAGTTCGACAAAATTAATTTTTTCCAACGGACATCTAGACTCATAACTTCAAACGCGATTACGCGGAATCATGTTTTCAAAAAAGTGTTGGCGCAGTGTGCGGGATTTCTTGATATTAATTCGACCGATCGATTCTCCCACGAGATTGTTTTTAATTATATTAGCTAGTTCGTAAACAAAGGAATTTTTATTTGTCATATTGTCATTCTATAAAAAATCGAAATGTCGCAAAAACCTTCGTTTACGAACTGCGTTCAATATTATACTAATGAAATCTTTTCGGTTTCATTATTTGAGATAAGCTGTTCCAAAGATATCATGCACACCGCAAGTTATCTTAAAAAAATATTTTGGAAGTACGGCAATATCCCACCCCCCTCCCAAACTGAAAATTTTTTCATGAAATAATTCATATCATTACCTTAACAGATGTTGTAATGGATACTGTATAGTGTATTCTGATAAAATTATGTCAAAATGGTTTTAAAAAACATGAAAATCCCTTTATTTTGTCGTAAACAACTAGATATATCCCGTGAAAGTTTCAAATGTGAATTTTTCATAAAGAAACGAATCAAATAATGGACGTCTCGATAAATATCTCTTTCGAAAGATGTGAGAGAATTTTTTTTCAAATTTCACACTGGCTTACACCTTAATAAGTCGAATGTGCCAAATCCTTCGGTTAAAAAAGAATTCTGTTGAACTTGGCGTGATCCGCGGTGAATCACGGAAGTATGCAGAGTACAGCCAGTGATAACGTTAAAAGAGACGGAAGAAATTGTTAGTCGGTACTGGAATTCATTCGAGGTGCATGTCTAACCTAGCGGCAACACCCGCAACACGTAACGCGATCCCAAACCGATAAAGCTACTTACCGCTGTGGTGTTGTTCGTGAGCAGGTTTTGCGGCGGCATCGCAAACGTTTTTTTCACGATCGAACGATGATTAATAGTCTACTCACGCACACCGCAATCTTGAGCTTCTGCAGACTTCACGACTTTGGGTTGATTCCCAAAGTTCGTGAGACGTGCTGAGAGTGCATGGCGCATGAGACTAAAGCTAATTATCTTTGTATCGAAGGAAAAAAGGAATAAGGTGCGAATTAAATAAGTCCGGTCGTCCAGGAAGAATGTAATCATTGTGATTCCTTACAATGTGCGATAAGTAGGGAAAGTCTTAGCTCAATTCGTAAATTGATTGATACCTAGAGTATTCTTCAATCGACTATTCAATCTGCCATAATGTTCGAATTTTTTTTGATAGATATTACAAATATTGAACTACAACATTCACGTACGGTTAGACGAGTGGAGAGACAATTCACACCTGTAGGGTTTTTCGTATGAGCCTATCGGCTATCGGCTGAGCGTGCGACGAACATTTGCGCGGTTGCCAAGGCGATGGGTATTTAGATGACGCTAGAGAGTGAAGTTGTGAACGGAGGAGGAGAGTGAAAAAAAGTAGCAGTAAGGCGACGACGGTGTGACGATCATTTGTATTTCCAAATTAATAAATACATTTTGAATTTCATCGTTAACTCCGCGCCTTCCATCGATTCCCATAAAAGGAACAACGACATCTGAATTCCTACAACTTTTGGGGGCTCGTCCGGGATTCGATCGAGAAGGTTCGCGAGCGTGACTGAAAGACAAAGAGATTAAGACGTGGACGAAACACGAAGCGCGTGAGGGTAGAAAAGAGCGGAACGACGAGACCGCAGGTTTTACATTCACGCGAGTATAACGAATTTGCCGGCGTAATTTCGGTGAATTGTGTGACGAATAATGAGTGATCCGGCTAATCTAACGGTGGTGCAGTTGAAAGACGCTTTGAAGAGAAAAGGTCTTAGTTTGTCGGGAAACAAAGCCGACTAAATCGACAGATTGATGCACGAAGATCCGACGGGACAGTGGTGTGTCGAAATAATTGAATCGAGTACAAGCAGTACAGTTCCCGTAATCATGAACAACGACGGTGACGACGGTCAAGAAGAATCTGCATCCCGTGAACGTGAAATCGCAATATTCAAATGCGAAAAGAAGTTGGCCGAGCGGGAAATGTACTTGGCGCGTCGTGAGCTCGAGCTAGAGCGCAGTGCGCGACAGATCGACTATCGCAGGAAGTACAGTCGCCCGAGTAGAAATTTTATAAGGCAATGACCAGGTCCAAGTCAGGCAGCCTTCTTTTCCTGGTCAGGTCCTGACAAAGTAGCCTTTACCTGGGCCTGATCCGAATGCAACGCAGCGCATGACCAGTACCCAATAATATAGCCTGTTAAGGTCCTTAACGCTATAAAATAAGATTTTTCTGTTCATAAATTTTTTTATTTTTCTGATGAGGAGAAGATAATTTGAAGTAAACTAACTCAACTTAAAACCAAATCCAAATGAGGCATCAAAGAGAAACGGGGATTAACGATCTTATTGTTATTGTTATTAATCTTTACTTAAAAATAATTTGAAGTAAGCTAAGTCAACTCGAAACCAAATCAAACATGGGATATTTAAAAGAAACGGGGATTGAACGGTGGGGACTGAAGTGCTGTTATTACAGCTGTTCAATTTTTAGCAGGCCTCGCGTAAGGCTGCCACGAAAAACTCTGATAGTCCCTGATATGATAAAATAATGGCATGTCTTATTTAAGGTTGCCGTGGATGCCGCTTGTTAGGCCCCGATGTGGTGAAACTACGACATACCTCCCTTAAGGCTGCCGTAGGTACCACTTGCCAGGTCCGGGTGTGGTAAAATTACGGCAAGCCTCATATAAGGTTGCCGTAGATGCCACATATTTATGCCTGATCCGACCAATATCCGGTTTGCCTTACATAAGGTTGCCTGAACTGAATCTTTTCCGGACCTGGTCTGGTTAATGTCTGACTCGCCTGATATAAGGATGCCTTGGCTAAAACTGATCTGGCCCTTCTGTGACAACGGGCAACCCTCAACAAATTTCTACTCGGCCGGGTCGATACTAGAGACGGTAACCGGATGACGATATTACCGACGATGAAGACGAAGATATCGAGCGCGAAAGGAACGATCGTGCGAACGATAGACGAACGCGGGTAGCCACACCGGTTACATCGAAGATAAATATTACGATGCTGGCTGATATACTCGGTTTCTTCGACGGGAACGCCGAAACGTACGAAACGTGGGAGAGGCAAGTTATACTTTTGAAATACCCACATGTCCTTAACGACGATACGACGAGAGTCTTGATTGGGACGCGGCCCAAAGGTGGAGCCATAGAATGGTTCCAGTCCAAGCCCGAATATATCGCACTAACCGATGACGCGCTGCTGCGTCAATTGCGAAAAAGTTCATCATCGGTTAAACAAAATTATGATGCGACAACGGTTCGATGATCGGACCTGGAAAAAGACGGAAACGTTTTACGACTATAGTCATGTATAGCCGTGTATGCATACATGCTCGAGAAGATGATCCTGGCAAATCGGCTTGCCATGGACAACGACGAAATGTTGGGCTACATTATCGACGGTATCCCAGATTCACTATTACGTGACAAAGCTCGCATGCGAGGGTTCGATTCGAAGGAAGCGTTGATGGTTGCGTTCGAAGAAATATCGTTGCGCGACCGATGCAGTACAGCACCCTTTAGCGCAAAGCGAGGCGAGAAATCCGACAGCGATAAGATGGAGAAGACTGCGAGCGCGATAGACGAAAGAGGCGCACAGTGGCCAATATGCCCGATTTAGGTGGACAAAATTGAAGTTCTCATTCCAGATTTTTTTGCATTGGATTTTATCCAGAAATGTCTGAAAGGAACGAAAATGACACTACCAAGATCCGGAGTTCGGGGGGTATTTCGATATAAAAAAAAGCATATTTTTGATAATTATTTTTGACGACACAGTTACTATACATTTATTTCTGTGATAACTACTCAATAAAGTAACATTTGAACAATATTCTATAAAATTCTCATTAAATTGTATGAACAAATGAGCTATTGACGGTGAATCTCCGCGGACGTTTCGAAAAAAAAGTTTTATTGCGGTGACCCTCATAACTCATTACTGGATTATCTGAGCTCAAAAAACCAAAATGACTTTATTAGATAATAAGTTTCTACAGTCAACAACGTCGAGTTTTTTTTTTGACCTTTTTGCGTATTCAAAAATGGCAAAATTCTCAATTATTTCAATGAAAAATCAGTATTCTGAATTCTAAGTGCGGTAAAAACTGAAAAATCTATTTTTAAAAAAACTCGACGTTGTTACCTGTAGAAACGTATCACCTGATAAAATCATGTTGGTTCTCTAATCTCAGATAATCTAGTGATGAGTTATGAGGGGCACCGCAATGAAAATTTTTTTTGAAACGTCCACGGAGACTCATCGTCATTGACTCATTTGTTCATAAAAGTTAATGAAGATTCTATAGAATATTATTCAAATATTACTTTATTATGTAGTTATCATAAGAAAAAATGTATATTAACTGTGTCATTCGAAAAACCTATCGAAAATATGCTTTTTTTATATCGAATTAACCTTACCCCCTCCTTCAACGTAGATAATGAAGCTGCAAGACGATAGATCCTTTACTTGAACATTGCGTTCATTCATGGATCACTTCCTCACATTTTATCCGAGCTCAATTGACTGTTGCAAATTCCATCCATTACATCGTTGGGGGGGGGGGGGGGGTTGTCATTCGATATAGCGAAAGCATATTTTCGATATTTTTTCTGACGACACTCCCACCCCGGTTACCACATTGTCGTACTGATCCACCGCGTTACTAGGACAACAATTGGAAACAAGAGTCAATCTGCCTTCTGCGGAGACTCACAAACCGCGAAAGTACGTTTAGTAGCAGCAGTTTAACAACAAGGACATTGATACGTTGTACATCGACATGAAAAGTTGTCTCAAGAAAACAGCTGCAGCCATTGTCACAGAAACGGATCTCGTCAGAGAGCAGATCCGTAAGTTATCGCCAACCTCCATGCTCCTCGACTCAACCCAAATCCGTGTCAAACACGCATTGGTGTTAACAATGCTGGACGGAAAAGTGGCGAACCCATTGACGAACTCCAAATCGACCCAGGCGTGTTTCATCTGTGAAGCCACTCCCGAACATTTTAAGGGTGCCCTGCCACTTCCTCCGGACAACCCAGTAGACTACGCTTCTGGCATGTCAACTCTCCATGCCTGGATCCGATCATTCCAGTTCCTACTAAATATCGCATACCGGCTAGAGCTGTGCACGAAAAGAGTTTCAAGTGATGAAGATAAGCAAACGAAAGAAATGAAAAAGAAGCTGATCCAACAGGAATTCCAAAAACAAATGGGACTCCATATTGATAAGCCCAAACAAGGCCTGGGGAACTCAAACGATGGGAATACGGCCAGACGTTATTTTTATGAAAATGCCGAAAGCAGAGCTTTAGGAAACTGAGGAGCTACTCAACTCAGCTCCGTTGGTATGAAACGAGCCCCACAGTGCACAAAATTCTTGAGCATGGCGGGCAAATTATTCGTCACGACTCGGTACCAATTGGCAAGAAGCAAGAAATGAAGGATGCAGGAAATATCGACTTAGGAACACCAGAAAGAGTCCCCGATCGTTAACTAACGAAGATCTGCTGGTAATGCTCTTGGTTTCGTCTGACCCAGTGGTTGCCAGCCACAGGACACCTATTAAAAAATCTGGTTAGCCTCTGGATGCACTTGTTCGATCTTTGCTTGCACCAGGCGTCTCACTACAATCAAGTCTAATCTCCGAGCACTAATTACGGACGTGTTTGAGAGTAAAGCGACAACATCGACAATCAACGATGACAAGTGGCGTTTATCTGGAAGTGGAAATTTAGCCTTAGCCTATTCTCTATCTGCAAAGTAATTCCAAGTCAAGTGAATAGTCGTAAAAATTCAGTTTTTTACGTGTTTTTAAATCCGGTTTCTCGCAACCAAACGAATTTTTTCATCGAAAGACAATAAAATCATCTTACAGCAAAGAATTTGATGTTTCCACAACCATACTTGGATTCTCTGTACGATCATTAGTACTCGAGTTATGAGTCATCAAAGTGAAAAAGGTCTTTTTTGCTTTGACAATTCGTAACTCAACAACAAATCATCGCACAGATCGCTTCGATCACTCAAATTGAAGAAAGAAAATCAACCTAGAAAAGCATTTGAATGGATCCGTTCAGAAAAAATCTCTCAAGCCCGTGGACTTCTTGAAAGAAGAAGAAAAATTTAAAAAAAATTTTACCTCACGCTTTTAATGGCTACTCCGAAATGGCGAATGGTAAAAATATTTGAGCTCAAAATCTCAAAATTAAAAACGTAAAGCTTCAATTTGCTTTCTTGATTATTGCTCTACGATTATTTTTCGTTGAGTTACAGCCTTCTGAAAAACACCGAAAAATTCGCGATATTTTTCATATCCTTTAATTGTTTGTTCTAGTGTATATGTCGATGTTCCCGACGAACCTTTTGAAAAAAACAATGTGACTTCGGGAAAGTTCCTTTCATAAAGTCTTCGTGGTGTGCAAAAAGTTTGTGTTCTACTTCTTTCTACGATTGGTATCATCCAAAAAATTGTTGCTAATTGCCCGACAGCGATGACGATGGATGAAGTGTATTGTTCATCAACGATTATGTTCCTATGCCTGATGGTTAACAATAAATAAATAATTTTTATTAATACCGATCATTGGTTTTTCAATATCCCGAGATAGCCGATAAAAAAAATGTCTCTATATAATTTTTTAGCGAAATTAAATTTGCAACATCATTTTGTTATTGAAATTAAACCTTTAAAATTATTTAAAGCCTAATGACATGAATTTGACATAAAAACCCGAGTTCACGTCAATTTTTAAAAATTCATTACTCAAAAACGATTGAGTGTTGACTCAAAACCGTATACCACGGTGTTTGGGGGGGGGGGGGGGGGGGCACTTCCGGTGAAGAAATCCCCATCGAAAAGTAGGTCCCGCCTTTTGAGACCTCCCCTTGTCAGTCGGAATCCACTGCCGCAGTGTATGCTAATCGACGAAGATAGTGGCGGATTCATTCCATGTTTGAAGAAGACGCAGCAGGAAGACGCAGAGGCGCGCCGAATAATGAAGCTAGCGGAACAGGTCGAAGCCCGTGGTTACGTCATCCACAGAGGGCTGTTGTTTCGAGAAGACGACGATGAGAGCCGACTCGTGATTCCGAAGGCATGCAATCGCAAATTATTAGACAAGCGCTCAAGAGAGGTCATTTTTCCGTGGGTAAAACTGAAGCCCTCGTAAAAAAAGACTATTGGATGCCGAACATGCGAGCGAAAGTCGAAAAGATTTTGCGCAATTGTGTCGTCTGTATATTGGCACAGAAAAAACAAGGACGCGAAGAGGGGTACCTGAACTCGATTAACAAGGGAGAAGCACCATTAGATACCTTTCATATCGACCATTTCGGACCTCTAGCGACGACCAAGAAAAACTGTAAACATGTTTTGCTTGCTGTTGACGCGTTTCCAAAGTTCACGGGGTTGTATGCAACCAAATTGACGTCGACAGCCGAGTTGCTAGATCGTTTGCAGAAACAAGCTGTAGTCTTCGGGAATCCCCGAAGAATTGTGTCTGACCACGGTACGGCATTCACGTCGCAACACTTCGATGATTACTGCAAGCACAAAAACGTCCAGCATGTATCAATCACGACCGGAATTCCAAGGTCGAACGGTCAAGTTGATCGCGTCAATCGCACGCTCATCCCTTTACTCACAAAGTGAGCAGCGTCGAAGCCTGAAGAGTGGTTTAAATTTTTGAGTACAGCGCAATTGTATTTCAATACTACTCCTCATCGAAGCATCGGAATGACGCCGTTTCGTTTGTTGTTTGGAACCCATGCACGAATCCGCGACGATGCGAATATCCGCGAACTAATCGAAAATGAGTGGGTCACGGATTTTGACGAAAGCCGTGACGGAATACGTATCCAAGATAGGGATGGTATCAAAAAAATTCAAGAGGAGCATCGGCGTGGATTCAACAAGAGACGAAAGAGAACTAACATTTATCGCGAGGGTGATCTCGGAAATATCTCGGACCATACGAAATAACGAGAGTCCTGCGTCATGATCGTTATGCAGCTCGTGAAGTCGGAGAACACGAGGGACCTATGCAGACTTCATCGAGGAGAGTGAAAAAAAGTAGTAGTAAGACGACGACGCTGTGACGATCATTTGTATTTCCGCATTAATAAATACGCTTTGAATTTCATCGTTAACTCCGTGCCTTCCGTCGATTTCCATCAAAAGGAATAACGACATCTGAATTCCTACACTTTAATATTACATTTTGATCGGCGAAAATCAGAGCGATAAAAAATGTGATAAAAACTCAACCTACTCATTTTTCCGACTCACTGCACTCGTTGGTCAGACGCCTGCCAATTACCACTGTCCCTATTGATATCGTCCGTTATTTTTCCATGTGATGAGAATCAATTTTTCATTGCCCTCTTAATCCAACTGATAACTCATCGTGAATACAAATGATACGATGAACGTTCGACATAAAATCTTAGATAGGCCACAAGTCCATAGCGAGTACGATGTTGGTCTCTCGAAGTAATGGTCGTCAACTTATGGAAAGAAAAAAAAGATAACCGCAAGCGTTGGACGGCGACACCAGTGTATATGGTAAGTTATAACGCACGCCAGAGCTTTAATGGTCTTGTACTGCAGGACGTTGAATTTAAATATTACAGAATGATTTATAAGCGGCACAAAATGACCGCAGCACGTTTAATCCGATGGCATACGTCTGTCGACTTTACTGGGACCGTCGTCGTTAAATTTCACGCCGGCGAGCTTCGCTACATACTCCAACGTTGCGTATACGAGCTGTATGAAGGATTTGAGGCAGCTTTCCGCGGTGTACACGTGATCCGCTTCAACTTTCTTGCGTAAACGGAATAATTAATTTGATTTCATTCCCGATATGATTGTGTCATGGACATATGACAAATGTCGTTGTATTGACGTGAAAGGGATGTGAAAGTTCGACATCTCGCACACCCGGTTACTGAGGGGTCTGCCACTCATAACTGCGTACTTAGAAAATCGATCGTCCTGTCCTAATGTCCCACCCACGGTCTTATATACAGGTCGTGGCACTCGATGGAAAATGGTGGCCTCAAATTGAAGCCAATGTGGCCAGTCTAAGGAGGCTCGTTTATTATTATTATGCTACTATCTCGTGTCACCTGGTGGCTTCGTGCAGTTTCGTGCTATCTCGTGTCACGTGGTGGCTTCGTGCAATTTTGTGGTATCTCGTGTATACAAATCTATCTTGGAACACGGTGCCTCAGAATAATTTTTAGTAAACACCGTTTTCGTGAACGTCAGAGAAATTAAAAAAAAGTTTTTGTTTTCTAGATTTTTTGTCATGCTTTAATTAAAAAACATCTTTGAAAAATGTATAGTACCGAGAAACTATCTGTGACACCCGTCACAGGTGGGGAGAGGTTGAGCATATCGCGTTGCTTAGCCTCTTCAGTAAAGTTTCATTATCAACTGCAGAAAATAATTTATTAGAAGTTATGGTCAATATGAAACCCGAACGTGGGTTAGGAAATAAAGGAAACATTAATTACTTATTCGGCAATCTATATATATATTTACACAAGAAGTTCACGAAAATAGTGTACACTTAAAATTGTTTGGCGCCGTGTTTCAAGATAGATATTGGTATCCACGAGATACTACAAAACTGCACGAACCCACCACGTGACACGAGATAGCACGAAATTGCACGAAGGCACCAGGTGACACGAGATCGTAGCATAATAATAGCAAACGAGCCTCCTCGGACCGGCCATATTGGCTTCAATTCGCGGCCACGCGAATGCATGTAGTCGGTATAGGAGAGCCATGACCTGTATATAAGACCGTGGTCCCACCTATCTGTGGTTTGGAGGCAAACTAAATAAGTCAATCTCTTCGAGAAATTAAATAAAGTGAGATTCTTGTACTTCAGATTGTCAAAAGAAATTGCCCATACAGGAAGAAATAAGCAAGTCTAACCTCACCGGATAAGTCCATTTTATAGGCGGAACCGAATAAGCCCAACGGTGTTTTGTTTTTATGGATACGCTACAGACTATTTGAATCATACCAAATGCTACTTTAAATAGTACCAAAAACAAAGTGTTACCTGATAATTATTATTTCTCAAGTAAATTTATCCGCTGTACTAGCGTTTGCAGCGTAGAATCGTTAAATCTCGAAAACTCGATTTATGCACTCATTCGGTTCTGCCTCCAAGCTACAGATACCTACAATACACCTAAATCATAAGTACTGAACCTAATTTCCATCTATAATACACCTTATTCGGATACAAGATCAATTTATTCTTATAATATATATTATAAAAAATATTTTTAATAAAATAAATTAAAAATAGATGAAATAATTCAAGGCATCATCTTAGTTTATTCATAGTTCAATTTATGATCGGTCATTTCGGTGAATTCAATATTTTGAATCGTAGAAATGTCTTCACTTCTCTCAATTCAGTCGGGAAACGTCTTCTTTCGCATCGTCAAACATTTATATTCCATATCAGTTTTATGTTTAATTAATGACGTCTCCCGACTGAATTGAGAGAAGTGAAGAAATTTCTACGATTCAAAATATTGAATTCACCGAAATGACCGATCGAAAATTAAACTATGAATAAACTAAGATGATGCCTTGAATTATTTCATCCTTTTTAAATGTATTTTATTCAAAATATTTTTTTATAAAACATTTTTTATAATATATATTTTTTAAGTTTGCTTTTTTTTCGCGTCCGAGTTTTTTTGCAGTCGGGAGTTTTTTAAAGCTTTTTATTTTTTTACAATTTCATTCTTTTTAGATTCATTACGTTTTTTTATTTTTTAAATTTTTCTATCGATCTAAGATTATCGAAGAACTATTTTAATCTGGGGGAAAACTCAATGAACCTTATCGATAAGATGTCTGACAAGGTTAATCTGAATTCGATTGGGACTGTCAGACATCCTTATGAATGAGGTTTACCGAGTCCTCTTTAGGCGATGGTTAAAGTAGTTGTTCGATAATGAATTTACATTCCTGTACAACCGCCGGGTTTCAATCAATTTTGAACTGACCCGCTGTAAGGCATCTTTTCGATGACGTTCACTAAGTTTTCTTAGATTAAAGTAGTTGTTCGATAATGAATTTACATTCTTGTACAAAAATCTAATCTAAAAAAAGACTTAAGTTATGCTTACCGTTAAGCTGGTTACAAATACACTCGTATATATATTTTATTGAATAACGTGGTTTTTTATATATTTCATATATTTTATGACACGCTGCGCGTAAAAGATCGGTTTTACGCTCACTTCGTTCGCGTCAAACCGCATTTACGCACCTTGTGACATAAGAATTCGTACGACACTCGTACGAAAAACGTTTTCTGGACTCGTGTGATTGCAACACTCGCCTTCGGCTCGTTCTGCAAACTCACACTCGGCAGAAAAATTTTTTTCGTACTAGTGTCATAATGTACTATTGTTATACTCTGAATTATCTGACGTTTCTGTCACTGGCGACAGGTGACAAAAACGTGAGATACGTCTCTATATTATGAAACCCTCGCGATTGGTCACTCTGAAGCCCTCGCGATTGGTCGAACGCGTTATGTTCCTCTTTTGAATGGGTTCAATATTTTTAAACATTAAAAAACTCTACGGGTTTGCATCTGATCATATACCGGGTGTCCCATTTCAATCTTACACTTGATTTATCTCGAAAAATACTACGCCGATCAAGAATTGAGTATGGTAAAACTTGAAGGGCCTGGAAGGGGTCGTACGAAAAAAAAAATTTCTGCTCCGAAATCCGAAATGGCGGTCTTAAGATGGCTAACATGTTCCTTTTAAATGGAACCATACTTATACCTTCGCACCAAAAATTTTGTCACGTCAATACTAACAACTTTTGTGAGACACATTTTTCGAAATAGTTCATAATTTCTAGTTAAGAACACAATTTTTCAATTAAGCATTTTAGCGTTATCCAGGATGTACCACGAGAAGGTAAAGTCTTTAACATCTCATGTCTGAGTGTAAGTGTAAGTGTAAGTGTAAGTGTAAGTGTAAGTGTAAGTGTAAGTGTAAGTGTAAGTGTAAGTGTAAGTGTAAGTGTAAGTGTAAGTGTAAGTGTAAGTGTAAGTGTAAGTGTAAGTGTAAGTGTAAGTGTAAGTGTAAGTGTAAGTGTAAGTGTAAGTGTAAGTGTAAGTGTAAGTGTAAGTGTAAGTGTAAGTGTAAGTGTAAGTGTAAGTGTAAGTGTAAGTGTAAGTGTAAGTGTAAGTGTAAGTGTAAGTGTAAGTGTAAGTGTAAGTGTAAGTGTAAGTGTAAGTGTAAGTGTAAGTGTAAGTGTAAGTGTAAGTGTAAGTGTAAGTGTAAGTGTAAGTGTAAGTGTAAGTGTAAGTGTAAGTGTAAGTGTAAGTGTAAGTGTAAGTGTAAGTGTAAGTGTAAGTGTAAGTGTAAGTGTAAGTGTAAGTGTAAGTGTAAGTGTAAGTGTAAGTGTAAGTGTAAGTGTAAGTGCAAGTGCAAGTGTAAGTGTAAGTGTAAGTATAAGTGTAAGTGTAAGTATTTCATGGACGGGTAACCACAGAACCCGCGATGCATGCGTCCTGGTCACCCTAGACGTCAGGAATGCGTTTAACACCGCGAGATGGACTGACATACTCGCTGCACTGGAACACCGATTTGGAGTACCGACATACCTTCGCGCAATCCTCGCGGACTACCTCGACGACCGGAAACTTGTTTATCAGACGACGGAGGGTCCTCGTAGAAGGAAAATCACAACGGGAGTGGCGCAGGGCTTAGCCCTCGGCCCTGATCTCTGGAACATCACGTACGATGGAATACTCAAGATGGAGCTACCAGGGTACGCGAAGCTTGTAGGCTACGCTGACGATTTCGCTGCCGTTATCGAAGCGAGAAACCCCGAGCAGGCAAGACATCGCGTCAGCCACGTCGTACAACTGGCAAAATGATGGCCTGAGGGTGATGGCCTCGAACTAGCGGCGAATAAAACGGAGGTGGCTGTCTTAGGTGGCTGGTGATCGACGGCAAGCTGACGTACGCGGCACACATTCGCCAGTTGTCGAGTCAAGCAGCAACAACGGCAGCTGCGCTGTCGCGATTCATGCCAAATGTTAATGGGCCATGGGCAAGCAAGAGAAGCTTATGAGTATCTCACACTCCAAGCTGTTATACGGTGCGGAGATATGGGCCGGATCGGCAAAGGTCGAGAAATACCGGCGGGAGATGGCATCGGTACAGCGCAGAGGCGCACTACGAATCGCTAGTGCGTATCGCACCGTGTCAGAGGCAGCAGTTCTCTTGATAGCTGGGGTCATTCCGATAGATCTCTTAGCAGAAGAGCGTAAAAGACTGTTTGACTCGGTCGAGCCGATCAACCGTGACGGAGCAAGAGCACACGAAAGAGCGCGAACACTCGAGTCCTGGCAGCGACGATGGGAGGAAGGAACTACTGGCAGGTGGACGGCGAAACTTGTGCGAAAAATTGCGCCGGGGGTCAGCAGGGCAGGGAGTGAGGTGACTTTCTACCTCACACAGCTTCTGTCAGGCCACGGGCACTTCAACGAATATTTGTTTCGAATGGGCTGTAAGTTAAGCCCATATTGTGATTACTGCCCCGAACTCGAGAACACTGCAGAACACACGTTCTTCAAATGTCAAAGATGGGGAGCAGAGCGAGCCTTGGTGGAGGCACTTCTGGGGGAGGCCCTGTCAACAACCCGGATCGTCGATAGGATGTGCGAGAGTGAGGCAAATGGGAATGTTATCGCGGTTCTCACAGAAGGCGTGCTCAGGAAAAAGAAAGCCGAAGAACAGGCAAGGCTGAGAGCCAATGCGACTGGCGAGACACGCGAGTGAAGGAAATGACAGCTGCGGTGCAGACTGCGAAGGAAGGTGGTGACGTTTAGTCGATTTCATGAGACCGTAGTAACGCGAAAGCGGGGCTGGTAGCATGAAAAGACTCCAGCAAAGTGTAGGTGGTTTTAGTGGGTAGGGCCAATAACGGAGACCCCGCCCGGTCCCGCCTGGGCCCGGTTCCGTTACATTCCGTCGTTATTTCTACTTTTTTACATTTTTCTCTTACATTCTATCTTATCGCTGGCCACTGCTCGCCCCTTGCCACACTCTTCCGCTCGCACGCTCCTGTCCTCTCTTTCCCTGCCCCCTCCCTGTTCTCACCTTCCGTTTTCTCTCATCCACTCTAATCTTTTCATTTATCCCGTTTCCTCCTCTTCCCTGCTTTCCTCTTGCACTATTTCTTGGTCTCCTCTTTTCTTATCCATCTGCTTTATCTACTCCTCTCCTCCACCTCCTTATCCAGTATTTTTTCACCCTTGCCTCCACCCCTCTGCCCCTCTTTTCCCCCCGCCCCTCTGCACCTATCCAGCGCGTGTTTCCACGTCTCTATCTTCGCTTCGCATTTGTTGTATTTCGAGTCTCTTATTTTTTCCTCTTTTCCCCACCCCTGCCTCTCCTTATCTTCCCTCGCCCAGTCCTCGACTCCTTCCACACCTTCCCTTTCTTCTACTTCTTCCCCCCTGCCTTCCTTTCTTCCCTTCTTCCACTTCTATATCTCCTCCCCCCTTCCCGCTCTCTCTCTTATCTCTTGTAAGCATGCCCTCGCTATCTCACTTCCTTCCTCTCTACTCAATTTCTCCTCGAATCTCAACCCTCTTTTTCCTGCTCTTGTCCTTAATTTTTCCCTTTTCGCTTTTTTCCTCTATGTACTATGTACTCTGGCGTCCTCCAGTCCACTCCCAAAGTCCACCTGACGTATTCTTCCTGTGCTCTTTCTATCTTCTGTCTTTCTTCCCATCCCCATATCTCCACCTCATACCCCATCACCGGCTTTACTAAGGTTTCAAACAACCACATTCTCCCGTTCCAGTCCTTCCGAATTTCCTTTTCCCTATCTCCCACACCTGCCGCATTATCCCCTCCGCCTTCTTTACGATGTTCTTGATTTGCATTTCCCGCCCTCCATTCCTCCTAAACACAAACCCTAAGTATTTAAATTGACCTACCTCCTCTATCCTTTTTCCTTTTCATTTCCATTCGACTTACTGCTCCTTCTCCCTCCTTTTTCTGAATCTCATCACCTTTGTCTTTCCTACGTTTACCTCCAGTTTTTTCCTCTTAAAATATCCTTCCAGTCTTCTCACCATGCTTTCCATCTCCGTTCCCTCTTTCGCCACCACCACCACGTCATCTGCGTATGCTAACGTGCACACTGTTCTCCCTCCTACCTCCACTCCTTCCCACCTCCCTTTTCTCATCTCCTCCTTCATGTCCGCTGTGAAGAGGTCGAACAGCAGAGGGCTAAGCGGGCACCTCTGTCTAACTTTTCTCGCTGTCCAAAACTCCTTTCCTGCTTCCTGCCCTGCCTACGCCCTGCTTTTTGTCTCTTTTTACACCTCTTCTATCTTTTCCCTTAACGCTTTTTTCACCCCTCTTCTTTCCAGCGCCTCCCATAATGCTGCTTTCTCCACCGAGTCAAATGCCGCCTTGAAATCCACAAATAACGCTATTAGCTTTCCCTTTCCTCTCGCTATTTGTATGTTGACCAGGTAGTTGAGGACGTACACGTTGTCTACCGTCCCCATCACACTTCTGAACCCTGTCTGGTTGTGCATTAGCGTCACCCCTCTGTAATTTTCCGCACAACCCCCTTCCCCCTTCTTTACTATCGGTGCTATCAGCCCTTCTGTCCATCCTTGTTGCCATCCATCCCCCCTCCAGACCCGCCTACATATTGCCCATGCTACCTCTACCATTCTCTCCCCTCCGTACTTCCACGCCTCGTTTCGGATCTCATCCCCTCGGACCGCTTTTTCCTCCTTCTCATTTTATTTATCGTCCTTCTGATTTTCTCCTTACTTATTTCTGCCTCCTCCCCTTCCCTTAGCCCTCTCCCTTCCCGTGCTCTCACCCTTCCCTCTACTCGGCCCAGCAGTCCCATACAATATTTTTTCCATTTTTTCTCCTCTATCCCTTTATCCCTCTTTTTCCTACTTTTCCTCCCCCTATTTACTATCCCCCACACCTTGTTTTCCGTTCCTGCCGCCCCTATCTCTCTTACCAGCCTTTCTCTTTCTTCTCCCTTTTTTCTCACACATTTATTGGTATTTTTCCCTCTCTTCTTTGTATTCCTCTCTTGTCCCTCTACCGTCCCGCCATCTTCTCAACCCTCTAATAATAATATTCATTGAAAAAACAATCCACTATAAAAGCGAGGAAAATAGATTTTTTTTTTTCATGTTTCGCAAGATACATTTATTACAGAGTTGGACGACTTACAATGTTTGGTCCGGATCGTTGCACGATATGTGACGTTTTATAAGATTTTTAGATTTCTGATTCTATCGACAGGCAACGCGAGACCTGGATCGCCTGTCTCTGCTGTGTCCGTGAGGCCCGAGAATTCAAACGCGTTTTTCTCAAAATTACCTCCATTTTACCCTAGTTGAGAGTTGGTCAAAAGATCGATATATCCGATTGATACGATCAGGGTCTCATTGTTTTTCGAAAATCCATGTCTATGGCACCTCGTAGAAGTTTTTCTTACAACTATTTCTTCAGTTTTTTTCAGCAGTTGAAAGCCAACTCAAGTATTCAAATTTGAAGAAAAATGCTCAAAGGTCCGTCATTTTAGTATTTTTTTAACTCACTGATACAAAGATCATAAATCTTCTTCATTTCGGATGCACCGTGTGGGCCCACCGCTGTCAACCCGGTTGAATGTTTTTGATTATTTTTTTTGTCGTGCTATCTTCTGAGGATAGGATAGAAAGAGGGAAAGGCCAACACAATGGTTGTTGATAAATTATCTCATCTTGTACTTTATGACCAAACTGTGGTAAATATTACAGAAAAATATGAAGACTACTCTGTTTCAGGCAAATCACAAAGATATCTTCACCTTCCAGCTCGTTACAGTGGCTTGCTCCGTGACGTGATCGTGCAAATTTTATATGTTTTCTAAAATATAATTCGATGGAAAAAAAAGAAAATGTGCTTTTTCTGTTGATCAGTGTAAATTTCAGTTATTTTCCAATATAGTGAGATTAGCGTGGTATCGCTAGACGAGCTAAATGTTCTCGAACCTTCGTTTTACTCTCCTCCTTCCTGACAGAACTCAGATTCGATGAGAGATTGAAATTCGGAGACGTACGTACAACTTTTGAAGTGCGTTTGATCGTTCTGTTTAACAACCCGCGAAAGCTTAAGTCGATACGACGAAAGTAATGAGGTTGTTAACAGAAGCGAGGGGTCAATAAGACGAAGCAGATGCCATATAACAAGCTCGAGTTCGCCGAACGTGCCGGAGGCGTTGTGAGTTTCATACCTGAAAGTGATGTCAACCGACCTGGACTCGAGTGAGATCGAAAATTCTAGATTAAAAGTGTTCAGGACTTCCGAGCATTGCGAGATCGTTTCGTGACAACGGACACTTCTCCGCTAATAACCGAGAACCGTTTGTAATCTCCGGATCTTCAAGGGACCGAACTTTGAACATTGCTTGTGATCCGCGTCTCCTTTCGAGCAGAATGAGTCTTTATAGTTTTGTATTTTACAGACTGAGATGCGAAAAATAAGACGCAAAAGAAGTAAAAACAGACGCACATAAACGGTCGACGGTAGTTTCAAAAACACGGGAGCCGACACCGTTGCGGGAAGACATATTGCATCGGGGATTGTGGCCACGGACAGCTCTTCTTGAACTACCGGGGCGCGCCAACCAGAGGCCGAGATAAACCCTGATTGATAAATAGTCTGGATTGCCCGGCGTGCTATGCTACAAGACGCAGTACTCGGCACGGAATCCCGGCTGCCGGAACCCGTAAATAAATAGAATCCAAAGCGTTACACTTTCTTTCGTAGCATTCGAACCGTTTCATCTGCTAAACCAATGCCGATGGTATGAACGTCTCTGGTACCGATGTGGAAAACTTGATTCGTTTCTATATAGATATATGTGCGTGTGTATGCCGGAGACCGGGGTTAGAAGTAACACGGGTAGGTTGTAACAGCGCGTATATGTCCGCTAAGAAAGATCCCAACGCGATATTCAAAATTAAGACCTCTGCCTATACCTCGTCTTTATTTCAGTTGCGCACGACAGATCTGTGCACGGTTTTTTCTACATTGCGTTGAGAAGGCGCAATGAGAGTAGATTTACTACGTTATACTTTTTTTTTACTACAATCAATATTTTACTCCTTTTTTTATTACAACTGATTTACTATTCTCATCCCCCACTTGTTTCAATCAACCGTAGACAAAATTTGGACGAAAAGTATTACTCGTTTAGGGTATCGATTACATTCATCGAGAATGCAAAACTATGCGAAAAAAATAACGCAGGGAAAAGCTTGTAAACTTTTATAAAGGAGGTTCGAGGTCGCTCGATGAGAAGAAAAAGACGTTAAGATGTCGGCCGTTGAAAAAAACTGTAATATGGTCAAAATTTGTATCATTTATTGAACTTGCAAGACTACGGTTAACGGATCATTATAACATTAAAGTATCTGTTATTCGGGAATCTTACCGATTTCGTTTTCAGAAAATAATTATCATTCGATTTCCGCTATCTTCGTTCAGAGGTACAAGTTGTTCAACAAACAAACCTATCTTTCTGCAGTAGAAAATGTTTACCTCGACCGAAACATAAATTATGATGCGATATTCTCTATTAAGATGCGTTTAAAATAAAGTGTTGCAGCCGACCCCGGCCTCACCTATATTGAGCGTGAGACCAATGACTGGGATGACGCCGCGGTCACGTGTGCGCAAGCGCAGTTAACAGATAGTGGCGCATGAACGGATATTACTGTTGCTTTCCAATGTGTCACAACGTTGCTACGATATTTATAACGATAATTGAATTAAACAGATGTGTATGAATGACGAGGTAAGAATTGAAAGGTAGAAGAGATGTGACCCCAGCTTTACATGTACGCATATGTGTATAACCAACGCGGTAATCTGAATGCGGATCATGATCGATGCAAAGCTAATCTGTAATTACGCTTGGGGAACAAACTCGACGATGAACCGGTGTTTATCTCTGGCAATAGTGGAAAAGGCGCCGTGGTGCTAGACCGCGACAGGCGTCGCGAGTCACACACCGAGAGCAAGAGGAACAGAAAAGTATAATCCCGTAGTAGATACTAGCAACTCGGGTAATCGGGCGCCGGAGAGATCAGGCGTGATCGCGTCGAGGTTACACCAGTGTCCACACCGGACAGCACCGCTACACTTATCGGCCAAAATGGCTCGTAAATCGAGATACACGACACCATTAACCGGTCTTAAAGTTTTCTGGTGCCGGCGATGAATGACTCGATAAGTCACGAAACGATTGATTCGTTCAATTAGTTATCTTTTGGGCGCCCAGACGCACACGGGTCTTTCCCGATTTCTTTTTATGACTCTTTGTTTCTTTTGCATTTTCATCATTCTCGCACTTGGTACTCTCGGTCGGTAAATTGCGACTCGAAAATTTTCTTTTCTAGGAAATGATATGCTGAAATGTCGTACTAACAGTTTTTTTCAACTTTCCATCGACGGAGAAATTGTAACACGATCAATGGCCGATACGAGTAATTTCGATTGTCTATTTGAATATGGGAATTTTCTTCCTCTGAACATGACAATAACAAAAGAATCGTTGGAGATCTGAGAAATTTCTTAAAATTTATCCGAATTTTCAGGTCCTACTGGCTTGCTAAAAGCATTACACGACTTCGTACTTTATTTTCGATGAAATAACTAGACGTACTGATAATGGGTGAAAATATGCGACTTCTGAGATTCCTTGCAAATTATTTTTGAGCGAATTTCCGGAACGAATAATAATGTCACTTGAAAATGGGAAACCAGTAACGGTGTCTATATTCATATTGTTCGCGCACTCTCACATTTTCACAGACACGCGCAGATTATCCCAGAAAAGTCTCGTGGACGCTCATACATAGGCTATTTACATTCGTTCAAGCCACCGAGACGAACGCCGCTGGTGGTCTGTTGTACCTGAACTCACATTGAGCAAAAATAAAACAAGTGGCCCATATTTTTTTTAAATAAAAACAAATGCATATATTTTTTCTTCAACGGTTACAAATATATTATTTTCTTCATTTTGTTGATTCTCGTTTTTACTAATGTACTAATGACGGACTCTTCAGAATCGGAAAAAACTTTGCACGAAATTTTGTTTTTATCGACTGGAATGTAGCAATGGTACTGTCGAGTATTTTTCAATGTTTTTGCCATTGTGTACATACGCGCCGTCAACACAACAGTTGTAATTCAAGAACATTTTCAGCACAATTCTTATGCAGTTCATTGTTTAATTGTGAAATGATTACTCGTGTAAAAAAAAAAAAATCGGTATCAATAGTATCGAAAGAATAGTGTACTCCTCGGACGGCGCTGGGCACAGTATGAAAACATGTACAATTTGATTGATCTTACGTGTCATGAAGAAGACTTTAACATCAAAGCTGAGTGGCACTTTTTTGCCACCTCACATGGTAAAGGAAGCTATGTAATGGATTTGGCAGTACAGTGAAGAGACACGCGTACCGATCAAGTTTGCAAAACGTTAACATTACTCTTCACCTGAACTTATGTACGAATGGGCAAAAACGTTTTTCAAGAACATCAACGTTGATTTTTGTTCAGACGGAGAACATAATACGCACGAAAAATTATTAAAGACCCGGCACAGAATATCAAAAACATTGAAAAATGACTCGATTGTACCATCGCTACATTCCGGTCGATAAAAACAAAATTTCGTGCAAAGTTTTTTCCGATTCTGAAGAGTCTGTCATTTGCACATTAGTAAAAAAAAAATAAAGAAAAATAACATATTTGTAAGCGTTGAAGAATAAATACAAACATGTAAGTCACGATTTTTTCCCAACGGAAAAATCTTCTCATTTGAACACAGAATAAACGTCTGTGAGGAAAAATATGAAAATCGATAGAGAAGTCGTTGAATTTTCTATTTGTTTAAAAAAATTGTTTATATTTGGGGTAAATTTTTGCATCACGTTTTCCAAAAAAATGTCATTGAATAGAACAATTTGTTAGAAGTATTTCCTGAAAATTATTTAATTTTATCAAATGGATCGAGAGAAGAAAATTTTCTTCTAAATTAATACAAAAAAAATTCAAATGTTAATAACTTTTAGAAAAATAAAAATTTCAAAAATTCTTGTATCTCTGAAAAGTATCAGAATATTTTCATTACTTTAATATTCCCGAGTGACGGATTTTCAAGGAGGCCACTTGTTTAATTTTGCTCTATATGGTTAGACATGTAGAGACATAGAAGTTACTAACACAGTGAGGACACGTATAGTTGTGAAGAAACACAAATTAATAGAGACAAATTGTAATTATTATAAGGAAGCTCCGGTTGTATTTATGAGCGGATGTTGCTTGTTAGACGATCGCAATCGATGTTACACCTGCAACACTACCGGTTCATCGGTATAAAAGCGAAACCGACAACTACCTGGACGAATATCCTTTCAAACTACAGTCTGCTTCAGTGAGGCTATCTAGCGGGGAGTGTGTACGAATTATCGAGCGAGGAGGTTGGAGCATATTTAATGCAGAAAAACAGCAGCAGCAGCAGTGGCAGTAATCTCAACAGCTCCGAGCAATAAGTCCCTGTTTCTGGTTATAAATATCGAACCATAGAGTTGAAAATGATAGCTGTATAATTAGTATATGTGTAGTCTCAGAGCCGCACGTTTAAATCAGCTTCACGACAGGCTTCGATTAGTCGACGGTTAACAAGTCGGTATTTTATCGGTAATTTATGCACAACAACAATATGAAGATTGCGACATTTTATGTAGAAACATCGTATTAATTCATTTTGAAATAATTCAAACTCATGCGATTATAAATTTATGATTTACTGCTGAATCGAGTACAGTTAATTCATTTGCCATTTAAAAATATTGTTAAAATTAGTATTTAAAAATTTTGAAGCGATTCAAGGTATTTAGTATGTCATTAGAATATTTCGCATACCCATAAATATTTTTATCAAAAACTTTGAAAAATAGCAGGATTGAGTAAAAAAATTTGGTGGTTTACTGATAATTTGGAGTAATTTTACGTCACCGTGATATTGTGAAACAACAACGAGCAAGATCGAATTACGTTTCTAGCGGAATTGGAATATTTCTTTAGAATTTTGGATTAACGAATATATTTGTGGTTTGGAGGCAGAACCAAACAAATCCATTTTTTCCAAAACTGAGATTAAATCAGAATCTTATAATTTAGACTATACGTGGTCTGAAAAACGAAACATAACCTGATAATAATTTTTCAAATCGATTTATCTACCGTGATAGAGCGTTCGCAACCAAAACTAAACGTTTTCAAGTAGAATAGAATAATCCATATTTCATGGACCACAATCACTATGACAAAATATTTAATTTCTTCGTCCCAATGCAAAATTCGCCGAATATCTTAAATTCATGCAACCAGAAAAATCTGTCGTGATTGCTAAATACAGACTCGATACTGATCGAATAATTTTTTAAAATGTATTATCGTAAAAGAAGATAGAAAATAAAACTCATTTGATGAACTTGTTAGGCTCCACCTTCAAACCACCAGATATGATTAAGGTTGTTGTGGGGTTAGGCCGAAACGATGTCAGTGAGATGAAATTTTTTGTGAACGTTCATGATCCCTTCACTAATCAACCTGTCAAATTTCAAAACAATCCACAGTACAGTTATTTAGAAAAAAATCGCAAAGTTGGAGTATTTGGTGTGCTCATCACATTATGTTTATGGAAATGTTCTGAACATTTTTCAGTATATTATATATATCTGCCGAGAAAACGATGCCACGGAGTTGAAAAATCAGATACGGTTAAATGGAATATCGGATTAACTTTTGGTGCCTTGAAAATAATAATTTACAGTACCGATTCAAAGTTATTCATGATTTTAATCGCGAATTTTCCAAAAATTGAGCACACCAAATATTAGGCTTCGGAAGCATGGCAACAGCGTAGCCGGCACAAGCGCTCCCTGCCTTAGCGACATATGATAATTATGCATGTTTCCCGGACCGATGTTCATGGTTGATAAACAAACACTCCGATTTTGAGGCTAGGAACGGACGCGTATATGACAGCTGTGCGACACTGGTGCTCAACCCAAGCATATTATCGTGGGTCATAATTTACGTTGTTGCCAGTTCGTTTTGCAATAATTGATCTTTAACGAATTATCGAAAACAATGCCATAAACTAATAGAAATAATTCCTGTAACCATCACTTTGTCAAAAATGCATATTCTTTCAAACCGATGTGGATTTTTTCCTCGAAAAATGACATTAAATACGACGATAATTTGACGACAAACAGTTGAGAACCATTCATCGGTCCCGTGCATAAGCATAGGGCACCCCCCTCATGCTTCACCCCCGACGGCTAGACCCCACAACAACCTTAAAAGTCAAACCGACAAGTTCCAAAGTAGCGACTAGCAATATGCGATTCTCTCGATCCGCAATTATGCATAATGCTAAAATACACATTAATCCCACATTGAATTACGTTCCCACATAACCCAAAAGAAATCGTATATAAATGTAATAAATCGCTAGAAATAAATAATGTAAACGTTTGTCAAGGTTAGCCATTGCGTCTCACCTCCCCTCCCGCCTCCAAACAACCGGGTAACATTCGTAAACTTACGTAGCTGAATATACGAAATGATGGTTATGATGGTTCGCACGGCGTTTACCGAGCCCGCCGCACGATCGCACGTGGATTTCAATCGAAACAGTTGGAGATATGTTCTCTTTAGCGTTGATCAACTCTAGTTACAGACTGTAAATCCTGTCTCGCCGTGTGTTTATTGAGTGATTTAATACGTATTCGGGTTTTAAACTCGTGCAACGACGGATTATCGGCGCCAACATTTATTTTACGTTCCAATGAATCACCATCTTATTTCACAGCTTTAGATAAACAAGTTATTACGCACATTGTGACATTCAATGCTAGCAGAAAAAATTCTCATACCCAATTCACTGGATGACACCACGAATTCTGGGGCAAATCGGTCAACGATATCCGGTCCAGAAACTTCGTCGGGTCACATCTGACCGAATTCACAATTTTTTAATTAATTTTATTATCAAATTGTAAAGCAAAAGCTTAAATCTGGTTGGAAATCGACTCGATGCAATGTTTGTCGAATATGGTTAGCTTATTCAATTTTTAATCACAAAGCCATGCGACGCTGGCACAATTATTTATTTCAAAGTCATCGAAGTGTTCTAGTTTTACTTAGTTTAAGTAACAAGACGTCGATGATTTTCGTCGACGATAATAATTACGGGTAGCATAGCTTTTTTGAGCCAGCCATGAAAAGCTATTTTTTTGCAAAATACGTAATAAATATTAGATTCACGGAAATTTTACAAGAGACCTTTTTTGTAGAGCAGTAAATTTCCTACGAAATTGTAGGAGATCATATTTTTATCATGTATAGTTTCGAAGTAATAAAAAATGTCCCCAACAAAATGCCAAATGCATGAATTTTTCCGTATAAAATTCGATTGCGATGCGACAGTTGATAGGCTTATCGGACAAATTCCCGCTTGCCCCCCATTTTTTTCCTATTTATGTTGATTACTTTTGTGGGCCGAAACCACGGAAATTCCGACATCACCCGATTAAGGTTGTTGTGGGGTCTAGCCGTCGCACAGTGGGCTGAATCGCAAAAAACCTGGCCAAAACCTGAAGGATCCATTTTTTTTCGATGAATTATTTCACTCGGGGGTTTTCGGGGTCGCTGATCACGAATTCAGAGTCAGATTTTCAAAAAACAAAATGGCGGATACAAAATGGCGGACATTTTTTTAAAGTACTAATGGGATTTGCTTGAAACTCGGTGTAGACGGGTTTTTGGGGTCGCTAATTACGAATTTGAAGTCAGATTTCTCAGAAACAAAATGGCGGATATAAAATGGCGGACATTTTTTCGAAGTACTTATTGGATTTGCATGAAACTCGGTGTAGACGGGTTTTCGGGGTCGCTAATTACGAATTCGAAGTCAGATTTCCTAAAAACAAAATGGCGGATACAAAATGGCAGACATTTTTTTAAAGTACTAATGGGATTTGCTTGAAACTCGGTGTAGACGGGTTTTTGGGGTCGCTAGTTACGAATTTGAAGTCAGATTTCCCAAAAACAAAATGGCGGATACAAAATGGTGGACATTTTTTCAAAGTACTCATGAGATTTGCATGAAACTAGGTGTAGACGCGTTTTTGGGATCGCTAATTACGAATTTGAAGCTAATTTGAATGGAAGCTCGCTGCCATTTTGATTTTATTCCGTACAAGCAGTTTTGCAAAATTTTTTTAGCGTCTGGATGAATGGAAACGATGTTGAATCTTTCTTTCCACTCTTTTTCTGAAATATTTATTTGCGAAGTTACACAAAGACCCAGCTTTGTGCTGAGCGAATCGAAAATCGCTTGATTTTTTAGCTCCAATTGCTCAATATCTATTTCTGCAACAAACATTATTATTCTATTATAAATCATATCGAGCTATTGCAATAGTTCAATTATAATATGATGCTAAATACGGGTATGATTGTTTTCACAACGGCATATAAAAAATCAGTGTAATGTGAAAAACGTATATTGTCACTTTTCTTTCACGTGTCAAAAGCGGAAAGGCAGCTGAAGGCAGAATGTTTCAACGTAGTTTGATCCATTTAGACCTGGACAGTAAAAATGTATATAGGTAGAATATGCTAAATATGCTTAGATCATAACTATTTTTAAGCTTTTTCATAAATTATTCAAAACTTTGAGGAGTTCAAATTTCACATAATTGTCGTAATTTTTCACCATTTCAATAAGCAATAACAAAGAATTTCTCCATACAATATCAAAGAACGTACCTTTGCGAACATTTTCCGCCATTTTTTTTAAGAACGGATGGACTGGTTGCAAACACCCCTCACTAACACCACGCGTATTTATTTTCGCTCGATCGCTCAGCGTGTATTGACGCGTCAAAGGTCGACTTTGAGCCGCTCTCTAGCGAAAACCATTACGCGTATCGGGCTTTCCTTGTACATCCAAACGTACGAGCCAGTCGTCTATGAGGCCCAATTGAAGAAAACTCAAATTTAAGGTTTACGATTTCGGGGTTTTGGCCAGGTTTTTGGCGATTCAGCCCACTGTGCGTCGGGGGTGAAGCATGAGGAGGGCGCCCTATGCTTATGCACGGGACCGATGAATGGTTCTCAACTGTTTGTCGTCAAATTATCATCGTATTGAATGTCATTTTCCGAGGAAAATATCCACATCAGTTTAAAAGAATATGCATTTTTGACAAAGTGATGGTTACAGGAATTATTTCTATTAGTTTATGGCATTGTTTTCGATAATTCGTTAAAGATCAATTATTGCAAAACGAACTGGCAACAACGTAAATTATGACCCACGATAATATGCTTGGGTTGAGCACCAGTGTCGCACAGCTGTCATATACGCGTCCGTTCCTAGCCTCAAAATCGAAGTGTTTGTTTATCAACCATGAACATCGGTCCGGGAAACATGCATAATTATCATATGTCGCTAAGGTAGGGAGCGCTTGTGCCGGCTACGCTGTTGCCATGCTTCCGAAGCCTAATATTTTGTGTGCTTAATTTTTGGAAAATTCGCGATTAAAATCATGAATAACTTTGAATCGGTACTGTAAATTATTATTTTCAAGGCACCAAAAGTTAGTCCGATATTCCATTTAACCGTATCTGATTTTTCAACTCCGTGGCATCGTTTTCTCGGCAGATATATATAATATACTGAAAAATGTTCAGAACATTCCCATAAACATAATGTGATGAGCACACCAAATACTCCAACTTTGCGATTTTTTTTCTAAATAACTGTACTGTGGATTGTTTTGAAATTTGACAGGTTGATTAGTGAAGGGATCATGAACGTTCACAAAAAATTTCATCTCACTGACATCGTTTCGGCCTAACCCCACAACAACCTTAAAAACCACCCTAAAGTGTAGTGTAACGTATCCGCGTGCTTTGCATCAAGGCTATGGACGATATCGCCGAGTGCAAGAGAGACAGTGCTATTGGAGCTCGCTGCGCCTCGAAAGAAAACTGCAAGAATTAAAATGAACATTTTATCTAATGACGACTGTAGAGAGAAACGTCTTACTCATTCCATTACTCATGAAGAAAAAAAATCATGCATGGAAAATAAAGTTTTACGCAGGTATTAAATTGGAACTCCATTCATCGAATGATATGCAAGCGACACACATCATTGATTGGAGGTCTTTCATCCTTATAACTTGAAATCTATTCTGCGAATGAGATAATAAATATAATATAATATAAATATTACTGGATTTTGTCTTCGATGTTTTTCCAATCGGGGAATCTGCGAGGAAGGAAATCACGGGTCGAAATACACGTTGACGAAATGTTTTATTCAATTGCTCAACTTTCTTCTGCAACTGGAGTAATTTATTCTTAACAAACTGTTGAATACAACAAAATTAAACTTGTGAATTAAAAAAACGAAATTGATAATTGAAAATAATTTACTTCGAACAGAAATAATACTTTTGATAATGTAACTTTTACTGATAACGAATATCGTGTTCTCGTTATCGCGATCTGAGGCGAACTGTTCGACACGTCGCGTCGATACAGTCTTCCCGACTCGCCAGCCCTCCGATTGGCTGTCGAACGCGGAGGTGAATCTGCAGAAAACTTCTTTATTAAATATAATATAAATAATAATGGAAAATAAAGTTTTACGCAGGTATTAAATTGGAATTCCATTCATCCAATGATACGCAAGCGACAAAAATCATTGATTGGAGGTCTTTCATCCTTATAACTTGAATTCCATTCTGCAAATGAGATGCAAAACACACAATTGAATGAAACTCAAGATACAAAATCATATATTGTAAACAGTTTAACGCATGGGCACAATTGAAATTCCATTCATCGAATGTGATGTAAGGTACAATATAATATTGCTCAAAAGGTCTTCGTCACAGGTATAATCGAACCAATTTCTATTCATCAACGGCGTAGCCAAAAAAAAACTCCCAACCCGCTTAACGTCCTACTCATTCCATTACTCATGAAAAAAAATCATGCATGGAAAATAAAGTTTTACGCAGCTATACATTTGAATTTCCATTCATTGAATGATACGCAAGTGACACAAATGATTGATTGAATGTCTTCCATCCTTATAATTTGAATTCTATCCTGCGAATGAGATGCAAGACACAAAGTCATACATCGCGAATCAAGTTCAAAGCACGGGCAATGAGGAAGTTTAATAAAACTTTACAAGCGCCCGTTGCACTCATCATCCGATGCACCCTGTCTCCGCAAAAAAAAGAAACAAACGAGCGAGACCGTCGATTGCACGACAAGATTCACGCCTGCACAATATTCATGGTAACTCGATAACCCGTGAAGATTTTCTATGCTTTTCGGGCTCGAGTTTTAGGCAAAGTTCCAGGGATTAGGCGTGAGGAATTTCAAACTCCTGAACATTTTGTACTGACTTCAGTAATGAGTCGAAGCCAAGATAGAAAATTTAGGAAATGTCAAATTTTGTTTTCAATCTTTTTTACACCCTGATATTTGGGAAAGCTCATTCAATTATGATAAACTAACGATTAGTATGCGCCAAAAAAATGAGACATTTTATCGAGAAATGCTACATAGAATCCGCTTAGGCGTTGTCATTTCCGCTGACGCGAAAGTTCTAGAGTCAAGGAAGATCAATTTTTCTGCGACCAAATTTGAAGATAGAATACGAGAATTGTGTGATTATATTCTCAAACAAGATCGAATCGATTGCTCGTGATTCCATAGATTGTGCTCCATTCAACAAAAAGAAGGCTCAGAAGATGTTAGCCCGCGAGTTTTTTTCAAAGTCAAGGCAGAAACGTTATTATTAAACAGTAATGTAGATATAAAACTATGGAATTTGTATCGACTTGATATAAATGAATTACTCGTATCAGTTATAATATATTCCCTAACACTATTCATCTTTTAAGACCAAGCAGAACGTGCGCTCAGTCGTTCTCTCTCTCTCCACAGTGAGCGACAATGGCACGATCTCTCACGGACCTCAAACGAACGACCATCGTTAATTAACTAAGTCAAAGCAGACATTCTATTATTACATAGTAATGTAAATATATAGTTTGTATAGTTCTACGAAATACAATAGGACGTTTTATCATTGATTAGTATCCGTAACATGTTAACCCGCCAAGTACTGCTGAGATTTTTCATATCAATTCAAATTTGTTCTTAAAAATTCTATTTTTAACAATACATTTTATTTTTAATACGAATGATTTATATTAAATAATTCTTTTCTATATTAATATTTACTTGTTTTAAATACATGCGCTCCATGTTTCCAGTTGACCTCGCACCTTTTCGCAAGGGTTGGAGCGGGCTGGCGTAAATGTTCTTGTCTTGATTTTTTTACACATTGTGTTTTTGTTCCCATATGATTTCGCCCTCGGGCTCACAAATTTTACCGGATGGTCATAATAGTAATGTGGATTGCCGGGTGAGCCCTACACGCATTGGTATCAATTAACATTTTCTTTCGGTGGGCGTCATAGGGGAAGCGAAATAAAAATTAGACTTATTGTTAATAGTACACGTTTTGGAAATGGTGATTATTCGCCGGTGAAGTTTGTGGATTGCTATTCGACACAGCTAATGTTCGGCGATCGTTTAATTATTTGCAAAGACCTTTGGAGTAATTCCGTTCAATGTATGAGGATGTTTAAAGAGCCTCACGACTCATACAATATTCTACGAACAACCAATTTGATCCCCTCACTATTCGCTTAAGCACCAGTCGACTTCGATTTCACTTTTGATCCGACAATTGGCGTTTTTTATTCGTTATTTTGTCGGTAGTTTGGTCTTAAGATATATAGTGAGAAGAAACGGTATGTATTTTTTTCTATTGCTTATGCTCTGTCTGAAATCTCCTTGAGATGCATATAAAGTAACATTTTCGCGTCGATTCAAGGAGACGGTTCGTGTTTATAACAACTCACTTTTCGCACTTGAATGCAAGTTATGGTCGCCTTTCCATGTCAATAGTAGACTACTCAACAAGACGAAATTTACATTCCATAGACGAAAAGTGAAATAATCTCTTATTTCCACCTCCTTCTCCCTAAGTTCCGTCTCGCTCCCACTAGGAAACCCAAGCAGAGAATATGTTAATCAATACCGATTTGCGTCGGGCTCACACAGTAATTAAGGTTAGAATGATGACCATCCGGTAAAATTTGTAAGCCCGAGGGTGGAATTATATGATTACGGAAGTTATTCTTGGACACGTCGGACGGCGGTGGCTTTGAACAGTTCTTACGCTGTCCAACATCAGTGTGCTTCAAACCGTCAAGCTGACAACTCCGAATCCAAATCTCAATGGGGTTTCAAATCAGTTACGACAAAATTCTAAGTTTCACAAAGTTAAGCGTTTATCTCGCATGCACTTGGCCACCGTCGAGCTCGGCTACGAAATGGCAGATTATCAGATACAATATCAGATGGTGTATTTTCTTCATCAACGCGTTATGGATGTTGGTTGGACTAGTGGTTTCCATTTACAAGTATCGCAAAAGTTCGTTCTTCGTCACGCAATCGGCGTGTTTTATCGGATGTATGGTTAATTTAATATTCAAAATGATTGCCTACCGGATACAATTAAAACCCACCCAGGTAACATTTGTCTCGCTCATCCGACTCGTGTGTATGATTTATTGAATATTTGGTTGTTATTTTCTTTTAATACAGAGTCATATTGAGGGGATGGAGAATTTTTTATCAAACGCAAGACCCCATGAAAGAATGATTCTTCAACGTTACTCAGCAAAGTTTTCACTCTTACACATTTTCATCGGTTCCATAGTTTACCTTACGGCGTTTACGATGACAATTGCGCCATTTTTTTTTCCTCATCAACCCTTGCCGACGATGGCGGTTTATCCATTTTCGGTGGACTCCGGTTTCGGCTGGAGTGTCGCTTTCATTCAGCAGACGATCGTTGCTTATCAATGTGCATCGGGCACTGCCATAATCGATCAAGCGGCTCTAATGATGTGGTTCGCCGGGGCCAGACTCGAAATTCTCGCCGATGAAACGAAGAGGATTTTCGAAGTCAAAGGGATCCCGGATTTAGTAGAAGAACATAAGAATCGATTGGCCTACGCGGTCGCCGTCTCGAGATCGATGCGCTACGTTGCACTCGCCAGTTCAATGGCCAGTGGGCTGTCGGCTATCATGAGTTCCTTGCTGTTGTTCGGTGTGAGTATTAAACCAATAATTGCTGATTGAACAAGAGGAAAATTTTTTTGCGCAAAGGTTTGAAAAAAATAAATCGGTCGACGGCTCTTTCAGTACCTACGGCGGAAAAAATAAATAAATACAAAACTTACGGGTAAAGCCCGATGAGCGGGTAGATCTACCCGGGTAAATCGCAATCTATCTGCTCTCGATTGAGCTTGAGATACATAACAATTTTTTTTACTTACATTTACATACGTATTTAGGTTATTCAGTTATTTGAGTTGTTCGGGTATTCGGGTTATTGACGTTATTTAAGTTTTTTCTTTACGTTTTTCGGTTAATCGGAAATTGTACACGTTTCGGGTTAAAAACTTGTACAATTTCTGATTACCCGAATAACCTAAATAAATAACCTAAATAATATAAATAACCCGAATACCGGAAAAACCCAAATAAATAAACAAACCTGAACAAATGACCTAAATTAATAAAATAAATAATTGTATAAAAAAGAAATGAATTCAAAAAATGAAAAACTATCAAATATATTCTGGACTTTACCCACGCGAAAGCGGAAGAACGCGGTTTACCCGGGTAATACCGAAAACGTGTACAATTTTGAACATATTTCGATTCTTACCCAGCGAAAGCGGATAGATTGCGATACCTAGGTAGATCGCGACCTACCCGACATCGGGTTTTACCCGTAACATGCATAATAAAAACGAAGAAACAAATAAATTCGATGGTCTAAATGACAGAATAGTTAACGAATTTAGGACTTCCACACACTCATAGGATACTTTCATTCTTAGAGATTTCAGAAAAACTATTTCGTCCTTGAAATAACGAAAATTGTTAAGATATTTATATATATATACTTATTTATTGTTTGGAAGGCAAACCGTAAAAAACTGCCTTTTGTCAACCATTGTCAACTATTATAAAATCCGCTTATTTCAATTTTAAATGAATTTTTTCCCATGTTCATCGGTGACATTCTGAAGAACTATCCGCTCGTCCATAAGATATCATTCTTGCCGTTATCGATTTGCGCCGTGGTAAATCTTTTTATGTGTGCCTGGCCGGCGGATAATTTAACGAATGTGGTCAGTATTCCGTTTCATCTAAAAGCTAATTTTAAGTAATTTCGATTATATTTCACATCGGAGGTTTCCAAATTAGTGTAATTCGTTGGGAAACGCCGTGTACGACATATCTTGGTTTGACATGCCCGTGAGCACAAGGAAAAACTTGCTCATAATTATTCAGAAGTGTCAACGACCAGTAACCGTATCCGTTGGTGGCCTCCTTCCAATCCTGTCATTACGATCCTACGCCGCGGTAAAAATCACGTAGATTCGAAATTCGTATTCATTTTTATGAAATTATCAAATTGATTGAATTTGTTTTCTTTTCACATTTTCAGTTTCTATCAGCCGTATTCTCTTACTTCATGGCATTGCGTGCCGCGACATCAGAAGGAGCGAATTGATCAATTCGCTATGAATCAACGAGGCAAAAATACATTGCATAGAATGCGAGAGAAATACGGAATTAATGAATTCAATGAATTATAATCGATTCGAACAGATATAATCAACGCCCGCCGTTGAACTAAATAGTAAAAAATATGAAAATTCTTTGATTAATGAATCTTTTAATCAACTAGAACGTTTCTTTCTTTCTTGTGTCTGTAAATATCTGTCAGCAGTATTTCCTTGCTCCATGACATCACATGCCGCGTCGTGTGATAGGGCGAGCTGGTTTATTTTCCGTCGATTACCGTGGCTTGTTCGCATGATAACTTTCAATGCAACTTCCGCAGGACTGTATACTCCAGAGCAACAAGTTTTGGTTGTCGTCGTTTCCGTGCGAATTCCATAGTAACCACCGTGCATCCATGCGCGGATTAAGGAATAACGAGAGACTGTAGTGCAGTGAACTGTGTGGTCATGCTATGCACAATATATCTGGCGTATATAAAAAAATCATGATACCGCAAGTTTTATTCTCATGATTATTATGTAGCACCACTCCTCTCCGCCCACCAGGGCCACAGAAGTTCAACGATATAAGCACCCAGTTTGCTTCTCGCGTCGTAATCTTCCTCCTTTCGCAAACGTTACCTCGTGCTGAATCGAACCACTTCAATGGATGGATGCAAAGGTCAACGATTTAAGGAAAATGGGTATCAATGATAAGCCGAATGAGAGATCCTGATCGCCGGTTGATGAAACTATCGAGCCTTTATTTCAGAAACTGAAACGTCTCGTCGATCGAGCTGCGCAGAAGCCATCGTCCAGACAAGCAGAGAGCCTATAAGACAGAAGACAAAACTCTGGGTACAAACTACCCGAGTAGAAATTTCTTAAGGGTTGCCTGTTGTCACAGAAGGGCCAGATCGGTTTTAGCCGAGGCATCCTTATATAAGGCAAGCCAGACTCTAACCGGACCAGGCCCGGGAAAAATTCAGCTCAGGCAACCTTATATAAGGCAAGCCAGACTTACCCGGACCAGGTCCGGGAAAGATTCAGCTCAGGCAACCTTATATAAGGCAAGCCAGACTTTAACCGGGCCAGGCCCGGGAAAGGTTCAGCTCAGGCAACCTTATATAAGGCAAGTCAGATGTCGGTCGGATCAGGCATAAATATGTGGCATCTACGGCAACCTTTCATGAGGCTTACCGTAATTTCACCACACCGGGACCTGGCGAGTGGTATCTACGGCAGCCTTAAGGCAGGTATGTCGGAATTTCACCACGTCAGGGCCTAACAAGTGGCATCTACGGCAACCTTAGATAAGACATACAAACATCTTGAAACGGATAGATAAAGAAGCTCCGCCTTCCTCCCAGAATCTTGGGGAAATTGTGAGGAAGTATTACCACTACAAAAAAAGTCATGGGTAAAGAGATTTTGAAAGAAACGACGTTTTACAAGCTACTGGAAGGTTATTTTTTTTGTTATGGTCGGGGGCAAATTTAAATGTATAACAATTAATTATTTAAATTTATTTGTTGCATCATAAGAAATGTGGAAAATTCCAAGAGGTTTAGTATTCAAACTTGAATTCTACTTTATTCTAGGGTGCTTCATCAAAATATTCAAGGAAACGACGAGTCCCCTGAATGGAAAAAGGTTCCAGCAGCTGATGCTGGCTGTGATGAATAATGCGAAAGATTGGGAGGGTCAACGTCTGATACGGATGAAAAAAAATGTGCCACTCGTATCGGTTGTTGACGAGGATTGTTAATTCCCGTTTCTTTTTAAGCTTACTTCAAATTGTTTTTGTTTCAACCGAGAAATAATTTTTTTTTTAACATTTTTAAAATTCGTTGCTCTATCCGACCCACTGCTGATATCCCTGAAAGAACCTCATCAGTTCCAACTCAGGCTGCCTTTTTTCCCCGGTCATACAGCCTGGGAAGGTCCTTAACACGCTATATTATCAGGCCCTGGTCATGCGCTGGGTTGCATTCGGATCAGGCCCAGGGAAAGGCTACCTTGTCAGGACCTGACGAAAAAAAGAAGGCAATTTCTACTCGGGCTCAAGACGTAAAAACTCAGACTCATGACGCGTTGGTCACCTGAGAACAGGATTTCGTTGTAGACAGTGCTGGTATTAGCTGTTTCTGTTCAACTACGGTTCTGTAAGGTAGCTGGGCAGCGAACCATGTAGTTGATGAGGTTAATCGGAAACCGAAACGGAGCAACGGATTCTGTAAGACAATTGTATGCTTCAAACATTCCGCTCTAACGCGTGATCAGAGCGTGGATCAGTCTGGCGCGAATATTCACAACGATCGATATTGTCACGCACGCGCTATTACTCAAACGCAAGTGCGCGAGTGTCGAGCAAAGTGCCGCGACTACGAGCTCCATCTCGACGTGTACGTTGTTCTCTTCCTCCCTGGAACACCGTGGCAGTTATACGGAGACAAAGCTTTCGCCCGTCCTCTCTCGACCACGAGGAGACCAACACCCAGGCCCAGTCTTTCGGGGATCGGTGTTTCCAATTATATCGAGCACTACAAGATATCCGACAAGTACAAGATATCCGACTCCAGGGAGGAGAGAGCCATCTTTAATTATGGAGCGCTCCGAAAACGAAAAGTACAGATTTTGTACCGACTTCAGTAATGAGTCGAAGCCAAGATAGAAAATTTAGGAAAAATCAGATTTTGTTTTCAATCTTTTTTACACCCTGATATTTAGGGAAGCTTATTCAATTATGATGAACTAACGATTGATTTGCGTCAAAAAAATTACACACTTTATCGAGAAATGCTATCTAGAATCCGCTCACTAGTTGTCATTTTTCGCTGACGCGAAAGTTCTAGAATCAAGGAAAACCAATTTTTCTGCGATCAAATTTGATGATAGAATACGAGAATTTTGTGATTATATTCTCAAACTACCATGTGATACTGTTTGTTTACTGCCTACGCGTCACTTGTGCGATGTTTTTAATGGAAGTATGATAAATCGTCTATCTTCAAAAGAGATCGAATTGATTGCTCGTGATTCCATAGATTGTGCTCCATTCAGCAAGAAGAAGGCTCAGAAGATGTTAGCCCGCAATGTCGAAGATAGTTCTTGTGCGGCTGGTCTCGCAAGAATTATAACCATTAAGGTCGGAGCCAGGGCCATGCTAAGGCGCAATATTGACGTTACATTAGGGCTTGTTAACGGTACTATCGGTAAGGTTATATCAGTTTCCAAAGCACTTGATAAAGATGACGCAGATGAGGTCAAAATTGTTTTGACGACGGGATTAGAATATAAGATTGAACGTGTAAGAGTGGAATTCCAAATAATGGATGGGGCCTATGTTATTTGTAAGCAGTTTCCCTTATGTTCAAGCTATGGCATTACAATACATAAGATCCAAGGATTAAGCTTAACTAACGTTGTGATTGATGCTGGAAATTCGATATTTACTTGCGGTCAAGTCTACGTTGCCCTCTCACGCGTCACTTCTCTGGAGGAATTGCACCTAATTAATTATGATCCTTATTCTATAAATGCTAGTAAAGAATCGGAGTTAGAATATAATCGCTTGAGGCGGCTTTATCGCCCAGACCTCGCGCAAATCAAAGTTTCAGATCAACGTGGTTCGAAAGTTCCAGATTTTGCTTGGGTGATTCATAAGGAAGTGGTGAAATGTCAGCAGCCACGGAATTATTCTATGGAATGCATGGCCTGTCAATGGATTCCTTAATATCGATGGTATATCGTATTATGCCAATGCCGCTATACAATGTTCAATGAGTAATGGTACTCGAGATCAAGAAAAAGCATTGGTAGATATTTTTCGTAGATGTATGGGACGACCTGAAGTCCCTGATTTAGACGCCGTAAGGGAGTTTGTGGGTGCGCAGTTCATCGAAAAGAAACAACGGCATGTACTAGAATTTCTTATGGCCTTATGTGCAAAATCGGGTGTGATGAAAAATTTAGTTGAACACAAATTAACAACGAAGATACTATGTCGAGGATATCCAGAACACGACTTGACTGTTGCGATGACTGAGTAATAAAATTAAAATTCTCGTGACTGCCATCTTACATGAACGTATTATGGGTCAAAAGTAAATGAAATCGCGAAAGTCAGAATAGCCAAGTCGGTAGCGGGGTTGGTAGATAGGTTAGGTAGGTAGGCAGGTCCCGTAGGTCTTAGGGCAGATCCCACAACGGCAATTCCATGAAAAACATATCGAAATCTCCGGTAACTTTTTTTTTTCAATGTCAATGAATTCTATTAATTTCACTTTGTGTAAAAATGTATATTCTATAATAAATTACTTTTTTATAATTATTATATAATTGATTTCCCTATTTATTATTGGCCGTACTTCGGCAAATTCCGTGATTCACAATCGAGCCAATATTGGCAGCGAGCATCGGCTTTATGGACGGAAGCGATAATCGGCAGGGTGTTATCATCCAGGGCTCGGGCGATGATCGCGCCATCAAAATCGCGCCGAGCTTCGGCCGAGTATGAGGCCAATCTGGCCACCCGACGACGGTTAGAATTAGTGATCGCCCGGTCAGAAAGTCGTTACCTTCTAACCAGCGCAGCGTTACAATACACATTTCGGTCGCGAGCATTGACTTCGCCAGAACATTTTTTATGTTGTAGCGAGATCGCAGCCGAACTCGAGAGAAAAAAAAATCTTGGGCCAAATTCAAATGGTTCAGTGACATTGATCGAGAGTAGGCCCTGTTACGTCCTAACTACGAATATGATAAAATATCCGCTCAGACGTAACCCAGCTTTTGATCTCGCTTTTGAGTCAGGTTTTTACGCCTTTACTCGGGGACCGAGATCTAGCCTAATCACGATCGAAATGTATGAACCTCTTGGTTTTTACTTGTCGTCCCTTGTCGGTGGTGCGGTCTGGATGGCTGCGGATGGTTGCCGTTGCAAATACTCGTCCTTCGACCTCTAGTATTACTTTCCCACTGTAAAGGGGCAGGTAGGTCAAAAGAAAGTTCAGAATGTCACATTTGGGACGCACACACAACCTTTTGTATTTTCACGTGTAAGATGTTTCGGTATACAGTTCAGATTGGTTAACATTAATTGTTACACAGTTCACAGTTTCACGATGTTCGTAGGCGCACAAAATGTCAGGTTGAAAGCGTTGTTATAATTATTGTTTTAATGTCTATTGTCGATCGGGTTAAATCTTATTCAAGATTGTGGGCGTATTATCTCGTTTTCGGTTATCTCAATTGCCCTCCTTTGGGCTTTAATTATTTAGATTCTACGCTGGACTCTACGGTCTCTTAAGCGTATGTATTTATTTATGAGGACACTTGGTCCTTGATTATTCTTTATTTATTTAATATTTATAAATCGCGGGTTTTTGTTATTTATTTGTTGTTATCACTCGCGGACTCTTCTTCTTATTTATTAGTTGCTGTTAATCACGGACTCTTGGTCGTTGATGTATTTATTCTTCAGTATTCAGTTTATTTATTGGTTTATTTTGTTTATTAATTCTTTAAGGCTGGACATCGTGGTCTACAGCTTATTCAGGAACTCGCGGACTTTTAGTTATTTATTTACGCTTGTCAACCGCAGACTCTTGGTCGCAGACGTATTTATTTATTGGTTCTCAGCGTATTTAATTTTTAAGTATTTTTAGTCACGCGGTTAAATTTATATTTCAATATTATTCAACTCTACCTGACTGTATTAAGAGTCAGGTGGTTCCAAAAGAATCTACGACCGATCGCGTAAACGAGTCTCAGTCCCAACCGTAAATGAAACGGTGGACGCAAAGAGTCGAAGTCCGGACGCGAAAACGATTCTAGGTCCAAACCGAAATAATAATCGGTGGACGCAAAGAGTCAAAGTCCGGACGCGAACACGATTCTAAGTCCAAACCGAAATAATAATCGGTGGACACAAAAATATTCTAAGTCCGTTCGGGCAGAGTAACGGTACTTATTCGCGTCGCGAGGACGACTGTCGTGGACGTATTACATTTTAAAACTGAGACACTCTGGGGCGAAAACCATGGGTTTATATACTGTTTTCCAGGGTGGCACGATCGTAAAATCCAAAAATAGCTCAGGGAGAAGAGAGATTCAAAATGAGATTATAGAGGGTTTCCAGGAAATATCGGGGTTAAAAAGGGTGAACGTTAGAGAGAGAAAACACTTCCGACAGAGAAGGCAGGTGAGCTCAGAGAGAGAAAGGGAGATCGTTAGAATGAGAGAGCATTCTAGATAAGATCGCAGATAAGCTTAGAGCGAGAAATGAAGAGTTTTAGAGAGAGAAAACCGTTTCGACGAAAACTCGTAAAATCGCGCAAAGTAGGGCGCGCGTGCCTCATACCCTGTGATGGAAAAAGGGGAGGAAAAGGGAGAACGCACCGCGAAAGGATTTTAGCGGCATCGGAACGCGTTGCCGTCCATCGGCCTATTCCTTATTCAATTTATTGTATTTACGAAAAAATGCGGGGACGTAACACCCCGTAACAGAAAAGTAATTTTCTAAGAATTTAGTATTGAGGCCAGATCACGTTTCTTGATAAGTGAAGACTCAAGAATATTACGAAAAAAAATGATTTTCGCTGCAATTTGAGACTTTTAACGAACTTTTAACTTCAATCGAGTTTCGTTTGTTTGCTGAAAACATCGTGCTCGCTGTTAGGATGCCCACCTCTACGGTGCACAGGATACTTTTCGTAACGACACCATGTTTTCCGAGCTTGACCGGATTAATTAATGAGGTTGTCAAGGAGCGAAGCCCCGGCGGGGGCGTTTTGATTCCAAGTGGGGTGATGTACGCAGGTGTCTCAAGGCACTGCCGATCCATCCGAGTTCAATGTTTTCCTGTTGTTCGTAAGTAAAAATTGTCTACCCCCCCCCCCCCCCCCCCTTAACCTATGAGGAGGTAAATATTTACGATCTCCGTGCTCTTATGAGAAACAATTGCTAAATCGCCCGATTTACCCCCCGCGAACAGGCACAGAAAAGCGAGGAAAACTTGGTTGCTCTACACATGTTACGGGTAAAGTCCGAAAACGGATAAATCTAGGTTTACCCGGGTAAACTCCGTAATACCCAGGAAACATAAGTAAAGTCCGAAATACATTTGAAATTGTACACGTTTCGGGCTTTACCCGAATAACCTAAATAAATAAATAACCTGAACAAATAATCTAAATAATAACCTCAATAAATGTCAATGTTCCGAGTAGAAATTTCTTAACGTTTGCGTGTTGTCACTGAAGGGCTGGATCAGTTTTAGCCAAGGCATCCCTATATAAGGTAAGCCAGACATTAACCGGACCAGGCCCGGGAAAGATCCAGCTCGGCCAACCTTATATAAGGCAAGCCCCCGGATAAGGTGGCCGGATCGGTCCGACATTCGGCCGATACTCGCGCCACCATCGGCGATCCTCGGCAACATTCATGGCCGGATGCACGCCCCAGCCTTGGATGATAACACCTTGCCAATATCGCCACCCGATGTACCACTTTATGAATCGCGTGATTGGCCGACGCTCGGCCCGACTGATCGGGCGAACTTCGGCCATTCGCGCAATTTATCATGAGGCCGATATTGGCAGCGAGCATCCGCCTGAGTCGAAATTTTCAACCCTACCCTCGGCCGAGTTAATCTCGAATTATATAGAAGCTACAGCCTACCTTCACTCCACAAATGGCAGAAAGTGAACAATAAGGCCAGCCTGCCACACAGATGTAAGATGATGACGAACAAATAATAAATAGGAAAGCCTATTGTATATTATGATAGAAAATAATTAATTATAGGATATACATTTTTACACAAAGTAAAATAAATAGAATCAATTGACATTAAAAAAAAAAGTCACCCGAGAATTTGATATATTCTTCGTGGAATCGCCGCTGCGGGGCTTGAACCTAAGACCTACCGGACCTGCCTACGTACCTAACCTATCTAACTACCTAGCTACCGACTTCGCTATTCTGACATTCGTGATTGTGTCTACTTTTGATCCATAATACGTTCATGTACACGTTCTGGATATGTATATATGTATTAGGGTGGTTCTTAATTGGGTGATGTCGGAATTCCCGTGGTTTCCACCTACAAAAGTAATCAACATAAATAGAAAAAAAATTAGCGTCCGGCGTGACGCTATATTAGCGAAAAATCGCGTTAGGGCTGCAACGCTATTTGTTGAGATAACGTCTGGTGTGATGCTATACAAGCGAAAAATCGCGGCACTGCAGCAAATTATTTGTCGCAATGACGAATGCTGATTTGTAAGCGTAACAAATAAAAATATATTGTGGTAACACAAGCTTGGGCTACAATTGCAAATCGGGATAGGTTGTATTTGGGAAACGAGTAATGCATGAATAATTTTTTATATATTGATGTGTATTTTCAGTAATCACTGCTTGATCTACAAATCGGTTTTTTTTACGGTTATGGATCAATATATAGCTACATGAAAAAACAGTATGCTTATTATTTACATCAACTTACAAACTATAACGTAAAACTACATATTGCTCTCCGTTAGCCATAGTGGCAGCATAGAGAGGCAAGGTATCAAGCATTTCAGATGCCCTAACGGAAACTCTATTATCACTGTGCTCAACTTGTTAACCAAGCACGTGATCATTCGAACCTAAAGTACTAAAATTCTTGCAAATAAATATCGGGCAGTTTGGCATATCGTTAAAAACTAAAATATTAACGATTCCTCCGAACACCGGGACTAGATCTTCCGCGCCGATAATTAATATCATATTTAGTTTGAACTTTGTACCATTATATTCTACCCAATTTGTCATGGAACATTTTTATTTGAAACGCAGCTCAGAGGGAAGAGTATGGTAAAAATCTACGGACGTATCCCATCCTACCGATTCGGCGGGACCAAGTACCATAGCTGGCAATATATTTTGATTTGCCGAAAATCTATGGCACATTGAGATCTGATGTTTTATAGCTATCGAACGGCAAATACTAACGCGCGACATGTTTACAGCGGCAGGACCTGTTAAATGACGGTGCTTCGCTTCCGGGCGTATCAACGATAAATTTGCCAACGGGCCGCTTTGTAAATATATTTCGGGACTATGCTCCCAGATATGAAACTTCGGTTTCGAATTTTCACCGGTTAATTCGGGAAATAACTGGTGATGTTCTTCAATTGAAATTCGAAGAGGCGGAGCCATATTCTTTAGCAACTTTTTGGTGAGAGCAATATCAAGCATCTGACGCAGTAAAACATATCGTTTTCAGCAGGGATTTGTAGCACAAACCAGAGCGTCAATCATCACCCCAAAGAGTCTAACGCAGCACAACATTTCGGATGCCGTCAGTTTCAATTTTTTTTCTTAAAAAAATCATCTTTAATCAAAGGTGGTTTATTCGAACTATCGATTGGACCGTACTGGAACATTAGAATTCTACTATTCAAAGATTTAAGTTCGAATTCTTTATGTTTGCCCATCGTGAGACCGCTAATAATAACTATCATGTCATAATGACATATCCCTTCTCGGAAGTCGTGCATTTTATCGACTGCGTAATTTGTGCACACATTAAAAGAGGGAATCTGATTTAGGGTACTGAGTACTTTGATACCAGTTCCACTCGGATCATTATTCGTTAAGTCACCTTCGTAATTCAGCGGATTTCGTGATGATTCTGGTAATATACACGTTGCGCTATGGGTATCGGTTTTTTTCATTTTACAAAATCTGCAAAAATATTTGGCTGAAAATCATTCGACAAAGTCGAGAATACCGTTCATGCCGAGATTGTCACCCAAAATTAAGCCAGTCACAAAAAAATATATATATTTCGAACATTGTAAGCTATTTATTGTGAGGCCTTCATTTCCCAAAAATATCAATTCTTGGAGCATCGGCCGAACAACGCTTGCATTCGATTACGCAACTTTCGTGTGCCTTTCAACGAGGAGAACGAGGAAATAGTTTTTTAATGCCGAACGGCACGAAGGAGAAAGCGATGCGACGGAAGCATATATTGCTCCGAGCTTACCACTGTGACGCCCCAGAGAGTTATTAACTTCGACGTCGTCGTACGAAATAAATAGCGATAAAACAATATCGTCTTTTTTGTACCCAGAAATCCTTCCCGACCATAGGTCGCCCTGTATAAAATTCTCCAATAACTCCGAATTGGGATCAAGGCTATTCATGTACGCTAGAGTGTCATGTGAAGCATTAGGCAGCTCGAAATTTTTTTTCAAAACCTTTCTTAATGGCACAAGTTGACCTGTCACTCTAACATCGACTTCATAAACTCCACTAGAGGTTTCCTTAGGGGCTTTTGTGTGACCAATGGCATAGGGTATTGGTTCTATGTGGTTTCCGACCGTTTGAAATACGTAAACCTGCGATGCTCCGTCCTAAAATGGCCGAAAGGATTACTGAGTTTACCAAACATCGATTCTATATCAGTAACGGATTCTTCATGCGCTTTTGACTCGAGTAACGTGTGCATTACTTCAGTTCTCATTATGCTCATGAAACTACCGTCATAAAGGCATCCTAAGTCGTCTCTTATTGTTTGTACTAAATTTCGGGCTGGACGCGAATACGCATATAATTTGCCGACAAACTGATCTGCGCTAACTTGTAACGCCGATAAAAAAATCTCGTGGCGAAATATTCGGTAAATCGGGGGTTTCGGGACCATCGACCAGCATATCTACAGCTGGATCGATGTTTGTGTTCGGACAACTAGATGGTTCCGTGACTTGTTCCTCGCATTGCAATGTTAAATTATGATCAGATTGGAGATGTTTACGGAATGAATTCTTGGACGAAAAAACACGACCAAAAGCATCTTCAGCGCGCGTATATCCGTCATCATCAACTGTCCGATATACAGCCGTCAAGTGCACGAGTAAACCGCGGATAGAGGCAATTATTTGCCCGCATTTATTGCACTTCGGTATGCTAATAATGAACTAAGAACTGGTTTGCGAGCGACTTAAAAGCTTGATAGAGCTATATAGAGCTTGTATATGAGCTAGAGTTGATATATCGTTCCTATTATTATCACCATTGTTTTTCACCTAGACGCCATTGCACTTTGACAACTCATTCAGCAGCTTTTCGACGTCGGTGAAATGCGGATCCGTTCGCTGACGAGGTATATCGTAGATCACCCGCTGAATGAATTGCCAGACGTGTGCAGCTTCGGCGGGGTACTGTGCGTCAAGCGCATATATGCACTTGAAGACGACGTCCACAGCTTATAATGGGGTTCTAACTTCGAAGCGTGTTTTGTCGTCTAATATCACGAAACTGTGCAAGATATTATCAAACGATGGACCGACGACAGCAACTAACGGTTGTAATTGGCAACCGAATCGGGTCAGGCGTTCTCGACGTTGTTGCAGCTTCACTTCCAAATCTCCTACGACCTGTGAAATGTCAGAGATTATTATGGTTCATTTTAGTTTGAGCTAAAGAATACAAACTGCTTTATAACAGTCAATTCATTACTGTGGTAATCCAGAATGTACCTCGGTAAGATTTAGAGATATTGGAAATATGACGGTCAATATTTTGAATTATTATTTAAATATATGAATTAAAAATAAATACCTGACGATATCGGGAGAATCTTCCCTACGTTATGAAAATGATCAATTCTTTAAGTTTAATTAACTAGACCTTGAAATGAGAAAATTCATTTGATCTAAATACTCCACCGGTTATTCAGATATGTTAATTGTTCTACAAATACTGAGCAGACTTATATAGAAAACGAAATGCCACTGTATTCTTTGAAATAACGGTATCTACTTACGGAGAATAGATACAAAACGAACCTAATTATGAAAAAAAGAAACTTTCTTTAACGTGGAGGATGAAAGCTTCCTTGACTCCCGATTTTGATGGGCGCCATTCTCTACCCGTAAGATTCCTGCTTTCGTGCACTGACCACATGAAAGATACGGCTGAGATTCAGTAATAAATAGTTGTCTTTCGCAGCTGTGAATGGATATTACACTTGAATATTCCGTTTTACATCGTTGTATTAATAAACTCTGTTCTCACAAAACACTTACTCGGAACGTGGATTTAGTCGATCGAAACGCTACAAGCTTTCGGCTGTTCCTGTATTAGCAGGTTTCGCAACACCGGCCACGCTACAAAAAAAGCTTGCGATTCTTCCGGGTATAGCGAGTCGAAGTCAATTTCCAGCTGCAATAATAATTTATTATGATGTATTATATTTTTTTAACAAAAACAATAGTGCAATATTGCCAGCCAAATTCATTCTCTATTTGATAGCATATATCCTCTCGGATCTTTGAATGCAGGGTATCGGTTGAGGAGATTATCAATGAACGAAATCCGATTTCACCAATAGAACGGTTTGAGGAAAACTTGCAAAAAAAAGATATAATGTCAGTCCTGTAGTTTCGCCTTCAACCAAAAACGTTGGACTTATTTGGTTTTGCCTTAAAACTGGACTTGTTTGGTTAGGTCTATCTCGATTATTTCTGCTTGTATGGGAAATTTTCCACATCCCTGTGTCTCAAAACGTTTCTTATAGTCTAAACTACAAGAATCTGACCCAATCTCATTTTCCAAAAAAATTGACTTATTTGGTTTTTCCAACTTGCCACAGATATAGTTGCAATACAAAGCTCACTGTGGAATTTCGGCAAACTTTATTTTTTACTGAAATCACAAAAGAAAAATTCTTATTATTCTTATTATTTCTTCATTTGGGAGTGGTTTTGAATTTTTTTAGCGGTTGTATGGGGATCCGAAAATTCTGAAAAAATCGGGGGTACTTTGGGGGTAAAACGGAAGCCAACAAAAAATCACTAACTAAATCGGCAGGGTTCAGGGTTTTCACCGTCTGTGTCTACGTGTAATCCCTCATATACATTAGAGTGGCTTGGAGAAAAAAGTTTTTTATGTAACTCATGCATGAAAAGTGCTAGTATTCGTGCCTGCCGAGAGTGCGTAAAATGGCGCTTTGTAGCCATGAGTTTAATAAATTTCCAGCGAATGCGCTGATTGGCTGCTTTGCGTGCGATTTACTTTTGCGTGCGATTTCTGGAATTTATTTAACGTTGCTACGGCGACGGTGAAAGTGTCAACACAGCTGTGGTGTCAGCCGAGCGTTACGGATGTGTCGAGAAGAAAATTTGGTTAACCACTCGCCGCACTCGTACCACAGGGAGCACTCGCTTTCAGCTCGTGCTCCTGTGGTTTTCGTGCTGCTCGTGCGGCAGTTCACAACGTGCGTCCAAAGTTCGCTTTACGGCACTCGTATCGCAATGTACTATTCTGATTTCAATCAAAATACATTCACTGCAAAGTATCTTGCATCCGGCGAACTCACCCCAAAGATGTACCCGATCGGACCATTCTTAGGGGTCGCACAAGATTTTTCAACTTTTTCCATTTGATTAACATGGGAAGAACGTAAAGTTTCCATTCAAAAAATCGTAGCTCGGCCAATTTTATAGCTACGTTGATCCCGTAAGTTCCATTTGGAAGCTCTTTAAAAACCGCTCAAAATGGCATGCAGACCCTTGGAATCCAATTGCAATTTCCGTCGATAATTTCTTACGAAAAAAAAAAAATTATCGACCTTTGCCCTTTGTGCGTGAGATTTCTCCAATTCTGGCGATCGGTTTATGTTCTCTAGCGTCAACTGAAATGGACTACAATAATCTCTGACATTCGACAGGTCATACAAGATTCGGTAGTGAAGATGCAGCAACGCCGTCAACGCCTGACCCGATTCGGATGTCAATTACAATTTTTTGTTGCTGTCGTCGGTCCATCGTTCGATAACATTCGGTGATATTGTTTCGTGATATTGGACGACGAAACACGTTACGAGATCGAAAACCCATTGAGAGCTGTAGACGTCGTCTTAAAGTGCACGTATGCGCTTTCTACGATATACCTCGTCAGCAAACTAATCCGCATTTCACAGACGTCGAAATGCTGCTGAATGAGTTATGAAAGTGCAATGGCGTCTAAACGAGAAACAATTGTGTCAATAATATTTGTTTTACTTTACAGTTTGTACGTTGATGTAAATAATAAGCATATTATTATTTCTATGTAACTATGTATCGATCCTTCAAACGATCAAAGAACGATTTGTAGATCAAGAGGTGATTACACATAACACAAATCAACCTATAAAAAGTTATTAATGCATTACTTGTTTCGTAAATACAACCTATCCCGTTTTGTAATGGTATCCCGAGCTTGTGCTACCAGAACATATTTTTATTTGTTGCGCTCGCAAATCAGCATTCGTCATTACGACGAATAATTTGCTGCCGTGGCGCGATTTTTCGCTAATATAGCATCACGTTAAACGTTGTCTCAACAGATGGCGATGCCGTCGTGACGCGATTTTTTGCTGCGGTAACTTATGAAAAAACGTTGCCGTAACAAATATGATTCGCTGCCGTACCTGCATTCATTGCTGCAGAAACCAATCGTCAATTGTTCCTTCAGCTCATTTTGTCTGCTGTAGTAATGTAATTCTTTTGTTACGGTAGCAGATCACCGAGCAGTTATCGTAACGAATACTATTTGCTAACGCAGCAGATCAGCTGTGACAAAAGATCTTCTGTCGCCGTAACCTGAACGTATGCTGTCACTATATTAACATAGGAAATTTAATGCAGTGACTCAGGGTGAGTTGTCGCCACGTAAAAATTTCTCTCCGTGCATATACATATGAAGGAAAATTCAATAACATTCTATTTTCCAATGATCTCGAGCAAGAAAAATATTGGAAAAACCAAAAGACAAGGGGCCGTGAATATATCATAAATACATTCGGGGAATCGTAAGTTATTGGGAGAAATGTTAGAACCCCCTCTATTTCAGAATACTCGCCGACAATTTATTCCGACTAGTATTCTCGTAACCCCTCTGCGGTAATACTGTTGTAAAACTACTGGAAACTTAACACGTCTGATGGTTAACGCAGCAATCCCACTTTGTATCTGGTTTCGATTGCAACATCCAACGATTTATACGACGGCTATAAAACACGCTAGTGACCCCGTCGGTGGCTGTAAAAATACAAATTATCCGAAATAGCTTTTTCGATGAGTATTCGCTCTATACGGACGAATAATTCGTCAATGTGGTGAGTTATCTTATGTTGGTCTTTAGTTTTATTACTCTTACAAATGACCAACGATCTGCGGAACGCTTGATCTCTAAAGTAACAAATTCACACCTTTTAAGACACATTTTACGCGGTGTTATGTCAAAGAATGTGCGGCTGTAACGGACTGTCACGTTTTAAATGATTACTTTGTATCATGCCGTCGATCCTTGAAAAACGTGCTACAATCTTATTAATTATAATCTAAATTATAATTAATAAGACTCGTAAAACTCTCAATAACCGTATCGGATGCAGTCCAGAGTTTTACTGACATCTCGGGTTGAATAGAAATTATTATTTTGTCAAATAAGGACCGAAACATCGAATGGCGAATAGAAGATGACTCGTATCCTTCCCGTTTTACGGTGAAGGATAGAGAATGTTCATTCGATTGATCGAACTCGATGGAAGGAATGTAATATCGATAGAAAAATTTGGCAGGTGCAGCAGTCGATGACCAGAGGGCTCACGGGAATTCGGGGTTCTCATAATCTTAGACGTCTAAGATTAGGCGTCGGGACATATACATATACATACATATATATACGTATGTATACATCAGAGTTTCATGGACTGAATGCCTCGGGGTGGCGGTCAGACGATTTCGCCATTACTCTCAGCGTGAAGGGCCCAAATTACGGAGGCTTATAGTAGTGTGAATCAAATGAGCCGATAATGCTGGAACACACATATCTCCGAGCGTTACGGACGACAAGGTAGGAGGAACATAGTTGGGCCTGGCGGCCGTGGTGGAGGAACTACAACTGGAGCCTTGGTGCGGCGGTGGGAGAAATGTAGTTAGAGCTTTGCAGACGTAGTAGGGGAGAACTTAGTTGGGGCCTTGCGGCCGCCGCGCAGCCACCGACATCGAACGAGGGGTACCTTTCTATCGGCCTCTCTCGCTTTCACTCTGACTTATTGCGGAATGCTAATCGCTGAAGATTGCGTAGGTGGTCTGACGAGCCGTGCTCCAAGGGATTAGGACGTCCGAGTAACGGAGAAGACCGCACGGAGAGAAATTTTTACGTGGCGACAACTCACCCAGAGTCACTGCAGCAAATTTCCTATGTTAATATAGTGACAGCAAACGTTTAGGTTACGGCAATAGGAGATCTTTTGTTACAGCCGATCTGCTGCGTTAGCAGATAGTATTCGTTACGATAACTGCTGAATGATCTGCTACCGTAACGAAAGAATTACGTTACTACCGCAGACAAAATGTTCCGAAGTAACGATTGAGAATTGGTCACTGCGGCAATGAACGGAGGTACGGCAGCAACTCATATTCGTTACGGCAACGTCAATTCATAAGTTACAGCAGCAAAAGATCGCGTCACGACAGCATCGCCATTTGTTGAGACAACGTTTGGCATGATGCTATATTAGCGAAAAATCGCGTCAGGACTGCAACGCCATTTGTTGAGATAACGTCCGGCGTGATGTTATATTAGCGAAAAATCGCGCCACTGCAGCGAATTATTTGTCGCAATGACGAATGCTGATTTGTGAGCGTAACAAATAAAAATATATTGTGGTAACACAAGCTTGGGCTACAATTGCAAATCGGGATAGGTTTTATTGGGAAAACAAGCATGACTAATTTTTTATATATTGATGTGTATTTTCAGTAATCACCGCTTGATCTACAAATCGGTTTTTTTTTACGGTTATGGATCAATATATAGCTACATGAAAAAACAGTATGCTTATTATTTACATAAACTTACAAACTATAACGTAAAACTACATATTGCTCTCCGTTAGCCATAGTTCGAGCATAGAGAAGCAAGGGATCGAGCAATTTAGATGCCCTAACGCAGACCCTATCGACGCTGCTTACGAAAAGTAGCACGATTCAAATGTCATCGCGAAAACTAACACGTTTCGATATTCGCCGCGAACACTAGCATGTTTCGGCTTCGACCCCTAAAACTAGCAGGCCGAAACATGCTGGTTTTCGCGGCGAATATCGAAACGTGCTAGTTTTCGTGGCAAAAGCCGAAACGTGCTAGTTTTCGCGGTGATGCCAAACGTGCTTGTTTTCGTAAGAAATCTGAAACATGCTAGTTTTCGTAAGCAGCGTCGCTATTATCACTGTGCTCAACTTGGTAACCAAGCAAGCGATCATTCGAACCTAAAGTACTTAAATTCTTGCAAATCAATAAAGGGCAGTTTGGCATATCATTAAAAACTAAAATATTTACGATTCCTCCGAACACTGGGACTAAATCTTTCGCGCCGATAATTAATATCATATTTGGTTCAAACTTTGTACCATTATGTTCAACCCAATTTGTCATAAAACATTTCTATTTGGAACTCAGCTCAGAGGGAAAAGTATGGTAAAAATCTACGGACGTATCCCATCCTACCGATTCGGCGGGACCAAGTACCATAGCTGGCAATATATTCTGATTTGCCGAAAATCTATGGCAGATTGGGATCTGATGTTTTATAGCTATCGAACGGCAAATATTAACGCGCGACATGTTTACAGTGGCAGAGCCTGTTAAATTACGGTGCTTCGCTTCCGGGTGTATCAACGATAAATTTGCCAACGGGCCGCTTTGTAAATATATTTCGGGGCTATGCTCCCAGATATGAAACTTCGGTTTCGAATTTTCACCGCTCAATTCGGGAAATAACTGGCGATGTTCTTTAATTGAAATTCGAAGAGACGAAGCCATATTCTTCGGCAACTTTTTGGCGAGAGCAATATCAAGCATCTGACGCAGTAAAATATATAGTTTTCAGAAGGGATTTAAAGCACAAACCAAAGCGTCCATCATCACTCCAAAGAGTCTAACGCAGCACAACATTTCGGATGCCGTCATTTTTAATTTTTTTTTCTTCAAAAAATCATTTTTAATCAAAGGTGGTTTATTCGAACTATCGATTGGACCGTACTGGAACATTAGAATTCTACTATTCAAAGATTTAAGTTTGAATTCTTAATGTTTGCCCATCGTGAGACCGCTAATAATAACTATCATGCCATAATGACATATCCCTTCTCGCAAGTCGTGCATTTCATCGACTGCGCTATTTGTGCACACGTTAAAAGAGGGAATCTGATTTAGGGTACTTAGTGCTTTGATACCAGTTCCATTCGGATCATTATTCGTTAAGTCACCTTCGTAATTCAGCGGATTCCGTAATAATTCTGGTGATATACACGTTGCGCTATGCGTATCGGTTTTTTTCATTTTACAAAATCTGCAAAAATATGTGGCGGAAAACCATTCGACAAAGTCAGAATGCCGTTCATGCCAAGATTGTCGCCCAAAATTGAGCCAGTCACAAAAAAAAAGTATTTTGAACATTGTGAGCTGTTTATTGTGCGATCTTCATTTTCCAAAAATATCAATTCTTGGACCATCAGCCTAAGAACGTTTGAATATGAGTGTTACACTGAAATTCGAGTGTTACACTGGAATTTCGAGTGTTTACGCTACACTTGATCGAGTGTAGTGTAATTTCGTATACTCGATCCAGTGTTACACTGGGATTCGAGTGTTACACTGGAATTTCGAGTGTTTACGCTACACTTGATCGAGTGTTGTATAATTTCACATACTCGATCCAGTGTTACACTGGAATTCGAGTGTTACGCTTGAATATGAGTGTTACACTGAAGCTTGAGTGTTACACTGGAATTTGAGTATTAGACCAAAATCCGATATACCTACACCGGAATTCCAGTGTTTCACTCAACTTCAAGTATAACACTGCGATTTCAGTGTTACAGTCGAATTCTATTCTTCAACTAGAATGAAACCGTTACACTGGAAACAAACATCGCATCGGAGTTTAAATTTCCTACTTAAATCCAAGCGTGTGACAAAATATAATGCCTTAAAATTTAGTTTTACACTTGTTCATAAATTAAATTGTTGACTTATGTGTAACGCATTTGAGCTTTGTGAAGAAGAAAATTGAGTCTCATCCTGAAATTTCTTTAGCAATAATTGTCACTATTAATAAATTTGTTTAACAATAAATTGATCAACAAAGAATGCGAATAAAAGTGTCGATTGATCATCTTATCGTAATAAATAAGCGAATAAGTGTTTAAGCACATGCGAATAAACGTAAAATAGATTGTATTATCCATTATAAATAATAAAATTTTTCATAGAATAACTTGATGATAAATGTGTATAGATAAATATCTATGTAATAAATGTGTATAATTAATTATCGAGTGAAAATACTTGACACTGGAATAAAACACTCAAGTTCCAATAAAAACACCTTCTCGAGTGTGGACACTTGACACGGAAATGAAGCACTGAACTTTCAGTGTAAACACTTGAAAATCCAGTGTTTACGCTTGCACTCGAGTGTTGACGCTCAAGGTTCTGTGTAGACACTCGAAAATCCAGCGTTTACGCTCGGGGTCCAGTGTAAACACTTGAAAATCCAGTGTTTATGCTCGCACTCGAGTGTAAGCACTCGAAATTCCAGTGTTTTTTTTTATACGGGGAACGGCACGAAGGAGGGAGCGATGCGACGGAAGCATATATTGCTCCGAGCTTACCACTGTAAGGCCCTGAAGAGTTATTAACTTCGACGTCGTCGTACGAAATAAATAGCGGTAAAACAATATCGTCTTTTTTGTACCCAGAAATCTTTCCCGACCATAGGTCGCCCTGTATAAAATTCTCCAATAACTTCGAATTGGGATCAAGGCTATTCATGTACGCTAGAGTGTCATGTAAAGCATTAGGCAGCTCGACATTTTTTTTCAAAACCTTTCTTAATAGCACGAGTTGACCTGTCACTCTAACATCGACTTCATAAACTCCACTACAGGTTTCCGTAGGGGCTTTTGTGTGACCAATGGCATAGGGTATTGGTTCTATGTGGTTTCCGACCGTTTGAAATCCGTAAACCTGCGATGCTCCGTCCTAAAATGGCCGAAAGGATTACTGAATTTACCAAACATCGATTCTATATCAGTAACGGATTCTTCATACGCTTTAGACTCGAGTAACGTGTGCATTACTTTAGTTCTTATTATGCTCATGAAACTACCGTCATAAAGGCATCCTAAGTCGTCTCTTATTGTTTGTATTAAATTTCGGGCAAGACGCCAATTAGCAGATAATTTGCCGACAAACTGATCTGCGCTAACTTGTAACGCCGATAAAAAATCTTGTGGCAAAATATTCGGTAAATCTGGGGTTTCTGGACCATCGACGAGTATATCTACAGCTGGATCGATAAAAATAAAGTAAAGAATAATAACAATAATAGTAATAATAAAAGAAAGCAATTTTAAGAATTAACCGTTGAAGTTATAAAGAAACAAATAATAAATATTAATACTAATAAAATAATTAAATTTACAAATTAACAATTACAATAAAAAAATTAAACAATGATGAATAATAATGATAATAACACAAAATAATTTTTTTAATTGTGTGAATTTAAAAAAAAAAAAAAAAGTTTCCCCACACGGGGAATCGAACCCACGACCCCCGTACTATGAATCCGAGCTCTTACCGCTGCGCCAACACCAGCTATTGAGAATCCTGCTCACATAGCAGGCTCATGGGTTACCGGTCGCTTGCCGGTCCGCGCCAAAAATGTTTTATCTCATTAACGCTTGGCCATCTGGCCCTCCCGCTTGCGTCACTTTCATTTATAGTCAAGCCCTACGTATACTGTAAATTTGGGCCAAATCGGTGATGACGAGTTGACAGGTTACCCTTGTTAGCTCTGCGCCACGCTGCCGTTGAAACTTAGCTAACGTAAAATGGATATCGCCACACCTGCAATTTTTATTAATTAATTTCTCGGAAACGGCTGAGAAGCGCATCTTACTACTTGCACCTGTTTTACTCCTGGTCATACCCTACACGTGTACTAAAGATGGATCGAATCAGTGTTCCATGCATCGTATCCTCCCCTTGTAAGAACTTATTCGCGCGCGACTTGAAAGCTTGATAGAGCTATATAGAGCTTGTATATGAGCTAGAGTTGATATATCGTTCCTATTCTTATCGCAATTGTTTTTCACCTAGACGCCATTGCACTTCGACGTCGGTGAAATGCGTATCCGTTCCCTGACGAGGTACATCGTAGATCCCCCACTAAATGAATTGCCAGACGTGTGCAGCTTCGGCGGGGTACTGTGCGTCAAGCGCATATATGCACTTGGAGACGACGTCCACAGCTTATAATGGGGTTCTAACTTCGAAGCGTGTTTTGTCCTCCAATATCACGAAACTGTGCAAGATATTGTCAAACGATGGACCGACGACAGCAACTAACGGATGTAATTGGCAACCGAATCGGATTATCGACGTTGTTCCAGCTTCACTACCAAATCTCTGAGTGAAATGTCAGAGATTATTATGGTTTATTTTAGTTTGAGCTAAAGAATACAAACTGCTTTATAACAGTCAATTCATTACTGTGGTAATCCAAAATGTACCTCGGTAAGATTTAGAGATATTGGAAATATGACGGTCAATATTTTGAATTATTATTTAAATATATGAATTAAAAATAAATACCTGACGATATCGGGAGAATCTTCCATACGTTATGAAAACGATCAATTCATTAAGTTTAATTAACTAGACCTTGAAATGAGAAAATTCATTTGATCTAAATACTCCACCGGTTATTCAGATATGTTAATTGTTCTACAAATACTGAGCAGACTTATATAGAAGACGAAATGCCACTGTATTCTTTGAAATAACGGTATCTACTTACGGAGAATAGATACAAAACAAACCTAATTATGAAAAAAAGAAACTTACTTTAACGTGGAGGATGAAAGCTTCCTTGATTTCCGATTTTGATGGGCGCCATTCTCTACCCGTACGATTCGTGCTTTCGTGCACTGACCACATGAAAGATACGGCTGAGATTCAGTAATAAATAGTTGTCTTTCGCAGCTGTGAATGGATATTACACTCGAATATTCCGTTTTACATCGTTGTATTAATAAACTCTGTTCTCACAAAACACTTACTCGGAACGTGGATTGAGTCGATCGAAACGCTACAAGCTTTCGGCTGTTCCTGTATTAGCAGGTTTCGCAACACCGGCCACGCTACAAAAAAAGCTTGCGATTCTTCCGGGTATAGCGAGTCGAAGTCAATTTCCAGCTGCAATAATAATTTATTATGATGTATTATATTTTTTTAACAAAAACCATAGTGCAATATTGCCAGCCAAATTCATTCTCTATTTACTAGCATATATCCTCTCGGATCTTTGAATGCAGGGTATCGGTTGAGGAGATTATCAATGAACGAAATCCGATTTCACCAATAGAAAGGTTTGAGGAAAACTTGCAAAAAAATAAGAAATTTGCTGCAGTGACTCAAGGTGAGTTGTCGCCACGTAAAAATTTCGGTCCCCGAGGTTTAAACAATGTTACAACCTACTCCAAACGAGTCTCACTTTTAAACCTAAATTGTCTATCGGGTGTTCGTAATAAAATGAACAAATATGTACATGAATACATCGCGAAATTTATGTGAAATCAATCTATACATGGATGACAATCGAAAATAAGCTGTAATCGTAACGAAGTGAAAAATTGAATGCAGTCAAAAAAGTACTACGTAGTAAATCCACACTCACGATGGCTTCCCAACGCAATGTAAAAAAAAACGAACACAGCGTTGTCATACTCACAACTGGCGCAAAAACGAAGTGCGCAGAGGTATGAAGCTCATTACCTCGTTGAAACCATAAATTTGTCTTTTTTCGTTAGGAAGATATACTTACTGCTCCACCTGTCCCACTCATTTCTGACTCCGGTCTCCTCTGATATATACGGACGGCACGAGCCAATTTCGTGAATCTTTCGTACAGCGAACGAGACTAAGCAACTCGTGCGGTACCAAGCCGATGGAATGAGATCGGTGGTAACTCATCTATAACCACAACGGTTTTTCATTACACCTATCCGTGCGGCCGTCCAACAACTGAAAACCCAGCCAGTGTTACAGCATCGTAGAAACGCCATACCTGGCAGACAACTGGCGTAAATTTTCAGTGAATAACGAGCCGGCGCATAGTAGCACGTTGTATATGCCTATATGCTTCGCTCGGGGGCATCGATTCACTCTACAACCGCGTCTCAACGTCATCTTGAACGTAGAACATACCAGACAATAAAATTTCGCTTTCCAGCCTTCGACGGGAGTACAGTTCGATCCGGCGGATCGTTCCTGTAACGACGATACATTTTTATTGCGTTCAACATGGCGATGAAAAATTCTTTTTTTTTTCTTAAAGGGGAAATTCAAAATTTGTTCGAAAAAACGGAAAAAGAAAGGTACTTCTACTGATTTCCTCACCTTTCCCATTGAATTCTTCAACGTGCGGTAAAATAAATTGTCTCGAAAAATAAAATTTCGGAAAATCATAAAATTCGTTAAATTCCTCATACCGCATGATGGCCGAAATTTCAATAACAAATCAAGTACTGCAAAATATAATTCGCACGGCATTTTAACACCTGGACAACAATAAAAATGCTAGTTACGGATAGCATGGACCCAAATCCACCAATGCCACCCCCCCCCCCCGCCATCACCAGGTTCTATTTAACTTGCCAAAGTCTGATTTATCGATCGATAATGCTATCTTATTGTTTGACATGCTAAAAAGAATACACATAGATATATTATAAACACATATTGTTCTCCAATCATTAACTGTTGACCTTTGTGTAATCATAACGATTTTTTTTTCGCAGTTCGGGGTTGAGGATATTTTTAGGCCGGAGAACTTATGCATTATGAACAGGTAGAGTATCCGCGGGACTCTCGTAGCGTTTCGAAAGCTTTCGCGTTTTCATAACCAGAAGGGTCAACGCGTTTTCACTGTTCGAGTCACCGCGCCGAAGCTAACCGAGTGCCGAGAGGTTCGACAGATATACAAGCACGAGTACAAGAAGCAACTAACTTGGCTCGGTCGTGAGCTACTCGTAGGCACTCGACTGCTCCGGGTGCCGCTGTTCTTCCGTGTAAGGCATCGCGGCCTCCGGTAACATCGTAAACTTACCGCAAACGTCTTTATAATAATCACTTTACTTCCTCGAGAGACGCCGAGACAGGAGGTGTGCTCACTCACAACAAAGCGACCCCGACGTTCGACCCGACCAACCAATATATATACGCGACGCTAATCGCTATTCAATTAAAAGCTGGGATTTTTGTTATAATTTTTTTCAACGAATTACCATAATGCGTTTCGAAAAATAATTCTATTATTAGCAAGTGTCTGGGTTTTTCAATGAGGACTGGTTTTTTTTTCGGTAGCATCGATTTAACGCTCGTAAGCGAATTTGCATTAGGACGAATCAATGAAACATTTTTTCTCATTGTGATTCTTGTTCATGAAATATATATTATTCTCTTCACTTGTTTAAAAAAATTATTTTTTTTTTCGGCGATTATATATTACGAACACGGAAAGCGGGGAATCTATGGAGAGCAATTTAGACCAATGGAAATTTTATTATGAGAAATCCTATCAATGTTGGAGCATCGAAGTGGTTTTGTGTTTTTGTGTTGTCCAGTCAAATACTTCAAAAGTGGACGGTCTCTAGCGGTAATCCGCTTTTAACCGAAGGTAGGGGACTGGATACTGAAAGATACCCCGTTGGAATTTTTGATCTGCATCATCAGGAAGGTTTAAAAAAAGGGGGTTGGAAACGTTGGAATCATCATATTTCGAGAACTAATGTCTGTATCGAAAAATGTTTCAAACAAAAATTGTTTCAAATTGAAGAATGCACAAAAAGTTTAATCAAGCCTAACCCCGTATTTGTGCTAATAAGGGCGCAGGAACGATACGAGCATTCTGCCACTTTTTGCGCTTTCAACCCCCTTTTTTAAACTTTCCTGATGATGAAGATCAAAAATTCCAACGGGGTATCTTTCAGTAGTCAGTCCCCCTACCTTCGCTTAAAAAAGCGGATTACCGCCAGAGACCGTCCACTTTTGGAGTATTTCACTGGACCACCCGAGTCGAAATTTTCACTCCTACCCTCAGCCTAGTTCATCTCGAATTCCGACGCTTCGTCTGTGGAGTGGACGATAGTGACGGAGGGTAGCGCGCGGCAAAATTGTATAGAAGCTACAGCCTACTTTCACTCCACAAATGGCAGAAAGTGAACATTTAGGCTTGATTAGGCGTTTGGAGGGTAACACATACTCCACTCACCAGCCTCGGCCAGCCTCCCTACAGCCGCGCCGCTAGCCTGGCCCAGCCTACCGTCCAGCCGCCGCTAGCCTTCGCCAGCCTGCCATATAGATATTAGAAGCTGACGAATGAATAACAAATAGGGAAATCGATTATATATTAATTATAACAAATAATAAATTAAAGGATATACATTTTTACACAAAGTGAAATTAATCGAATAAATTGACATCAAAAAAAAAAAATCGCCCAAGAATTCGTTATATTCTCTCCGTAGAATCGTCGTTGCGGGGTTTGAACTGATGACCTACGGAACCTGCCTACCTACCTAATCTATCTACCTACCTCGCTAACCACTACGCTATTCTGACATTCGTAAGTTGGTCTACTTTTGATACTTTTGATCCATAATACGTTCATCTAAGATGGCGGTCACAAGAATTTTTATTCTATCACTCAGTCATCGCAATGGGCAGGTCGTGTTATGGATATGTATATGTGTATATTTAAATGTATACCATGTATATGTATAAGTATATGGGTAGGTATACGCATTAAGGTGGTTTCCGGAGAAAAACATTTTACTACTTTTTTAACGTATCTCCGGAGAACCCGTAAAAATCGTGCGATCGGGCTTATCTTTCTACACGATTCTAAGGAAGCAGGATACCTCAAGATCCGCGACCGCAGCGAAAATTTGACTATTTTTTCTTTACACGAAACATTGTAATATGTATATGTTTTCACACAATATGTGGAAGCAATTCCACGATTCACATGATGAATTATGAAAATGTTTCGAACACAGCCTGGATGTAATTTAGATGGGACCAGTTGCCACCAACATTCGATATACCGTGAAAAATAAATTTTCAGTAAATAATAAAACTTCGTTCATAGAATTTTATTGAAAACATTATTAGAGAAGTGAAGTTTGCAATAAATTATCAATAAGTTATTTTGGAATATCGTGGTATAACCGTCAAGTAGCAAAGAGGGTCGGGGTGTCTGTCCTGACGGTGTAAGTCCCCAGAACGTATAAGTAAGTATGGTAGCGTAGCTCTTTCGTTTTGAAGAACTATTGATTAAAACAAAGAAACACCAAATTCAAACCATTATTTCAGAAAAAATACATAAATTTTGAACCGTTTGACAAAAAATGGAAAAAAATCATCAATTTTTCTTTCAGTTAAAACAAAAACATATAAAAATATCAGCAGGATATGTAGTATAATGTAGTATAGATATGACACTAATTTGGTATGGAATGAACTCTTCTAAATCACTGCCTTGATGTGTTTGCATCATCCGTCACATCAATTTTTTTTACTGCATGTAAAATGATAAAACATTCAAAACTATCCACCTTATTCGCCGCATTATTTATTATAGTTTTATCCTACATATCAATTGGCAAGTGGACATCGGCACTTTCAATTTCAATCATAGCGGGCGAACAAATTGCCGTTTTTCACTGGCATTAATTAAATATTACTGACCTACCCTGCAAAAGTTTTACGCAAGGTATCTGTCTGTTTGCGTAGCTTATGTAGGGTGGCCGGATTAGAAGAGATTGAGGAGCGTGGACGCGGCTGGGTCTGGTCACGTAGGCTAAGCAGGCTGCTGGAGAGTATACGAATAGGCCAAGGTAGACTGTGGTGGGGTCATGTAGGCTAAGCAGGCTGGTGGAGAGTATGCGAATAGGCCGAGGTAGACTGTGTGAGGGTCGCGCAGGGTCGCGGGAGTGGAGACGGAGTCGCGGAGAGTGGAGACGGAATTGTGGAGGGTGTAAGAACCGGCGCAAGCGATGGCTCATTTCGCAAGTAGGGTAGCAGTAGGCTGGACGGAGGGTAGGACAGTCGTCGGCACCTTGAAGATCAAAGGATTTGGCAGTAAGGAGGCCGGGTGACGGCTAGAAATTTCGACTCGGGCAGTAGTTTTATTCGCTCCGATTGTGCGAACAGAATACGCGTCACAAAAAGTCGATTCCTTTTGGGTTTTTTTTTTCGTGTAAGGGATAATTAATTTGCAAGGGACATTTGCCAAGGTCAGCTAAGTATACCGACGGATATCAAGATCAGTACCGCAGAACCCGAACGTTTCAACAGGCGCGGAGCAATTAGCTACGCATTAATCGACCGGATGATCGCTGAAGATGCATACGAGGAACACGAGCTCGAAGTGGGATTGGATGCAAAGTACCTCGGGGATCGATAATCCGATAGATTGCGTAATTTGCGAGAATCATTGAACCGCAATCGATTCGCGACGCCGCTGTTTGGTTGTGAAAATAAAAGAAGCATCCTGCGGTATAACACGTTTAATTGCGAAAAGGTTCCGCCGAACTTGAATCAACGTTCGACTCCCACGGACCTTACAAACATGTATATATGTACTCACATTGAAAATAAAATCGAATTACAAATGCTGACTATCGCCGTGCTCATGGATAATGCAAGAGATTTGTTTGAAATAGCTTTTTTTGTTTTCAGCGTCGGTGGTCGACGGGAGTGATAGAAGCTTTTCAAATTTGGCAATCTCATTAACGGAACCGTGTCGCCTGAAGTTAAAAAATAAATAAAACGAAGATAAACGGCCAGTACGAAGCATTCCACGATAATTTCAGCATATCAGTTTTACATCGTGCTGAGGATCTTTCCTGCATATATGTGCGGTTTGGAGGGAAAAGCGAATGAGCCCATTTTTTTCGAGAAATTGGATTAAGTAGTTTTCTTGTAAACGACGTATTGAGATAGAGGGGGGGGGGGGGGTATATTTACTTAGGGACAAATGAATAAGGATAACGGTTTTTTTTCTTAGTTTACATTTTTTATTAATAAGTTAGAAACTATTTCAATCTCACTTTGAATACTATCAAACACTAAGGGTAACCTGATAATTCTTATGTTCCAAACCGATTTGTCTGCTGTAATAAAGCTTTCGCAGTGTAGAATCTTTACGTCTCGAAAACCCCTTTTGTGGACGCATTCGGTTTTGCCTCCAAACCACAGATATATGGGTATTTATGAAGTGACTGTTCAAAAATGGAGGGACGAATGCATATTTTTGAAATCGCATTCGCCAAATAAGCCAGGAATATATTCTATCGACGTGGCATGTGAGTAGATCCACCGAAAAATAATATTTTCCTAAATTTTTAACACTAAGCTGTTAGGCTATATGATTTCAACGAATATCTGAGTTTCGAATTAAAAGCAAAAAAATTATGCCGAGCAGGGAAAAGATATTTGAAACATCGAGAAAAGTTATTTCAACAAATCTCGAATTCTTCGAAAACGTGGTTTTCCCGCTTGGAGCAAAAAAGCTATGTTTTTCAATATTTATGATAGGGCAAGCCGGTGTAAAATTCAAAAACAAATCGATTTTTTCCTTGCATATTTCGAAAGATACATGTATCGGGAATATTGCATTTTTTATTCTCTCGTTTTATGAATAATCCATGATCCAACCTTCACACGCGGTCGTCTTAAAATGGCATTTTTCAACCTAGTCGACACTAAATTGAAGACACTCTGCATTCTATCAATATAATCAAGGCCTTATTTTGTTCAGAAAACCTGTCTTCGTGTCATCTAATTTTGATTTCTTTTATAACGCTTCCTCCAGTATTTAAACACGGTTAAAAGCCTAAAAAAAAATTGACGGTCTACTAAGGTAAACGGCCCAGTTTCTGACCCTGTCCTGGATTGTGACCCCGACGGCAAAGTTTTAACTGCCATAAATACAGTTTTTGTCGAATAATAATTAAATTATCGGCTAACTAAAGAGCGTTTTTCACTTTTAATTATTGGACAAACACACTTTCTTTATGAAATATTTTATAATAGTAATTGACCAGTGAACAGTGTAACACGCGTCTCAGTGGCTCTGCAGCGGCCGTGCTAGACGCTGATACCAAGTGCGGCGACCTACGAAAAACGAAAAATTTGTTCGTACTGTAAGTATAAAACGACATAAAAATAGTATCGACATATTCAGCATGAACCACACTGTATATGAGATAAAAAATAATTTAACTTTTGGTTATATATTTGGTTAAATCCGTAGTGTCAATAACTACGTCACATAATTTAGGTTACGTTGCAGTTGTTGACCCTCGACTTGTCACCTGCGAATAGCCTTTTCAATAAGAAAGTGAAATATGTATTATTGTGTCCTTTATTTTACATATTTGGGTGTAAAGAAAAAACGGTTTCGAAAGTAATTTTTGTAACGATTTTTTGCTTTTAATTTTAATTTTTTTTACATAAGTATGTACAGAAAATAAAATAGTTGTGCACTGATTCAATGTTTTTTGCTGTTTATACTCGTTTATATATATGAGTGTCCGTGAAATGACATATATTTCAATTTAACGTTTTCATGGGGATATTCGGAAGGGTCAGAAAGTGAGTACGCATAGGTGTCATGAATTGCGCCAAGGGGGTCATAAATCGGGTACACGTGGGTGTCACAAACTACGACATGGATGTTTCTCTAGTGTCAGAAACCCCGGCAGCAGAGAAGCGATATTAAAACAACTATTATATTAATGAATATTAATTATTTCACTTGTTTCATAGGTAAATCTTATTCAGGAGGCCTTAACGCACGTGTTAAAACCTTTACTTATCATTTGAGCTATATCACGCGTCAATGAATAGTCAAAATCCGACACCGCTCCTCTTAAAGTGTTAGTAACTGGGCCGTTTACCTTATTTTGTTTTTTCTAAGCTTAAAGTTTTCCTTCACATGGTGCCCGATACGAAGATTGTATATCATGCTTAAATTGCATTGCGTATATACCGTATGGGCCCAGTACTGTTGACCAGGTGGAGACATTATGGTAATTATGCAGTTGTGCGGCTTTTCCGAATTGTAAAGTTATTCAAAATTTTCTTTTTCGAGGAGATCAGAAAATGTTTTCCGAAATATTTTTTTTACCTTACCTTACCTTTATTACCTTTTTTTTTCATCTTCTACTTATGCGTACAAACTGTGGTAAATATTTCAAAGAGATACCACGATAACATTCTTTTTCAAAAAGGGCAAAAATGCTTTTAGTGTCCAACTCGTTACAGTTGCTCAACCCTTCAATAAAACATTGAAAATCAAGCTTTTCGTGAGTTGACTAAAAAATGTACGATTTGTTCCTGGTGCCTGCAAAGAATATGTCTTTGATTGTCATCTAGGCCCGCGACCCTAAAATCAACCGATCAATCGTACATACGTGGTACTTCTAAATTCTCTTCACTAACGGACGGACAAAGGCCCTGAGAAAATTTTTTGCGCGCAAACAGACACGGGATTTCCGTACATTCTGGTCAGAGCTTATGCTCGGTCGAGTGACTGACGTAGCAGCAGCAGCAACGTCAACATCAGCAACACCTGTAACACCAGCACCAGTGGATCGAGAGGTAGTATCCTACCGTATACGTACGTAATAGTCGAAGAGAAAGTGTATTATTTTGGTTCGCCGTGTGTACTACACGCATGCTATACTTCCTCAAGTACTTTTCGAGTACATATATCTAAGTTTGCGGACAACCCGAACGTATCGCTCCGACTCGGTGCTCAGAATTCGCGAGCGAAATGGTTACGATAAATCTTCATGAGACAGACATCGTTGCGCGGTTAAAAAAAGTTTGTTATTTTGTCGTCGCTACTCTCAGCCAGGGATGGGCGTTCATTCAACGAAAATGTATTCGAAATACTTTCTCAAACAAATACCTATGATTAACCCTAGATTGGGTAACATAGCTGGCTCATACGTCATTGGGTAACTGGGGTCTTTTAAGACCCGAGACTTGAGTCGCGTGGGATGATGGCTCAAATTCGGTTAGGACAACTTTTAAACAGTGCAATCTCTTCGTTTTTTTAATAAGGAAGGCAGTGGTACCAATCATTTGTTGTTAACTTCGGAAACATATGGACGAAGTTGTCTAAATCGAAAAAAAACCTAAGAATTACGCGAATTCGACTTTTTTCATAGAACTTACTGTAGTATTCCAACAATGCTAGCGATCCTAAAAAATTCCAACGGAATTTAAGAGATAAATAGTCACACTTTAAAAGTATCTGACCGAATTTTCTTTAAAAAAAAAAAAATATAATTATTCAAACGTATGAAAAAGAAGAAATTACAAGAATCTGACGACTGACAAAGATCATTAAAAATTACTAGTATAATTGATTACTTCGATTAAAATTTATTATAAATGTTTGAAAATATGTTTAATTATACGAAAATTACATTATACGTCTAATGTGAGGAACAAATCTCTCACTGGATATTGGTTCAACTTTCATGTTTTTGATGATGCATGAAAAGTCATCGGATCGAATTGTTTGCCATTGTTAAAAAAAACTTTTGATCGTGATTTGTGTAAAAAAAATTTAAAAAAAAAAAAAAAAAAAAGTCAAAAATTTTTTTAAACGAAATATGTTTTTACATTCGAACTGCAAAATTCACGTTCGAAACGTTCAAATGAAATTATTTCACGAAAAAACACTTTTACCAAAAAAATTCTCTGACGTTATTGGGTAACTGGGGTCTTAAGAGACCCCATCCGGTCTTCTTTATTGTTCACAGTACACCCAGAGCACTAATTTCGTTGCTCACCGACCGAAAGCGACAGTCGGACACTCGAAGTAAATTATGGCTAAGGTCCCAGACCGATTAGGAATCCGGCTGAGCTGAGGGCGTAGTTTGAATGTCGAGTGGGGCCCCGCAAGACCCCAGTTACCCAATCTAGGGTTAATTAACATGCAGCAATCGATATTTTAACATTTCTCCAATAACGTTATTTCCAATTTCGGTATTTCCAGAGGTATTATTATTAAAGCGTACACGAGGAATTGGTATATAAAATTAGATATTTTTATTATTGTACAGGTGAATCACATGTGCTGGGATGATAATTATCGTAAAAACAAGGGAAACAGTAATTGTGTCGGCACCTTGCACACGTTACAAAAGCCGCATTTCCACAGCTACATGGTTTTTTTAAATTATCCACAGAAAAACAAGCTTGATTTACATTCATAAAAGTTTCTCTGTCGTCGCAGAGTTTGGCAGCGAACCACGCGTAATGCAACATGTCGCGGAATATTGGCGAGGATAGCTGGTGATGCAGGATGGAATGTATTTTGATGCAGTCTTCTCGGGATGTGATTTCTCGTTCTCTCTCGATGAGATAAGAGCAGTTTTGAATCTTCCTGATAAAATTCTTTACCTGACGATAAAAATACACGTCGCAGGGTTGCACTAGAGGAGTGCATTTCGGGAGAATCACTTTAATACTGCACGTTGGCAATCCATTTTCATCTTGGAAAATGTCGTCGTATCATTGTGGACTTGTTTGTCCTCTCCACGAGTCAATCAACCAAAGAAATTCGTTTTCCTGCACGTAGGGCTTCATTACATCAGTTAAAAAATTTTTGTACAAAGCTGTTGAAAGTTTGCCGGATTTTGAACTAGTAGTGACAACATTACTATATTTTTTCGCGTTCTCATCCGCCGATTTTTTAACCCTCGGTCCAAAAGAGCCAATAACAGAAAGTAATTTTTTTGATTGTGAATTAAAAAAAAAAAAAAAAAGTTTCCCCACACGGGGAATCGAACCCACGACCCCCGTACTATGAATCCGAGCTTTTTCCGCTGCGCCAACACCAGCTATTAAAAATCCTGCTCACATAGCAGGCTCATGAGTTCGCGGTCGCTTGCCGGTCCGCGCCAAAAATATTTTATCTCATTAACGCTTGGCCATCTGTCCCTCCCGCTTGCGTCACTTTCATTTATAGTCAAGCCCTACATATACTGTAAATTTGGGCCAAATCGGTGATGACGAGTTGACAGGGTCCCCTTGTGAGACTATGCCCTAAAAACCGGTACACTAGTAGGTTATAAGCTCACCAAGTACCGCTGGTTTTGTTAGTAAACAACACTCGTAGGAGCTCGTCGAAATTTTGAAAAGGCACGAGTGACCCACCCTTTACCCTTTACGTTGGCGAAAAATGGAAATTAAATAAAATTCTTTTTTCGAAATTCTGATGTTTTTTTGTTATGAATCGGTGGATTAAACTTACCTGATAGTTTTTTAAGATAAATTTTAATCGAAATTCGAGTTTCTGACATTTTTTTTCTAAATTTTAATGTTTTCCGACTCTAAATTGATAAATTAAAGTTAACCAAAAGTTCTTTAAAGTGGAAATTTGAATTCTATTATATAGGGAAGATAATGTAGCAACAAGCAGGCGTTGAGATTGGTCGCATACTACGTCCACGCGATAATGGAGTTGATTATGGTGGTAGACCAAGTGACTTAGTAGGATTACATGGAGGATCAGGAATCCAGCGAGACTGAAGTTTTCTGTCATGAAAGAGAATCATAAAATATATAATAAATAAAATAATCAAATAAAAATTATGTACTTTATTTGCAAATTATATCTATTTACGTACTTTGGAGAAACTCGATTTTTATCCTCAAAACTTAAGCATTTTTCTTGTTCATACAGAATCTAAGTATTTTTTTCCTCAAAGTCCTATTTTTAAGCTTCAATTTGCCGTTTGATTTTTGAGAAAATATTAATTACATCCAAAGTGATGATATTTTAAACAGAACGGTGCATTCTTCACTTTTTCTTTGTTTATTTGATTATATTGTTCAAACAAATGATCAAATCAGCAATATAGTGATTGGTCCTTATACTAGAACAGTTGAAGAGATTTCATGAATTTTTCAGGATTTTTTAGAGCACTTTAGAGCATTTTTCAAAGCGCCGGACACGAGTGACCCACCTTTACCCTTTATAGGTGCCGAAAAATATGTTACCTTTTAAGTGTTAAAATTCGGCACGAAGGAAAATTTCATAGCAAAAGTAAAGAAAAAAAATTGAAAATCATACTTTACTTATTTTATGAATAACAATTATTATTTATTGTTGTTTCCATACTGATGACTAAAACCTCTAGGGTACTTTCGATTAACCTGGAATCTTGAGAGGTGGCACCAAAAAAGGTTTCATAGCACGAGCACAGAGAAAAATCCGGAAATCATAAATATTATTCCGTTCAGAATGGCAAACTGTAAAGCGATCGTATGCAAAAAAATAAAAGAACATGACAATGCGCCGACAGCGAACGTTTTGTTATTATTTATTTTTATTTCAAGAATAAACATTGTCATTAATCCAAAAGGCTTGATATTCACGGAAGGAAGATTCTCGGTTCTGTAATCGTTAAAAAACATCAAACAATCTCATCTCAAACGCTGTGATAAAATCAACGCTTCGATTATGGACATATAAACGCGTGACTCGAGTTTCGAATCCACTCGAGTGAGAACTTTCACCGATCAGATGTAGGAATCGTATATATGTGCGACTATCGTGAATATAATTCATATTTACGACTGTTTTGAGCGGACGCAACGACTATGTTCAAAATGAAAATTCTTTTTGATTCCGCATTAATTCCTCGTGATAATCATCAAGTCTGTCAACGAAGGCGAGCCGAAAACCTCGTTAATGAACGAACCTTTCATATTCTATATTTCAGTTTCGAAGCTAATTAAATTTTTTCAATCCGACGCGCATTTCTGTATACATCAAAGCCGGAGCTCCCTTGAGAGGCTGCATGGACCTAGAGACAAAAAAAATGACGCAACAATTTAAGAAAAAACGAAACAAACAAAAAAAATATTTTCAGTGAAACTTTTCTCCAATTTGCAAATCTATAAACCTGTTTTGAGCTACGTACTTCTATTTGTGTCCAGTAAAGTATTTATAAGTGAGTAGCTCGTTAAATAACATCTTCTCTTTGAAAATAATTTTTTTAATATAGACAAATATTAACCCTTCGAAACTACACTCGCTTCATGGGACACCAATACCACACGGGTGCGTTTCTGGTTTTCCCGTTTTCAAAAGCTTATAACTCTGTGGTTTCTTAACGGATATGAGACTTCAGCCCCCGATTTTTATGGGAAATTTACCTGGAAATCTAAATATGCCATTGGCGTAACGCGAAAATTTTGTTGAATTAGTAAAAAACCAATTTTTTCGAAAAAAAATGTTAATAAAATTTTGTTTTACGTTTTCATCCGTCATTTTTCTTGTATTGAAGATACAGCAATATTTTTTTTTGCGTTTTAAAGCTGAATAGTTGTTCTTCAAGAAAATCTTGGGCCCAGAGAGCGAAAATACATTTGAGTATTTTTTAAGGGTGGCCAAATAAAATAGGGTCTTTATTTTAAGGCAAAAAATGACAGAGTCTACTCTATACATCAAACACTTGTTTATTTACGCAATTTTTCGAATAAAAAGTGAACAAAATCTTAAACTGTAATCGTGATTTGTATCCTCACTCATTTGATACACAATCTAGGGACAATCCAGCTCTGTGTACTTCGCTAATGCGGCGACGGCATTGAGCGCATTTCATCCCTGTCCGTGCCGCATCTCGATCAATACAAAATGCACATTGAATTCGGGTCCCGTCTTTAATCACTTGAAATTGCGTGAGAGAAGGTATTCCTTCGGTCCCGAGTATTTTTTGTATTGCCGTTCTCAAATCGGCATGAATACCACGCGCTGTCAATCGACGGTGTAACTGCTGTTCTACGAGGGAAGCAGCGAGCGATTCCAAATAATCACGACGATTCAAGGCTTCGTTGACCTTCCAGGAGCTGATTTTGTGGCCACGATGAAGTGTAGACAATACACGGAACAAGAAAAAAAATTCTGAGAAAACTATCGAATGCTCTAGGATTATGTCAAAAATACACCTTTTACGCAAAAATTATTGTACTGGCTATTAATTTTCAATAAATGTTTATGGTACTTACGTTTTATACATTGTAGAACATTATAGCGCCACCACAAACTCGATTGTAAGAATTTTTATTTTTTATTTTCGACGCCCTATACCACACGGGTGCGTATTCGGCACCCAACGCACTTTGGTGTCCTTCCTGTTCGAAGGCAAAAGGGCGACTGGCGCCGACTTACTGGGCGTTGGATACCTATGGGGGGAGGCTTTAATGTCATACAGGAAAGAGGGCCGAAAAGCGCGGGTCCTAAGAATACAGGGAACATGTAGTTTTTCGCTGCCAGAAAACGCACCTCTGTGGTATGTGAGGGTTAAACGTGACTACTGAATCATCGCGACTACACTCATCAAAAAAATTTTAAAGGACCACTTGAGAACAGTCGAAATTTGTCGAAATTTCAGGCATCTGTATGTCCGCGAAAAATTGTCGGATTCAGATAATTCACGGCTTGTTTATTAGCTTGAATCGTTGACTTCTTAGATCGACGGTTTGACAATTTTTATCATGCCCTACTGCTCTGTGCCAAGGACGGAAACGAACAAAAAACGGTTGTCTCCATTTTTATGAAAATTCGGGAAGGCGCGCGGCGTTTGACAAATTTTTTACAGAAAATCTATTCAAAACATTTGATAGCTTGCTTATTTCTGTGCAAAAAGCTTTTTTACTTATTTTTGTGCGAATTTTTTTGACTGAGTTATTCACTCCCAAAGCAAAAAACATATTTTTTTTTTGCACTGATGATCCGTTTCGGTCCTGGTCCCTCGTGAAAACAAACGAGCGAGACCGTCGACTCGTGCAATCGATGGCCCACGCTCGACTTACACACGCCTGCACAATTTTCATAATAACTCAAGAACCCCTGAAGATTTTGTATACTTATTGATCTCGAATTACAGGTAAGATTTCAGAGATCATGCGTGGGAAGTTTCAAACTTCTAAAAAAAATTTCTTAACTTTGGCTATGAGTTGAAGTCGAGATAGAAAATTTCGGAAAAATCCAATTTTTTTTCAATCTTTTTCACACGCTATCTCAGGGCTCAGGGATTGAAACATTGTTTGAATTTTTTCTCTATGGATTCAAATATTCATGACCTTTTTGACGGTGCTTTAAAAAAGTTGCTAGCTTCATACATACACATACATAAAAGTTATAGCTTCAACACGGGCAGTATAGGGACACGCGTGCTATGGCGCAGTTTCAAAGAAAATTGCGAGTGAATTTATCGTAAGATTGCATTGAAAAACCTACTACCAGAAACAGCATGTAAACTTGATCGTTGTTGCAAAGTTTTAGAATGCTTCACCGTATACTTGATGAGTATTTGTTAGTTAAAGTTCAAGTTCCGGTTGGCGCGAACTCACTTCTGTCGCGACGCCGTTTTGCAGCGACGTTACAACGCGGTGCTGCGTTCAACTGATGCCGCGCAAGCGTCGAGTATAGTGACTGTTGGTAACACTGTTGTAAGTGTGTAAAAATCTAACCTATTTTCGCTGTCCGGAAGCTTCATCGACAATTCACGATTACACGTTTATCATTGTTTTTTGATAATAACCAATGGTTTCTGCGACTCTCTCACAATGATTCAAGCCTGACGGACTGTGGCAACTAAAACAATAAAACTAAAACGAAGATATATAAAATGTACGGTGCCAATTTCAAAGGAACAATGTATGGAACGACGCGGTATGATTTTGGACGATGAATTGCGAAAATAAATTATTGGACCCTGGACAGTGAAGAACGAAACGTATATCGATGGCTATGTAATGTATTGACGAGCGGCGAAACAACAAGGACATGAATACGGAACAAAAAATGAAAACAAGAAATGTATGAGCGACTGAGGAATGTGTGTGGGAAATAATGATGTGATTGAATGACTATGAGTGAAGAATGATTTCGTTCATATATGAATGTTAAGTTTAAATAAAATAATAATAATATAAATTGGCCTGAAAGATGAATGTAAGAATGTGGATGAGCGAATGATTGATAATTGAATAAATTGCAACTATTAATAAATGATTCAAATAAAAGAGATAGATCGTGTGTCATTTAAAATTAAAATTGTATGAATTTATGTCTTCCGCCCCACAAAAATCGACTCCACTCCGGCCACCTTTCTTAATATATAATAATGATTTGGGAATATTATAAAAAATCAGAAATACAGAAATACGGGTATTTCTTATTATTCATAATATTCCCAAATTTCTGGGTACCGTAAATTTCTGAGTTCCATCATGAAATTTATACAGTAGCTTCAGAATAATCATGGGAATATTACAAAAAATTGGGACCAAGAAAAAAAATATTATTCTCCAGATATGAAGTTTTTTGTGTTTTTTTGCCTCAAATCATAAGAAAACATTCTTGATACTGAGATCTCATAATTTCATCTAAAAGAACAGGAAAATTCTGTTCCAAAACACTCGTGACAACATTAATTTAATTCAGAAATAAAGACTCACCACGCCTCGAAACCTTCGAAAGTAGTAAAAATACCAATTACAGAAGTATAGTGAAGAATAAACCTAGAGGCCTAAGATTTTGAGTCAACCACTATTTCTCGTCATACTTCAACTCCTTTCAATTTCGAGAGAATAAAAAAACATCGGCTGAAAAGGGGTTTCGGTTCGTATGGAATACCCCATATATAAAAATGAATCCCTGTTTCCCTTGGTCACGCCTTAACTTGAGAACGACTCCGCCGATTTCATTCATCTTTTTTTTTTAAGTTCTCTCATACTTTCTAGAAGGTTCTTACGAGAAGAAAAATAAAGAAAATGGCGCAGAAAATTTGATAATTCCAGAATACTTAACGACTATTTTATTTTCGGGCGTTTGACAGTTCGTGCGTTTGATGAATGTGAATTTAGCAGATAGCTGTTTTTTTTTGTAATGCCATTTTAAGCGATTTTCAAAGAGCTTTAAAAAGGAACTTACGTGATCGACGTACCTATAAAATTCGGGGAGCTACGATTTTTCGAATGGAAACTTTACGTTCTTCCCATGTTAATCAAATGGAAAAATTTGAAAAATCTTGCGCGATCCCTAAAAATGGTCCGATCGGGTTCATCCTTGGGCTAAATTCTCTGAATGCAAGATACTTTGCAGTGAATATATTTTAATTGAAATCAGAAAAAAAAAATTTTCACAAATCACCCAAATCTATCTTTACATATAAAACTGTTCCGTGACTGACTGACTGACTCACTGACGGACAACGCACAACCTAAACCACTGAAGATAAAAACATGAAACTTGGAACATATATTGTTCAGAGGGTGTGGAGGTCCGCTTAGAAAGGATTTTTTGAAAATCACCCCCAAGAGGGTGGAATGGGGTGTGGGCGTTTATGATCGATCTTACTGTATCTCTAGGACAAGAATAGATAAAGAATTTGAATAATTTTTTTCAAAATTTTCAAAATTTGTGGAAAAATCGTAAATATGAATTCGCCACTCTCAATCAGGGCTTAAAATTTCGACAATTTGACAAGGAATTTGCATAAAAAAATTCAAAATGAAAATCGATGACGTTTTTTCAGAAAGTCGATTTCAGTAATTTAGATGTAAAAAAAAGTAATATACATAGAAGAAAAAAAATTTTTATATTTTTTTCTGAATGATGACCTTATTTACGCATATTTTGACGTACGATCGATCGAATTTGGATACTTCGCCTCAGAGATATTTGCAGTTAAAAAATTGGTTGACTTTTTCAAAAATTCATTACTAAAAAAAAAATGCCATGAAAAATCTAAAAAAATTGTTAAATATCGTCGTCATCATGTACTTTGAGGAAAAAATCTTAATCGAAGGCCGGTCGGGTCAGAAGTGGCCGGTTTCACGTGGAATCCCTCATATACTATTTATTTTTCCATACGTACATATAATATATATTTGGAATTTCGTCTCTAAGACTACCGCTGGAGTTTTCCAGTGTCTTTTCTGAAATATACATGTATCAAACTTTTATCATCTAGATGGATTAATAATCACATATCAAGGGAAAAACCTCAATGTAATAAGTGAAAAAAACATTTTTCCATCATACACATTTTCATACTATCGAATTACAATTTCAGATGCGCCATTTTGAATCTTATTATTCTCAAAACATTTTCAGAATTCTTATAATAAAAACAACCGAAGAAATGATTTCGGAAGCATTATTGATCAGAATTCATTTATTTTGAAAAAAGGCCGCCATTTTGGATGCGTCATTTTGAATTTTGAATTTTCGTCTTTAAATTTTGAATCAGTGACCCGAAAGACCCCTGTATACTGATTTTCGTGAGGAATGAAACATTTTTGATTGTTTTCGGTCGCCATTTTGGATACGCCATTTTGAATTTTGATATTTTTACATTGGATTCGACATCAGCAATGTCGAAAGCCTTTGTATACTAATTTTTAAGTGAATCGGTTGAATATTTGATTTTTGGCCACTTTTCGTGGATTCTGGCCCACTGTGCACCGGGCGCCAGTTCCCTCGTGCTGGCACGTTCGTTGAGCGCGTCGGCGCGTCGCAGCGCGCGACATTTCAAATTTTTTTTAAATCTCCAACGAAATTCATCCAACGGAAAAAACGCGAATCCTTAAGAAAGAACTTTCCCCCATAGAACGCTGTAACGCTGCCATAAGAAAAGATTTGTACAATCGAAGAAAAGTATATCGTAGTGCATTTTCCAACGGTTGAATGAATATAAAATAAGAAATCGAACGCTTATGTCCGTGTATTTCTTTGATAATTTATTTACCTATGTGTACTTACCTTGAAATTTGTTTACAACTTGTTCTGAGAAGCCCCCACAGGCGCAAACGTTCGGAAGATTTGTCACTCATGGCACTGATAATATTTTGGACCCGTCACAATCGTTAAAATGACTAACTGGACTAGATAACTGGAATGGACTGGGCTGTATAAGTGGACTGGACACCTTGCTGTCAAGAACGAACGCGGAAGAATAAGGGCCCTTGGGTTCTTATGAGTCTTCCTTCCGGGCAATATTTTCGTACGTCCGGACTATCAAACTTCTGTTCTGTCCGCCAGGCTTCACGTGGCGCTGCTGCGGTCGCGCTGTCTCTCTCCTACGTGCGGGCTTCCTATCCTCAGTACAGTCGACTATCTCGCCTCTCTCTACCGTTCACTGTTATTGTTCCATCTCTTCCCCACTCGCACTTCCTCTACGGTTGGGGATCATGTTACCTCGCTCTTTTTTACGGGTCGTTGCTGTAGTTGCGCACTAATACGTACAGCAATGAACCTCCACTATTTTTCCATTGTCGATGAATATTTAATTTAATAGGTACATGTTATCGGATTTTATCAGAAGATTCTATGAATATGCAGTACAATAAAAAAAGATTTGAAAAAAATGTTATCAATGACGGTGGCGAGAATCGAACCCACGACCTTTCGATCGTGAGTCAAGTGAGTTTTTAAAATTCTATACCATGTGCACGGTATTTATTAAATTACGTTTCACGAAGTAAAAGAATAAAAAGGCTAAATTCTCCACTGATTTCGTCTTGTTGAATCGATATATCGATTTTCTCCGCAACTGGGAAAAATGTGTGTTTGTTAACGACTGTCAGTAAATGGGTCTTGTGATAAAAAAAATGACGTTAAAGGAATTAAAAATACGCAAGGTCGGAACATCAGAACGTCATCGATGTGTAACAACAGCGAATTATGAATAGCGGTTATTATACGCCAATATTTCTGGGCCACCTTAATATTTCTTTGATTGAAAATTAATGTAGCAGAGATTTCAATTGACGCAGCAAAAATCCAGTTTGCTCGTCGTGACGGTACTCTATGCGTTACAGTAGCAAACGAGTTAGGTCGTACCGACTGAACATTGGTTCCCTCAACACATCATCCATGACGTAAATTTGTACGCTGCGATACCAAATATTTCTGGAACTGGTTATATATTCTGGTGGAACTGTTCATTTGCTACCCCCACTGGTGGTGCTGCTACCGTAGCAGAACCACGGGCAGCAAATGACGTATGCTGCGGCGACGTAAGCATTTCTTTCTGTGCACAGATATATTTCTACCAATTTCTCAAACTCAGAAGTACCCATGTAAATATTCAAATTGGTCTTCAATATTGTCAAAATTGAAGAATACGAGTTGTCGTACGAGAAACGTTAGTTTCCCGTAAATCAATTTTAATTTCATGATTAGTCGGGATCTGCAGACGTAGAATACGAAGCTCTTGTCCCGGATACTGAACCGAGTATTTCATACGTACAAATCGTCTACCGCATCATAAACGACGAGATCCTTTTCCCGTACAACCGGCCTTGAGGGGCTCGCCGTTCGGCCGCGTCGAAAATAAATGCCGAGTTAATAATAATAAAATGCAGAGTTATCGTCGGTCGTCGTATTGCGCGTACATGTATTCTCGTAACGTCAGGCGTCGTAGCAACGACGACGGCTTATAATTGTCGTTGAGAAAGTTGCCGATCATCAAGTTGCGCGCGAATTATTGAGGCAACAAAAAAAAAGTATGAAAAAAGGAATACGATTTTTCCTGATGGACAATCCAGACGAACGTCGCTCTCCCGGCAATTAAATATCGTACGATCATCGGTCCTGTTACTTCTGTCAATTAATACGAATGATTCGTTAACGATGTTCAGACTTCGTGTGAGATCGCGACTTAGGCCATCGCAGCTCGGATTCGATTAACTGCGGTTCAACTTTTTAAATATCTTTTTCATGCATGTAATGTTTGGAATAAATTGAATTTTTTTTTCTCATTCAACGTTTTAATTGGTTGCACCACCATTAATAATACACAAATATGTCGAAAACTTGGTAAGTATCGACGATCTCTTCATGTAGAACCGCGAGTCTCAATCAGTTAAACATTTTTAAAACTATTTGTTTTTTTAATGGAAATGCAGTATTTCAGAGAAAAATATTGAAGCTGTGGAAGACTGATTTAAAAAAAAAACTTTCAGTTTGCTGAAATTGTTTAGATGAAGCCTAGGTCTAGAATCCGATTCTTGAAAACATTATCTAGGTTTTTGAGAAAAATCTCAAGTTCTGGGAATTATCGTAGCTACAAAAATTATGAATAAATAGTTTTCAAGTAGTTTTTTAATTGCTGACTTTGCACAATCAAGATTTCAATCCAGACAATTTGCAACGTATTTGGTGAACGCGGGTAAATACAGGGTATTTTGAAAAATGTTGATATTTTGCATATTTCGTGAGGGGAGAGCACGTGACCATCTCTAAGCACAACAAAGTGAAAAATCGAGATACGAAATATGCAAAATATCAACATTTTTCAAGACATGTTATATTTAAAAAAAAAATTTTCATATGTGTAATGATTTTTATAATTAAAAATTTTTACGATTTTAAAGATTTAAAAAAAAAAAGTTTTTTTTTAAATACAAGCAAGCTGCGTCCCACTCCCAAATTGAAAAAAAAAAACATTTTTTTATAACAGAATTTGTAGAAAAAAAATCAAATTTAAAAAAATGGCCGTTTTGTTGGTTTACTCTTTTTTGCTTCTTGCAGCTTCGATGCGCTCGCAACACCTTAAGGAGTGATGGGAAAAATGTGAAAAAAAATTAGGGTCCGTTTGGAGTCGGAACAAAGTTTAAAAAAAAATCGTGTGTAAATTATATAATTTCTTTCTATGCAAATAACTATATGCAAGTTTATGCAACAATCGGCGCCAATCACCTTAAAGAGTGGTGCAAAAATTCTGAAAAAAAATTAGGGTCTATTTTGAGTCGGAACAAAGTAAAAAAAAAAAATTATACAACAATCGGCGGACCCGAGGGAAATGACCCCACGGTTTGGTTTGGAATGCCCCATATACAAGGCCGAGGCCATTTAATAATACCCGGGCCAATCATATTATATTTTCCACTTTCCACAGATAGGAGTAAGTTGTAACATTTTCGCAAAAACTTAAATATCTTAAGATTATTACGATTTAGGGTAATTATGCAGTATCGCGGCTTTTCCGAATTTTGCAGTTTTTCAAAATTTTCTTTTTTGAGGATATGTTTTCGGTCTCATAGATGAAGAATCAGGCGGGGGAGGTGAGAAAACGTTATCGAAAATAATTTTTTTTACGTTTTTTTCGAAATTTAAAGCTTTTTTTTTTTAATTTTTGTTTGAGGTCTGGGGTTGTTCTCTTGTATCATATACACGTACATGTGTGTGTGCATGGGTGGGCTTGTGTGTAGATGTGGACTGATGCGTGTGCGCGCGTACATGCATAAGCGCGAAATACCTCGCGAAATACAAATGTCCGTAACTCGCGAAGAGTTCGAGCTACAGCGGTCGAATTTGGGAAATGTCAATACCGCTTTATTGATGTTTCCTACATGTATGATACAGGAAAACTAATCAGGAACCTAAAAAAAAAAAATTCAAAAAATTTTTTTTATCAATTCGGGTTACTTAGGTTATTTAGGTTATTCAGGTTATTCAGGTTTTTAGGTTATGTAAGGCATTTAGGGTTATTTATTTAGGTTGTCTTAGGTTATTGACGTTGTAGCTCAAGCCATTCCTGAGTTATAGACGTTTAAGTTTCACGCGCTCACCCTTACGCGCGCTTATTAACGCACGCGTACAGACGCAACAACGCACATCCACACATTAACCTATTTATGCCCACACACACCCACGTGTATATGATACAGGAAAAAAACTCATGAACCTCGAAAAAAAAGTAAACATTTTTTTTTTTTCAATTTCGAAAAAACGTTAAAAAAAAGTATTTCCGATAACATTTTCCGACCTCCCCCACCTGATTCTTCGTCTAGAGGACAAACTAAACATCGTCGAAAAAGAAAATTTCGAGAAATTTCGAGAATTTCGAGATTTTGAGAGAATTTCGGAAGAGCCGCGATACTGCATAATTACCAAAAAAAAAATTCAACAAATTTTTTTTATTCGGGTTACTTAGGTTATTTTAGGTTATTCAGGTTATAAAATTCGGAAATCGATTCATCCTAGTTTTATTGGAATTTGCGTGTCCCAGGTGAGGCCTTCCCCTTGTAAGTACAATATAAAACGTCCGTAAACATCACTATACTTATAGAGTATTAACACTGATAGCAGAGAACTTTCAGAAGCTACGAGCGTTAACCGCCATTTTCCGGATATTTACAAACCTTTGTAAAATTCGTGGCGCTATATCGGTTATGAAAAATATTACAGAAAATAGGATGATTATCCGGCTTTATCTGTTTGCGACGTTTGAGCACTGTGGCTCAAAAACTTCTCGAATTATAGATGTTCGAATTTCAAATGGCCGCACTACGCACACATCTCCAAATTTCCGCCAAATTTATGTTTCGGGAGGTTTTGGTACATTTTTAACACATTGACAGGAAAATCTCGATAACAATTTTATTTTTTCATCACAGCTTCCTTCATGAAAAAGCAAAAAATACATAGAATGCTAAACTCGATGCCGAATATAATTGTATCTGTACCGGCAACGTATCTCAGTTCCCCAGCACCAGGTCAGGCCTGACGATTGATACAACAACAAAAATTCCAAACTCCCAGCTTTCGGTCATTAAGATATCGAACCGATTATAGCAACCGGAAGTTAATTTTATTTCAACGCCTTGCTCGAAATTTCTAGACAACTAAAAAATTTGCGGACAGGCAGCTTGGGGCTTGTGGAATCTTGTAGTGACGATGCAGACAATTATATACATCCTCCTCCTTTCGCCCGTTACCGCGGTAAATCTCTGCTATGCGTCAAATCGTCGGGGTTCTTCGAGACCGAACGTATTCGTGTAAACACAAGCGTGTAAAATACACTGCCTGATGCCACGCGTCGGTTCGCTGCACCTCTCGCGCTCCATTGACCAAAAGTTTTCGTGTTTAGCTTCATTCGCAGCAGCAGCAACAGGAGCAGCAGTGGCAGCAACGGCAACTTCCTCCTACGTACACCCACGTACGATCAGATGCGTTCAAGCGATGATTTCCTTCCATCCATGACAGCTTCGTTGCTTAGAGCATAATTACGATTTGTTACCCGTGAGCGTCGGTTGAAAATAAACAGGCCCAAACGTGCGGCGAAAAAAAAAATCGGAAATATGATTGGCACCCGCCGGCCAACGGTGCACGTGCGAATCGATTTTTCCTTTCAGATATTTCGAAAGATACATTTCTGTGGCAAGTTGGAAAAACCAAATAAGTCAATTTTTTGCTAAATGAGATTAGGTAAAATTCTTATAGTTTAGACTATGAGCAACGTTTTAAGACACGGGGATGTGGAAAATTTCCCATACAAGCAGAAATAATCGAGATAGACCAAACCAAATAAGTGCAACGTTTTTGACACTATATCTTGACTGACATTATATCTTGTTTTTGCAATTTTTCTTCAAACCTTTTTATTGGTGAAATCGGATTTCGTTATTTGCCAATGTAAATCGATTATTCATTGTCTTCCATCGGTCGTTTGCAGGCAAAACCAAATAAGTCCACTCCCTTTTTAGTAAAATTGATCATTACAGTAAAAATCAACATTATCATTGTTAATAAGATAAGAGAGAACGTTCTGAAACATATAAGTTTTATTCTACGCGATAATGTTTACGAATTAAAACTGAAGCTATTCATATTTATATACATTTATTAATATTTTTTATAGTTTTTAGAATATTGAGTGAATCCATTTTGTGAATATTTTGTGAGAGTAAGGGTATGGGAAAATACAAATGAAAGATATAAGGGTATGTTCCAATAATTTCACGAGATTTAATGTCCAAATTTTAATTTAAATTTGAAAAACCCAATAAGTCCATGTCGAAGGCAAAACCAGATAAGTCCACGTGTTACAGGAAAAACCAAATAAGTCCAACGATGTTTTTTTTTTCTAGTCGATAAGTTACAAACCATTAAAATCTTACCAGATGCTACCGATAATAGTAACAAAAACAAAGTATAACCTGATGACTTTTTTTTTGGAAATCGATTTATCCGATGTGTCAGAGCGTTCGCAACGTAAAATCGTTATATCTCGAAAACATATTTTATGGTCTTATTCGGTTTTTCCAACTTGCCACAGATTTATCGGGAAGGCATCGTTATTTTGTTCGGTTATTTTTTAATCCCATACAAGATACAATTTTTTAACCCGGATGACAGTAAATCAAAGACACTGTTCATCCGATTAACCTTTCTTGTGTACCACGAATATGACGAATCCCGGCACATTTTTCGCGCACGATTGTCTTGTACGAAAAATGTGAATCGAATCATGCGCTGCTATTTCACCGGTAGTCTGAATGTGTCTTTTTAAATCCCACGGCAAGGTGTTATCCATCTGGCGTTAATCGGATTTTGGCATTCATGGGATGTCGACTGGTTAAAAATCTGGGGTACATCCTGACCCGTCTGCACGGTACGATTTTTTTCTTTAATGAGAAATTTCTTTCTCGTTATTTTTAGCGTTAATCATGCATAAATCGTATGAATATTCATGTAAAAGTGGAAACAATTTTGATTAACTATGTGGACGTAGCGGAGACTGGGGCCAGTTGTAACAGTTCTCGCTAGAATCGAATGATTATACGATTTACTAAATATATTCATTATCTCTTTATAGCCTGATGTTAATTGATTGCCCGACGAAAATAAGGAGAATCGTCTCGAAAAACGATTGAGGCGTCTGGAACGTCGTGAAAAGAAGAGAAAAAGGGAGCGACGTAGAAAACGAAGTGAGTATGTTTGTCTGTTACAGGAAATCAAGATGGTGGCCGTTAATAGCCGTTCGTTTCGACGCGAAGGGCTAGGCCATTGCAAACATCGAGCGCAAATCGACTCAAGAGAGTCGTCGTTTTTCTCGCACAGGCGAACTATGAGAGACTAAGTCTCCCTAAGCGAGCGGGTGAGGCCCGCTCGTACAGGACAAGGTCCGAATAACTGTGTCAAGCGAAACACGTTTCGAGAAATGTCGAGATGTCTAAGGGGCATTTTCGAAAATAAATCACATGGCAAGATAGAATAAGACGAAGAAAGACAACATAACCTCAATTGTCTCTAGGAGATATTTATTAAGAGGGTTTTGTTGTTTCCTTTTTGATTGTGGTCATAGGACACGGGCGTTCAAGTTCGGAATATTCTTCGAGTTCAGAAGCCAGTTACAGGTCAAACTCGAGGTCCAAATCTAGATCGAGATTGATGTCGAGGTCAGCTTCGAGGGTACGAACGCAATCGAGAGTCAAATCACCAGAAGAGATCGGTGAAGCACCAACGGACGCGAACGCTGCGCTACCACCGAATCCGGATACTTCTCAAAAACAAGTAAGCACAATAAGCCGGTGGGACCGCCGGTTCGTAAGGAATTGATGTCGCGCTGGTCCGAGATTTTAGCAGTTGGGCTTCCCAAAGATATATCGGGTGGCCTCACTCGTCAAGTATGGAACACCGGCTAATCGTCCGGCTGTGAATCCGCCGAAGTTAAATCCAGATGTTAAGGCTTCACTCACAGAACCAGTCACTAGCAGAGATGCTCGTATAGTGGCGAAACAAGACAAAGTGACTGTCTGCATCTCGGCAATTGGGGCTGTTCTCTCGAAACTGCTATGCGGAGAGACAGTAGAAAGACTTGCACTGACAGAAGTCTTATCCGACAGTGAAAAGCTTCTCGTCGATTTGCAAAGGGAAGAATTCATGACACGCAAGGTGCTCATAGTAAGTTACTTGAACGCCTCGATCAAGGTCACGCTCAACGCTACGTCCATTGACGAATGGCTGTTTGGGAAGCAATTGGACGGGAACTTAAGGGGACCGAGTCATCTAAAAAATCGAAGGAAAACATTTTTTTTTCTTGTGACAAGATCAATCTACATTTCCATTCTAATTTATCCTCATAATTATCCAGCGTCCGAACGCTGCGATATTTTCCCAAAGTTTGGGAGCTTGTTGTAAGATTCAGACCGAACAACTCAACCGATCGTGGACTTTGACGTCTCATTTTGTTCAGAAAACACATAATTCCGAGGTGAATGTGGGATTTTGGAATGCGAGGCACGATGAAGTTATGGTGACCTATTATTCAACTGTTTTTCCACAAACTTTGTTTCCTTTGTACGTTATAGGCTGCCAAAATGTTTAAAGTGCATCAAAAGAAAAATCCCACATTCACCTTGGAATTATGTGTTTTCTGAACAAAATGAGACGTCAAAGTCCACGATCGGTTGAGTTGTTCGGTCTGAATCTTACAACAAGCTCCCAAACTTTACGAAAATATCACAGCGTTCGGATGCTCGATATGGTTCTGAAAAAATTTGAAAAGATAGCTAAGTATACTTTATAAGGATAAATTACAATGAAAATGTAGATTGATCTTGTCATAAAAAAAAAAAAATTTTTCCTTCGTCTCTTTAGGTGACTCAGTCTCCTTAAAGGCTGCCCAAACTTTCGAAAGTTCGTCCAAACAAATCGAGGCAGTTACTAAAGGACCAACTAGTTACCCCGCGAAAAACTTCAAGAGCCTGCTCCAACAATGCAGCTACAGACAACGGCGATCATCGTGGGACGGGCAGAGGGAGACGTACTCATCAAGGAGTTCAGCGAATCATCGCAAACCCGAACCGAAGAACGACAAGTACTCCCGAAAAAAACGCCAGTAATCGCAGTAAGTGTGTTGGCGGGCCGTCTGAAGCATTTTGACGATTCTCGGAGAAAAATGCCTGTCGACGACAGAGTCTCTGGCTGGGCCCAAGGGGTTAAAATCCCGTTTGAAACACCGCTAGTTCAAAATTCGGACCCTCGGGAGCCGCATTGGTCACATTTTGAATGATCTCAAATATCAGAACAAGTCAATAAATTGGTCAATAAAGGGGCTGTGTGGAAGTGCGAACAAAGCAAAGGGGAGTTTATATCGCCAATCTTCTTTACTCCTAAACCAGATGGTTCTAGTCGCCTTATCCTCAACTTGAAGAGTCTGAACGAATTTATTGATGCCGAGCATTTTTAATTAGAGGACTTGCGAACACCTCGAGCCTTGGTATCTGAGGGGTCGTTCATGGCGACGCTCGATTTAAAAGACGCGTATTACGTAGTTCTGATTGCTCAATCGTAAAGGAAATACCTTCGATTTTCGTTCTACGGCGAGGGTTTTAAATTCTCGTGCCTGTTGTTCGGCCTCAATATAGCGTCATATGTGTTCACAAAAATTATGAAGCCCGTAGTCGCGTTTTTGAGAGAACAGGGGTATATATCCGTTATTTATTTAGACGATCTCTTAGTGATTGGTAGTACATTCGAGGGGTGCAAAACCAACGTTGAAATAACGAGTGCGTTACTACGCAAGCTGGGATTTATAATCAACATTGAAAAGAGCCGAACTAAGCCATCGAAACGTTGTAAATTCTTGGGTTTTATACCAGATACAGAGAGTATATTAATCGAGCTTCCCCAAAATAAGAGAGAAAAAATGGTCGATACGATCAAAAAATTTCGCGTGGGTCATTCGTATTCGATACGCGAATTCGCATCTCTCGTTGGTAGCCTCGGCGATTGTAGCAAATCCTCCAAGTATGGTTGGGCGGATATGAAAGACCTGGATCGAGAGAAAATGGTTGCTCTTCGAGAAAACGGGGATAATTTCGAAGCAATTATGGGGCTATCCGACAACGTCCGAGCTTCTCTCGGCCTTTTTCGGGATTAAGTGTTTCGCACCTCACTTGAAGGGCTACGATATCTTACTCCGTATTGATAATACCACAGCGATCGCCTACGTCAACCGTATGGGCGGTATTCAAAAGCGAAAGTTAAGTTCGCTCGCGAAAGCCATATGGAAATGGTGCGAACAGCAAAATCTTCGGCTTTTCGCATCATATGTTCGCTCCGAAGAGAACTCGGTAGCGGACGCTGAGTCGAGAAGGTTAGAGGTCGAAACGGAGTTCGCGTTGTCATATTCTGCCTTCAATGACATTACACGAAGTTTTCGAGTTCCCGAGATTGATTTGTTCGCGAGTAGAGCGAATACGAAATGCAGGAAATACGTATCGTGGAAAAAAGATCCGGGGTCGATCGCAGTGGACGCGTTTACAATTGATTGGAAACAGTATTTTTTTTTTACGCGTTTCCAGCTTTCTCGATTATACTGAAAGTATTGAAAAAAGTACAGCTAGGAAAGGCCAGAGGTGTTATAGTTGTCCCCCAGTGGCCTTCCCAAGCCTGGTTCCCGTTATGCATGTTCGAAGAAGAACCGATTTGTTTTGAGCCAAATATCAATCTTATATGTTCTACGAACGGGGAACCTCACCCGCTGTGGCGAAGACCTACCCTGGTGGCCGGAGTTATATCAAGCAAGCGTTTGCGAAGAGAGGAATGGCAAAGGAGGCATGGGACGTCGCGGTTTTCCTCGATAACCGCATCATCGTTGCGACAATACGAAACCGGCTTTAAAGCGCTGGTGGAAATTTTGTGAAGGGAAAAAGATCGACAGTCTCACAGCGGGAATTCCCGACGTATTGGTTTTTTCTGGCCAGAGAATTCGACAACGGAGCATCGTATGGAACTATCAACAGATTTCCGGTCAGCGATAGCTTTACTGCTGGGACCCTAGTTCGGACACAATGAGAGAACAAAACGGTTTTGTAAGGGAACCGCGAAACAACGGCCTCCTGCACCGACATAGGAAAAAGAACATTTTCGAGATAAAGATACCTGGACGAATAAAGACTTCAGGCATAAACAGGAAGCAGCCGACGTTAATTTTGCCGTTTTACCCGGAAAACGAAAAAATATGTGTAGCGGCCGCGTTGCAAGCTAAATAGCTTCGAAAAAGTAAGAGAGACCGAAACGACTCTATTTATCTCGTTCAAAAAGCTCTATATGACGGTTGGAACGCAGACCCTGAGTCGTTGGATAAAATACGTGTTAAAGATGAGCGGGGTTTACACCAAGATGTTTTCAGCCATTAGCACTCGTCACGCGGCTACGTCGGCGGCGTGCAAAGAAGGGCATAAGCATAGACACTATTAATAAGACCGCGGGATGGACAAAGAATTCAAAGACATTTGCCAAATTTTATAACTTAGAAGTAACTGAGCCCAAAGAGGTTTTTGCAAGAGCGATTTTAGAGTCATAAATATCATATATTGTTGTTCCTCTGAAGCATCTATTAATTACTTAGTTGAAGTAAAGGATTCTGTCAAAACGTTCACCCGCCGTAACTAACTTTCAACATCTACCATGTTGATCTCGGGGATGAGACGCGAAATACAGTTGTACGATTAAACGAACTTACCTGTAAGTCAAGTTCTATCGTAATTGTATGGAGCGCCTCTTCCAAAGAGATCGTACTCCCACCCAAAACCCGTAACTAAGCCATGTTAGTCCCAAAAAATAGTTACGGCAGCACTGTAAAGAAACGAGTTGCGGGACGCGCGACGTGCGCGCCGTAGTGGGTAGAAAAAAGTTCGTTTTTACTATGAACTTGTCACATCGGCATGAGAGGAGGAGTACTACCATGTTGATCTCTTCGACTCAATACAATTACGATGGAACTTCACTTACAGGTAAGTTCGTTTAATCGTACAATTTTGAATCACTGAAAGGTTGTTCAACTTTGTTTTGTTTCAAGCGTAGCGTTACGTTTTACCCCGTTTTGCGGTCATGTTACAGTCAAGGAAAATCTCTTAGATCAGGTCCATAGGTTTTTTACTCTCGCTAATAATTGCTTCGGGAAAGTTATGAAAGTGTCACAACTTACTTGGTGCTTATGTGGAACTTTATGTTCGAAATAATCTATCGACGGATTACCATAGCACAAATGCATTCGTAATCTGAGTCACCAAGTTATAACTATTAGTATTGTCATCATTATTCTAATACCGGATTCAATTGGCAAGAGTCGTTGATCAAGACCCAAAATCACGACCCCAAGTTTCGAGTCTCAAATTTCAGTAGCACAAAACCAAGAGGAAACCTGATATGGCAATCATATAACTTCTCCAACCGCGAATTTCAGAACACTAAATCCCATTGACCGAAATCATACCGACGCTGATTCAATTCTCCGAAAAGTGTGCAACCATATTCCAGCGGTTGGTTTCATCGAAGCCTGAAATCCACACTTGGCGAATAGGTTCGAGACGACGCTATCATGTCTAGCCGCCACCTGATAACCATTTCTTCTATTCCTGATTGCATGTTCAGAATCGTCTCATATTCAATAAATTTTCGTTCAGTAGTCAGAAGTAATAGCCTGTATCCGAGCATTTATCGGGAATTTTAATTTGTCAAAACCAGAAACAACAATGAATTCATTCGCAGAGATTGCGCCACCAAAGCAATCCGACTGATGTACATATTTTGTTATTTTATCGAGAACTTATTTTATTCATTTAGGATGTATTCATTTTTATATCTGAATTCTAAATTACAATCCGATGCCATGCTGATTGAATTCAACGTAAAAAAAATGTTCTTCAACTAATCTTCAACTTTAATGAACTTTCAAAAATTATTAATAACTATGACGGAAATACAATTTGTTATTGAAAGTATTTGAGATCTAATTTAATCATGAATAATCGCAAAAGAAAACTATAAATTAAATTCGTACTACTTTGTCATAGTTCGCTTTCATTATTTGCAATGCTTTTCATGATTGCGTGATATCCGTGAATGGATAAAGTTATGTTCGATTAATGAACTATGGTCAATGAGTGAATTGTCATTAATTTCCGTGAAATCATTGTTCAGAAAGTTTATGCATGGACACAATTTTGTTCGACCTCGTTTTTGGGGGCGCAAGTTACTGTATATTTTTGAAATAATCTATTTTTTTCTCTTATATGTTCCAAAAGATGCATTTATCGGGAACATATCATTACCTCGGTCTCTTTTTTATGAAAAATACAAAGCCATAGCTTTAAACGCGTTATTCTCAAAATAACATTTATACCTGGTTGACGGTATATCGAAGGCACATTTTGTTCAGAAAACCCGCTTCTATGCCCCCTCGTCAGCATTTTTTTCTTTGACGCTCCCTCCAATCTTCATTCACGGTTGCAGACCTTGCAAAACCGCTGAAAGGAGGAGAGACGTTGAAGTTTCGACATCTTATAATTTATTTAGCTACAAATTCTCCCCCAGCTGGCACTATAGCTACTGGTACAAAGATTATAAATCTTCCACATTTTCTCATTTCGGATGCTCCGTAACGGCCAGGTGGGAATTTTTGTTGGCACTGCCAACTTCTGAGGACGAAGGTGAAGGGGAGGGGTAAACAATACTATTATCATTGCACTTTTTTATCTTGTATCAACAAACTGTGGTAAATATTTCAGAAATATCAGATGCTAACATTATTTCTAAAGAAACTTTCCAAATACCATAATTTTTCAGTTTGTACAGTGTTTTGCCCTTTTTCCAACAAATTGTATGTAATAAATAAAAATGCTAACTAGTACCATTAAAAAAACGTGTCTCCTGCAGCTAAACGTTTTCGGTCACTCGACGAACGGCAACGTAATGAATAGACGCGAGAACGAGTGAGAAGAAAGCCTCAACCTAAATTACAACCATTACGCCGATTAAGGTGAGACACCCGAAGCACTCGGTTTTTCGATGTTTGTTTAACCCCTTCGCAATCTGAAATCGCGTCGGCGAGGAGGTCTCGAGTGTTGCTGCTGCTATTGCTGCCGCTTCTCCAATTTAAATTTCGCCGACGAAAAAAAAAAAAAAAACCCGGAACAAAAGAAAATAAATGATAAAAAAATTATATATTATATATAGAGTGTAGATATAGTATGTAAGTTAGATTACAGTTCTGTATACGAAGTGTATATCCGAGCCGAAAATGGGCGGACTCGCGGGTTAACCCGCGCGTTAACGGGGCGTGACCCGTGGAAACGGTGAGACCGCGATTTACGATCTCGAGTTTAAACCTCTCTCATCTGTGTACGGTCTTTCGTGGCACCGCAGTGCATGGTTCTCTCTTCTTTCGCCTTCTTTTTCTTGTTTATTTTTCTTTTTATCTCTTTTTTTTTTGCTCTTTTCTCGTCGTTCCTGCCATTGCTTTGTTCGTTTTTTAAAAATTTTTATTTCGTTTATTTTTCTCATTTCTGTTGCTCGCTCCACTTTTTACGTTCGCCGATTTATTATTAAGCTTACTATCCAACCGAGGATTACAACCAACAGAACGTAGAATGTACGATGTGCCGAAAGCTCCCGATACCAATTTATTCGAGGATCCAAGTATGGATACGCGGAAGAAGTCAATTTTTTTTTCTGTCAGATCTTCACGTTTTAAGGTCATTGGGGTCATTTAAGCCTATTTTGAGCAAAATGTTTGTTTGTTTTTGTGTGTGTGTGTGTGTGTGTGTGTGTGTGTGTGTGTGTGTGTGTGTGTGTGTGTGTGTGTGTGTGTGTGTGTGTGTGTGTGTGTGTGTGTGTGTGTGTGTGCCTATGTACTTCCGTTCGTACGTATGTGATCAATTTGTCGTTAACGTTTTCTCCTAAACTAATGACGCGATCGGAATGATCGATGATGCAATCGATATGTCTTGCTAAAACTTAGAGCTGATTAGATTTTTGTCCAGTTCGGTCAGTAGTTTTTTTAGTTTTTTACAAAAAATATAATTTCAAAATTCTTTCGTAAACGTTTTCTCTAAAACTAATAACGCGATCCGAAGAAAATTTTTTTCGAAAAATTTTCTTTAAACTTTTAAAAATTGTTTTTTTTTTTGGTTTGTTTTCAATTTCCCGATTATAGGGGACTTCATTCCCCCGGGCATATAATACCCCCGGGGCATATGCCGGGTGGTCGAGCACTTGTATTTTTTATGTTTGGTGTCTTCTGGATACATCCATGTTGGACCATGAGAAGACGAAAACTCCAATTCTCCGCTTGATGAGAATATACTTAATTAATAATGATAATAATGAATTTTAACTCGCGAATCGGGAAGTTACGTGTGCGGCCCGTAAAGGGTCACACGCAAAATAAATACTATAATTAGCTACCGGCATTACGAGCCATATCCACTACTAACCATGAGCAAAACTAACCATGGATACTACTAACCAGAGGCCCGCTAGTTTAATATTGGAGCTACGCTTTAAACGTTGTGAAGTTTTTGGCATGACAAGCATGACTACATTTCTTATCATCGAGAACGAGACACGAAATATAATATCATTTGAGTAACACTGAATAAATTTAAAAACAAGCATTCCAAAATTTCAAAAATCAACATAATTCCACATGCAAAACAAGATTTCCGGATAATTCTACACGATTATTGAGTAGCGATGAGGGTAATATACAGTGGTGTGCAAAAGTTTTGGGCCAAACACATTTTTGCCGGTTTATCGTACATGAAAGCAGGTAAGAAAAATGAAGTATATACAAAGTATCGGTATTTTATTGAACTACAAAATGAAACAAGTTACATTTTTTAAGTAAAGATTGTTGATGATTTGTTCCACAATATTTGCTACAAGGGTGTTAAAAAATAATGGGCCACACGTATTTCATAGGCTTATCAAATGGTAAGCATCCATAAAATCAAGAAAAAAAATAATTATTCTGTTGCTAAATGACTAATACTTCGTAGCCATACCCTTAGCAGCGATTACAGCAGCACATCGGCGAGGCATGGAATCCACTGAGCGCCGAACGTAATCTTTTGGTATTTTTTCGCATTCCTCCTGCAAAGTTTGCCATAATTCAACTTTGTTCGAATGTTTTTTCGTTGCAACGCGTCTTCCGAGTCCATCCCACAAATTTTCGATCGGATTTAGATCTGGAGATTGAGCTGGGTGATCCAAAAGCACTCCCAAAAATGTCTGTACCAGCTTCGACTTATACCTGACACTATCCATAATGCGATTTAATCTCGTGCGATGGACTTATTCCTCGCGAAGACATAGCTCCCCAAACCATGATTGATCCACTGTCATATTTAACAGTGAGAATTTGATACCGGAATTCGTATCTGGTGCCTTTTGGACGCCGAACATACTTTTTCCCGTCACTTCCAAACAGATTGAACTTTGATTTGTCGGAGAAAAGCACTTTACCCCATTGCTTCGGAGGCCAGTGTTGATATTTTCGTGCAAATTTCAATCGGGCCTACTGATTTTTCTTGATGATCAAAGTTTTTTTAACACCAACACGTCCAAACAGTCCTACATCATTCAAGTGACCTGACACAGTGATCCTACTCACGCTGGCGAGGTTTTCCTCACGAAGTTCCTGAGCAATTTCAGATGCAGTCTTCTTGACATCTTTCGTAGATTTGCGTTTAATGATTTTATCAACACGTAATGACCTTTTTCCGTGGTCTACCTGATCGTGGGAGGTCCGATAAGTTCTGGGTAGTAGTACATTTCTTTAATTATTCTATTTATAATACTTTTGGAAATTTCTAATAAAGCGACAACTTCGCGAGATGCCTTTCCTTGTTCCGAAAGGTTTATCACGGTTTCCCGGATCTCACGAGTCGTATGGCTCGGCGTATCAACCACAGAATGACTGAGTCTTTCGCATGAAACACTGGATGAATATAAATAAACGAAGTAACTGACTTGGCGGAGCTCTCCCAAGTATATAAACACAGTGGCCCGATACTTTTGCACTCGTAAATAAAGAGCTTGAACGACAAACCAGTTACATTTTTTTCTCAAAAGTTGTTAGCTACATTTACGTTAAGTACAAATAGCATAGTTAGTTTATGCATAAATAGATTTCTTCATAAGTTAGCCTTTTTAGAATTAGTTCAGAAAATCAATGTGGCCCAAAACTTTTGCACATCACTGTGTAACAATAAAAATACAATATAAGAAAAACTCACCTTTCATGCACGCGAAGGTGTGAGTCCCGTCGAAATGTTTCTTGGTCACCCCATTTTGCCCTTTTCTACCAGTGCCCGAGTACAGTTCTTGGACAGCCTTCATTAAAAGATTTCGGAGAATTTTGCGAACAGCTTCTTTTAGTCAGTCGCTGTTCCGACGCTGTTTGCCATTATCTCCTTCTGCAATCGACATGGAGGATATAAGGACATGAAATAATGTATCAATCAAACTGATGATACCATTGAAATATTATATTTCAACTGACCAAGTAAGTCTCCTTATCCTCGTTTGCTTTCATTATTTCCTCGAAATCAATATAATTGTCGTGGTTGTCGATGGGAAGTTTTATTCCTAGTTTTTCCTTGTTTTTTTTCCGAGTGTTTCCGTTCCCTGTTCCTTGAGACAATAATGCCGGGTTTTGTAGAGCATCAATTTTTTTTTGGAAAGTCGTGCAGAATACTCTGTTTTGCCCCTTTGATCTCTCTCGACAGGCTCTTGTGTATTTTGGCGATTTTACGATCAGACTCATCCAGCCGCTGTACAAACTGACGCAACAAAAACTTTTCTCAAAATTGAAATGTAAATCTTGTATTATATACGCAGTACCACAATTATATTGAATGAAATAAAAGTAAATTACCAGAACTACGGTCGTCTCTTTCGCTTGTCCCCCTCTTCCGTTTAGTGAGTTTTTATTTGGACTTCCGTCTAAGGAAGGTACAATACTGGAATCGGAATCTATGTATATAAATAATAATCATAGAATATTATCAAATATTATTTTTATTAGTAATACAAATAAAATATTCAAGTGCACCAATTATATATGGCCCCGTATATTTTTGATCAAAAGGTTTGGGCAGGGCATTGTTGGGGGCCAGAAAAACATAAGGAAAACTTACCACTTATAATATGAGTTGTTTCGCGATGCGTACGTATTTGTTGGTTGGCGGCTAATTTTCGCTCCTTTTGGGGTGGAGACGTGGAGCTGCTAACGTTATCTGGAAAATATCACAAGTAAAAAATTAAATATTAGCAATTTTAGCATAAAATATCCATAATATAATATAGATGAGGCATTCCACGTCAACTCAGACGGTCAAAACCTTGACCACTGCCGATTTAGTTCCTGATTTTTTGTTGGCTTCCATTTAACCCCCAAAGTATCCCCGATTTTTTTCAGAATTTTCGAATCCCCATACAACCCTTAAAAAAATTCAAAACCACCCCCAAATGAAGAAAGGCGTACTTGGACATAATTAATACCTTTGATTTTTTTTGTGTGTTATCGGTAGGTCAAAAAATAAACTTTGCCAAAATTCCAGAGTAGGCTCTGTATTGCAACTATATTTTAGAAAAAAATAAATCGGACGGTCAAAACCTGATCTTTGCTGATTCAGCTCTCGATTTTTTTTTGAATTCAGTTTCACCCCAAAAATACCCCTGATTTTTTTCAGAATTTTCGGATCCCCAGTAATTGAATTAAAAAATTAAAAACTACCCCCAAATAAGGAAAGACGTACTTGGACACAATTAAAAATTTTAATTTTTTAAATGATTTCAGTACATTGAATAGTAGAGTTTGTTGAAATTTTAAATTCTGAAAAAAATCAGGAGTACTTCTGGGGTGAAACTAAATTCAACTAAAAATCGAGAACTGAATCAGCAAGGATCAGGTTTTGACCGTCCGATTTATTTTTTTCTAAAATACAGTTGCAATACAGAGCCCACTCTGGAATTTTGGCAAAGTTTATTTTTTGACCTACTGATATCACACAAAAAAAATCAAAGATATTAATTATGTCCAAGTACGCCTTTCTTCATTTGGGAGTGGTTTTGAATTTTTTTAAAGGTTGTACGGGGATACAAAAATTCTGAAAAAAATCGGGGGTACTTTGGGGGTGAAATGGAAGCCAACAAAAAATCACGAACTAAATCGGCAGGAGTCAGGGTTTTGACCGTCTGAGTTGACGTGGAATGCCTCAGATATAATATATAGTATAAAATAGTTAGTATAATATATATTTATTGTATAATCGTAATACTATACCTGACCAGTTGTCGTCGTTGCCCGATTTACCGACGTCGGAATGATCGCCCGCTTCCGTGCTGACAATTTCAGACTCCGTGTACGCCTGCTCCAGACGTCGCATCCCCTTGGTCGAAAGTTTCTAGCAAATCGATGGAAAGTCCTGTAACCGCCGTGATCCCTCCCTGGGATCACGTGGTCAACGTACCTACAGCCTGGATGACGGGACCGAAATTGAACCAATAGGAAATCAATTTTGATCGCGTGATTTCGGCGTAACGACTGCGTACCGAGACGAGTACAGAGATTCGAGGAGTCGTCCGACGCTCCGCTATGCCGACCATGCGGCGACCACGTTTTCTTATCATATACATGTTAAATCAACGTGATATATCAAATAACCTATAAAATGAACAATTAATATAAAATTAACAAAATGAAATAAACTGATTACTATTAAATTTGATAACCATGTGCTCATGAAATATCCGAATGGCTGTGTAATATGACAATTGGCGATGATTAAGGCTTATGAAGAATGGACATGATTTGGACAACGAAATAAAGTGAAACGAAACATAAACGATTGAAAGATAAACCAATAAAATATTCAACGAAGAAATCAATTTATTAAGCCACAACGGACCGTTGGCGAATTGGTTTTGAGCCCGACAGAGTGAGGCAAAATTAAGGAAATAGAAATAATAAATAATGGTGAAATTTATATAATGATGTAACTGTATGGAATTTCGAAGGAACAGTGCACGGAAACGACTTACGATTTACCCAAGGCCAACGATTGTTGGACACTGTGAAGATCCTGTACAACGAAAAATAAACAGTGTGTACCGCGAAGTATTATGCGATCGTGGAATGCGTGTCTGAAATAAATGTGATCGAATGACGATGAGTGAGGAATATTTCAGTATGGTGGTGAATTTAAATAAATGAAAATTATAATGTGTGTGATGGATTAAATGGCGTATAAATGAATAAAAGGAAAGATATGTGTGTGAATGATATTTAATTGGTTATGGGAATGAATGATTTTGTTAATGAATAAATGATCGACCTAAATAAAATGATAATAATAATGCAAATTGGTATGAAAGGTAAATATAAGAATGTGAAACAGCGAATGATTGATAATTAAATAAAAATGCGACAATTATTGAACAATTTAAATAAAAGAAAAATTAATGTGTCGATTAAAATTTAAAATTAAATACGTTTATTTCGATAAAAAAACCCCACAATCGATCCCACTCCGGCCCAATCCACATAAAAAAATAACGAGCATAGAAAATTCGTTACAGTCCATTGATCAAATTTTGATTTATTTATGAAGGAAACTTACGCTACAATAAAAACGTAATCATATACCTGCGTTTTGTACCGACACCGATAGGTGCGCGGTCGGCGCGCGGTTTCGGCGATCACACAAGTTAAGGGGTTACATATAGTTAGAATTTTTGAAAATATCAATTTATCGTTTTCGACGGATTCTTATAGTATAACCTCTCAAAAATATTCTCTGAAAATTTCAAGTCGATCCGTTCAAAATTGAGGGAGTTACAGGTAGGTTGCGCGAGCCGCGCGACGCAGGTAAAGTACTGACGTGAAACTTTAAACACGTTTTTCTCAAAACTATGTTTTCAAAATCGGTGATCAAGATTTCTCGAAAACGGCTGAACCGATCAGTCTCAAATTTTAACACAACCTTTTTAACTAGATTTTTTAGTAATTAATCGAAGATTTTTTTTCTCCGATAAATATTTTCCATTTTATAAACAATTTAAGGCTTAAATTTTCGTTCAAAATCGAGTCTTTTATTTTGAGAAGTCGCCATTTTGTCAAAAATTATTTTTTCGCTAATTCCTTCGATTAAATACTAGATAATGTATTATATTAACGAAATTTATTTGGTTTTTTCATTTCAGATAATCCGGTCCAGAGATATCGTGATCACCGCAAAATTGGTTTTTTTTGCGGAGCTCTAGGAGATCGGCGATAGCAACATTCGCGATGATTATTTTTACAAATAAAAAATATGTAAATATATTATAAGGTTATTATAATATGTACACCAATTTTCAAATTAATAAATTGAATAGTCTGCGCGAAAAAAATTCTTGAAAATCCGTCTTTTTAAAGCCTTCTAACTGTATGTAAGGCCTTAAGCAGCTTTCTTGGCGGCCAGTACTTGGATGGGTGACCGCTTAGCCGTGCGCCGGCTGGCGCGCCGCTCGGTGAGCGGAAGGCCGGATTCGCTGAGGCCTCGGTGTATGCACTGAAGTTAAAGTTACTTCCGTTCATGTTTTCCGCAGTTTCCCCGTGCCCTTGGCGAATGCGGTACAGTGTAGCCGAGTCGGCTGCGGACGCACTGGAAGTTAGGTTAGCTTGGCGAAGTGCGGGTAGGGAAGTGATAGGACGGGAACCCAAGGAAGGGAACATAAAAACCAAAAACCCGAAAGGGTATACGAGGAACTATGGAAAAACCTACCTGCGTTTTTTATGTATTTCACAGGGTACAATTACCAATCCGCTGCAGGTGGTTTACTGCTTTTTATTAATGCGGAAGCGTCCACATTTTTGGGGGGAAAAGAGCACACCCACGGATCTTGGGTGTAGAGATCAACTCAGATTCGTCCGTGGCGTACGTGTGGCTACGTAAGCGTGTGTCACCGCTCCTATGAAGACTAAGATTCTCACACAAACATACAGCCTTTGTCCTCGCTCGTTACTTCGACCACGCTCATATAAACAGTCGTATAAACAAAAAAACTACGAGTTTCTTACAGTGGTCGAAAGAAAAAGTATACGAGATATAAATATACGTCCCGAAAAAACAACATGCGATAGGCTGACGTTGTGTGTGCGTTAGGGTGGTTCTTAATCGGGTGATGTCGGAATTTCCGTGGTTTCGGCCCACAAAAGTAATCAACATAAATAGAAAAAAAATTGGGCGCAAGCGGGAATTTGTCCGATAAGCCTAACAACCGGTGCATCGCAATCGAATTCTATACGGAAAAATGCATGCATTTGGAATTATGTTGGGAATTTTTTTTATTACTTCAAAACTATACATGATAAAAATATGATCTCTTACAATTTTGTAGGAGATTAAATGCTCTACAAAAAAGGTCTCTCATAAAATTTTCGTGAATCTGATATTTATTACGTAATTCGCAAAAAATGGCTTTTTTGAGCCAGCTATGAAAAGCCATTTTTACGTAATAAATATTAGATTCAAGGAAATTTTACAACAGACCTTTTTTATAGAACAGTAAATTTGATACAAAATTGTAGATCATATTTTTATCATGTATAGTTTTGAAGTAATAAAAAAAATCCCTAAAAAAATTCCAAATACATGCATTATTCCGTATAAAATTCGATTGCGATGCGCCGGGTGTTAGGCTTATCGGACAAATTTACGCTTGCGCCTAATTTTTTTCTATTTATGTGCGTGAGTGTATACTTCGTGTACGTTCTATTCCCTGTCACTTCATCAAAGGACAACGAAGCTCCATGTGCTAAACCTTTTACTCGCTGTTGACAACAATGTCATACCGAACGCAAAAACACCGAGCATTTAAACTCGAAAAAAGGCGAATAATAATTATACCGAAAACCCAAGCGATGATGGATTAAATTCAAGTGCATCGATAATGAATATTTCATCGAATATCAGCAGCATGAGTATTTAACGACAAGAGTACCAGCCAACATGATTCAGATATTACGGAATCGAACGATCACCCGAGAAACAGGTAAGCACGTATTACATTATTAATTAAATAAATCGATGTGTCCATTCATGTGCCAAACAGTACATCGTTTCCTAGGACGGAGAAATTTTACTGCGTAAAATAATTTTTCATTTAACTAAAATAAAATGATCATATAACAAAAAACAAGCGATTCTTAAAAATTACTGTTATAAATAGTGCAAAAAAAAAGTTCTCATTTATTAATTTCACAAATTAGATTAATGGAAGTTGATTGAATTTTGAAAAAAGATTTTTTTTTATACATTTCAATTATTCATATCAATAAATTGATAAACAAAAAAAATATCATTGAAAACTTATTTTCACGTATTTAATGATTCAATTAATTAAAAATTAATTGTTGCATTTAACGTTTTTTTTATTCTACTTCGTATTTCTCTTTCTCATTCTTTTTGTCCTTTTTTTCATTTTTTATTCAGTTTATTTTGATAACGCACTTTTCTCTTTTAATTTATACATACAACAAATACTTTTCATGTTAATATTTACAGGTGCACGCCTATATATATGTAGATATATAAATATTTATGTCTGTATGTATCGATTCATTTATTCATTCAATAATGTATTGATGACATGGTTAGATAATATAGCAGTAAGTACTCAATAATATTTCAAATCAATTGCGAATTTTTCTCCCATTTTTCGAATAAATTGATGACTGAAAAAAAAGAAAAGAAAATATACAGAGTGAGGCACATAAAGTTTGACAGAGCAATAGCACTAACACTATTGATCATATCCAAAAATTTCTCAGAAAAAAGGTTCAGTGTTCTAGAAGGCTGTCATACTGGACCACCCTATTTTGTATCGGTGGAGGCGCTGAAGCTACGTCAAGGTCAACTCCACTTTTTTAAATGGAACCATGTATTTTCCTTTCGATGAAATTATTACCGATTTCAAGACAAATTGAGCGACCCACAACACAAAGTCATTCTAGTCACGCAAAGTATGAAAATAGTCGAAACATCGAAACATATTGGAATAATCACTTTCAAAGGATCCACTAATCTTGGTTTTGGCTTACCTACAGAAGATGCTTGAAGTGATGACCCTCAACTTGTAAACACTTGTTTGATCGCTGTTTTCATTGCTTACGATACCGATGTTTCTTATGTTCAGCAAGTACGCATTTTCTGTTGACACATCAGTTACTCACGCATTACCTTCTAATGTGAGTACATCGGATCGCGAAAATAAACGATTTTTAAGAATCTTTTGATATGTTGATAATGCTGGGGGAATGCCGTATACATTTCAGAAACGCCCAAGATTTGTATGCTGCTCGTTATCCGGATAGTCAATGAAAATCGTACGCGATTAACTGACCGTTTCTGTCGCTTCGGTACAGTGAAACGAACACAAATCAAACGTCGACCGATTGTTAATGAAAATAATGCGGCTGCTCTCTTAGCTTTTGCTGCACTAAATCCACATGCGAGCAGCAGGCAAATGGAAAGAGAGAGTGAAATTAGTCAGCGATCTGCGTTAAGAATCTTACGTCAACTCAATTTCCATCCGTATCGTATGTCATTACATCAGGATTCGTACGGCAATGATTTGCTAAATCGCGTCAATTTCGGTAATTGGATTCGTATAAAAATGCGCACAGATGTCTCATTTTTAAGTCGTGTGCTTTTTTCTGACGAATCTAACTTCACAAATACGGGGAATGTAAATAGGCATAACATGCATTATCGGGCCAATGAGAATCCTCGATGGATGAGAACTGTATCATTTCAACATCCGTGGTCTGTTAATTGTCGGTGCGGCATTGTCGGCAATCACGTCATTGGTCCATATTCTTCTGAAGGTCGCTTGACTGGGCAAGTTTACGCAAACTTTCTGCAAAATGTACTGCCTCAATTACTGGAAGACGTGCCCTTGCATGTTCGCCTGAACATGTGGATGCAACACAATGGTGCACCACCAGATAAAACAGAGCATAATATGCTCTGTTTTCTAGACAAGTGATGAATGAGTTTTTTGGCGAAAAGTGGATAGGACGCGGCGGCCCTGTAGCTTGGCCACCTCGTTCGTCAGATCTAACATGACCAGACTACTTTTTATGGGGTTTTGTCAAAGAACGCGTTATGGGGGTAGGACCTACCACGCCTGACGACATAAACGAAAGAATACGCCGAGCATGTACCAAAACTACACCATAAATGTTGGCTGAAGTTAGACGGTCTTTTCATCGGCGAAATAACAGGTGCTTACAAGTTGAGGGTCATCACTTCGAGAATCATCTGTAGGTAAGCCTAAACCAAGATTAGTGGATCCTTTGAAAGGGATTATTCCGATATGTTTCGATGTTTCGACTATTTTCATACTTTGCGTGACCAGAATGATCTCGTGCTGTAGTTCGCTGAATTTGTCTTGAAATTGGTAATAATTCCATCGAAAGAAAAATACATGATTCCATTTAAAAAAGTGGAGTTGACCTTGACGTAGCTTTAGCACCTCCACCGAAACAAAAATATGGTGGTCAAGTATGACGGCCTGCTCGAACACTGAAACTTTTGTCTGAGACATTTTTGGATATGATTAATAGTTTGAGTGCTATTGCTCTGTCACACTTTATGTGCCTCTGTATATGGGGTATTTCTGGGAATTTCGGCAACTTCGGACAGTTGGGTCAAAATGTTTGCCCCCCAATTTTTTTCATCAATATGTGTTGAAAATAAAGAGACGCGTATTTCGGCGTTTTTTATTTTGAACCGCCACTTTTGAAATACAGTCAAATGAAGTTTTTGAAGTATTGACCACATTCGGTCATTCGAATCGATCTTTCTCAGCAACGGTTAGTGATAACTCGAAAAGCCACGGGTCTTTTTTTTCGTTTTTGAACGCTCTACACAATGAAAACATTTACGATTATGTTGCACAAATTCAACAATTATTTATAAACAATTCAAAATTAAAAATGAAATAAAACAAGAGAATACCCTTCATTTTTAAAATGCATTTTTTTTTTAATTCCTTGAGCAAAAACAAAAATTTAGCAACCTTGAACTTTTTGGGCCAACGCTTCGTTCGGGAGTTATAGATTTTTTGTCACAAAAAACCCGTTGAAAAAAACAAAAAAAAAATATATATGAGGGATTCCACGTGAAACCGGCCACTTCTGCCCCGACCGGTGTTCGATTTGAATGAAATTTTTTTTCCTAAAAGTACATGATGACGACAACATTCGACAATTTTTTTAGATTTTTGACGGCATTATTTATTTAGTAATGAATTTTTGAAAATGTCGTCAACCGATTTTTCAACTGCAAATATCTCCAAGGCAAAATATCCAAATTTAATCGCTCGCACGTTAAAATAAGCGGAATAATGTCATCGTTAAGAAAAAAATATTTAAGAGATTTTTTACCTTTATGTATATTAATTTTTTTTACATCTAAATTACCAAAATCGATTTTCTGAAAAAACACCATCGTTTTTTATTTTCGAAAGTTTTTATCCACATTCCTTGTCCGATTGTCGAAATTTCAAGCCCTGAGTGAGAGTGGCAAATTAATATTTACTATTTTCCCACGAATTTCAAAGTTTATTGAAATTCGAAAACTACAAACTTCAATGAATATTCCACGAGTGTAGATAACACTTAAAGTCAAAGTCATTTATTTTCGAGTCAAGCAATTCGATTAATTGATTTATTCAGGTTTAAATGATCGTAAAAGATTTCGATTCTGCAGAGGATGAATAATTTTTTACGTGAACTCTTTTGTTCGGTTCTGGAATTATGTGATGTATTTTCTGTGTTTCTGGTATCCGTTTGGCTGCTTTAAAACGTGATTTGAGTTGCTTGCCAGCTGCTTCATAATCCGTTTGAGGTGAAAATTTTACCTCTATATTTGGCAATGTGATTGATCTCGAAGCCCATTCGAACAACTCATGCGGGTTAGTTATTGTTGGTTCGATGGTAATTGCAGACTTGCTCGGGCTGCCAATCTTTCAACCGTTCCTCCCACACCTCCACTCGGCCCTTTACCTTGAGCGGTCGTGAAAAAATGCCGGTCCCCTTGAATCCTGAAATCTTCTCCATGGTGATATAAGTTGACGAAGTTTGTATAATTTTAAAATTGCTGCGGTTTACCATCCGAAAAATAATAAACTCTAGTCGGCGTCGATAGTGTCTCAGCAAAGTTTCTAATAATTTTACAGTATACGTGGACGGCTATTGCATCATGATGGTTGCAGTCCGATAATATTAGGAAGCTGCGGTGATTGAGCATTCCGTCTCGATTAAATCACGACCGCAAATATTGTTGCTCAGTTATTGTTCCAGTGAAAGGTGCGGTATCCTGGACGACAAACGCGTCATTTTCCACGAAATCCCAAACAACTAAATATTCGTCTACATTTAAAGATTGAAGAATTCACGTGAAAATTATTCATCTTCTGCCGAATCGAAATCCTTTACGATAATTGAAACCTGAATGAATTAATTTATCGAATTGCTTAACTCGAAAATAAATGATTTTGACTTCAGTTGTTATCTACACTCGTGGAATATTCATTGAAGTTTGTAGTTTTCCAACTTCAATGAACTTTGAAATTCGTGGAAAAATAGTAAATATGAATTGGCCACTCTCACTCAGGGCTTAAAATTTCGACAATCGGACAAGAAATCTGGATTAAAAATTTCGAAAATAAAAACGATGGCATTTTTTCAGAAAGTCGATTTTAGTAATTTAGATGCAAAAAAAGTAATATACATAAGAGTAAAACACTTTTTAAATATTTTTTTCTAAAAGATGACCTTATTCCGCATATTTTGACGTGCGAGCGATTAAATTTGGATATTTTGCCTTGGAGATATTTGCAGATGAAAAATCGGTTGACATTTTCAAAAATTCATTACTAAATAAATAATGCCGGCAAAAATCTAAAAAAATTGTCGGATGTTGTCGTCATCATGTACTTGAGGAAAAAAAATTTCATCAATTTAATTTTCAATTTTTTATTTAAAAAAAAATCTCAAAAAATGTATTTCTTAAAAATTTGAAAAAAATGGCCGCCCAAACTTGATCGATTTGTCATGGAATAGCCCATATATATATGTGAAATCAAATTATTTTGAACCCAAATATTAATATTAAGTGAACACATAAAAAAATGTACACTGTAAAAAATCGGTGTTAATATTAACACCGTTTTAACACCGTCGCGGTGTGTATATAGGTCCATCAATTTGGTGTAAACTGAGCATTTTGTCGTGGTGTAAACGGGCGGTGTAAAAAACTCGGTGTAAAATAGGAATGTAATTTTAACACCGTGATATCAACACTATTTCGTGTACGACTAAAAATCCAAATGGATACAAAAATAGCACCAGGTGGTGCTATTATTCGCCCATTTTTGTGTTAATTTTAAATCCTATTAGATTCTTTAGGAGCACACAAGGGTGTCATCCACAAGCATTGCGAACCGATTGAAGCACCGGAACGTGTAGACTATTGACACTAGTTTGAGTGAAAATATTCACCTGTGTGTGTCAAAATGAAATCCATCAAAAATCTTTATTTACACATTATAGGTATTATTTTTAAGCCAATTAGTGTAGACAATGAATAAGTTTTGTATCAAACTTTATTTAGAAACGTAAAAGAAAACATATATTAATTTTATAATTTATATAAAATGAATATCAAAAGATGTAATACATACATACATTTACACAACAACACATACATACATAAAATACATTAAAAACGTAGGTACATGTGATAAATACATTTTTATTTAAAAAAAATATTATTCTGAAAACGTAGATTATATGATATAATGCTTTGGAACAATATACCTATCAATTCGATCGTATTCTTGATGGAGCTCATATGATTCCTTATGCAAAAGATTATCAATATTAATAACTTTAAATAGTGGAGTAGATTTCTCCTGAACTTGGAAGGCACATAAGTTTTCGTTGTAATAGTTGGTTTCCCAGGATTGGCATATAGCAAATGGCACACTTTGGTAAATGAATAGCTTGCATATTTTTCGAAGCACTCCCGTTTGATCCGTATTCCACCATCGTTAATTCCAGACTATGGGAAACGTGCTTCTTCCCGCTTGGACCACAGAGTTGTAGCAAGTCTAGAGGTATCGTATGACGATGCACCAATCGGGAGCCAGAAAGCATATCTGCTTTCTTGTCGGTAGTCACGTGATTGCCATAGAATCAGAGCGGGGTTCAAAACAATTCCGTCCGGTGTAAATATATCATCACCTCGGATTCAATGGAACGGGATAGGTGAACGAACGTGTACACTCACAACAGTGTCGAAATCGTGGAAATGTTTACACCGAATTGATCTAATTATATGCACACTGATATCAGTGTAAAAGATATATTAATTTTAGCACCGAATTGATGGACCTATATATACACCGATATTGGTGTTGAAATGGTGTCTATTTTAACACCTAATTGTGACAGTGACATGCCCTTATGGTGTTAATTTTTTACTAAACCATATGGTGTTAGATGGAATAAAGTAACACCGAATTTTTTTCTTACACTTTACACGGAGTAAATTTTACTCCGTCGTTGTGTTGTTATCAACACTCGAGTTATTTACCCCGCACACCGTGGCAGTTTACACCGAACTATTTTTTACAGTGTATATTAACATTTATCATTCTCGGGTACCTCCACGAAAATTGCACTCGCGTGATAAAAACATTGCTGGCCCAGTCCACCCACAGTACGGGCACGACTGTCAACAGCACACCAATAACATAATATATATCGGCCATACACACCCAGTATTACGACAACTCGTGGTAGCGCATTGGCGATACTTGATCGACATTCGATATTTGAATATCCTCCCATTGTACGCCCGGTACTGAGCCAACAGTCGAGCTCACTCTAAATTGATGTGCTCTCAAGTTTTACGACAGAAATTAGCCCAATACATAACCAATACCGAGACAACAGTCGGGCGTGTCACAAAATATTTAGCACCCAGAATAAAACACAATATTCGCCCAGTTTATTTCTGGTGCTGGAGCAATTCTCGGGTTTGTCAAGATAGTCAGTTTGCCAATAACATAAGATATCTCGGCCTAGTATACGCCCAGTATTACGACACCTTACGACGGTGCATTGGCGATACTCGATCGACGTACAACATGCAAATTTCGTCCCACTGTGCGGCCCATTACTGAGCCAACAGTTGAGCTTACACTGAATTTATTTGTTCTCAAGTTTTACGACGAAAATTAGCCCGACACATAACCAATACTGACAAGGGGAGGCTACGAAGCATGGGTCGCCGATTCGATCCATCTTTGGATAATTCAATTTCAAATTCAAATTTTGATAATGTCAATTATCAAAAGACTACGGAACTGCGCTTACATTATCGAACAGGATAGAGAAATAACTTCCAGAGAAGATTGTATCAAAATTCAGTCTCTCGTACACCATCAATTGTCGGCACCAATTTTTTGTAGCATGTTAAAATACGCGTGGTTTGCCGCCAAATTGTGCGATGACAGGACATCGTTCATGAACGCGAACGAAGTTTGCTTTCGGATAGATGTGCTAAAAAATTCCTGCGAATGCAAAAATACGGAATTTATCACTTGCGCAAGATGCCCCGATAACTATTGTTTTCCCTGCTTCTATGACCGATATCGTCCCGCTTCGTGCAGTATTTCGGCGCTCGAACAGCACGATGGTGAGTAGAAAATAAGGTAGAATAAATAGTTGTACAAAATGCTGGAAATGAAAGTATTGATTCTTCAATCTCCTGTAAGATTTTTTCAAAATCCCTCTTCCCGTTAAAAAAATAAGTTATTGGAATTGATTCCGAAATAAATATTATTCAAGACAACTAAATTTGTAAGAAATGTGAGAAAAAAAATAAAAATTACCGGCGGGATTCGATCCAGCGATTCAGCGATCCCGCGATTACGAATCTGGGCTCATACCGCTGCGCCACGCGGCCGTTGAAATTTTGCTAACGTCCCGAGTAGAAAATTGTTGAGGGTTGCCTGTTGTCACAGAAGGGCCGGATCAGTTTGAGCCAAGGCATCCTTATATAAGGCAAGCCAGACATTAACCGGACCAGGCCCGGAAAAGATTCAGCTCAGGCAACTTTATGTCAGGCAAACCGGACATTGGTGCGATCAGGCATAAATATGTGGCATCTACGGCAACCTTATATGAGGCTTGCCGTAATTTTACCACACTCGGGCCTGGCAAGTGGTACCTACGGCAGCCTTAAGGGAGGTATGTCGTAGTTTCACCACGTCGGGGCCTAACAAGCGGCATCCACGGCAACCTTAAATAAGACATGCCATTATTTTATCATATCAGGGACTAATCAGAGTTTTTCGTGGCAGCCTTACGTGAGGCCTGCTAGAAATTGAACAGCTGTAATAACAGCACTTCAGTCCCCACCGTTCAATCACCGTTTCTTTTAAATATCCCATATTTGATTTGGTTTCAAGTTGACTTAGCTTACTTCAAATTATTTTTAAGTAAAGAATCATAACAATAACAATAAGATCGTTTATCCCCGTTTCTCTTTAATACCTCATTTGGATTTCGTTTTAAGTTGAGTTAGTTTACTTCAAATTCTTTTCTCCTCATCAGAGAAATAAAAAATTTTATGAACAGAAAAATCTTATTTTATATCGTTAAGGACCTTAACAGGCTATATTATTGGGCCCTGGTCATGCGCTGCGTTGCATTCGGATCAGGCCCAGGTAAAGGCTACCTTGTCAGGACCTGACCAGGAAAAGAAGGCTGCCTGACTTGGACCTGGTCATTGCCTTATAAAATTTCTACTCGGGGTAAAATGCATATCAACACACACTGCAATTTTCATTAATTAATTTCTCGTAAACGGCTGAGAAGCGCATCTTACTACTTACACCTGTTGTACTCCTGGTTATGCCCTACACGTGTACTAAAGATGGATCGAATCGGTGACCCATTCATCGTAGCCTCCCCTTGTGAGACGACAGTCGGTTGTCGCAAAAAATATTTTGCAGCCAGTATAAAACTCAACATCGGCCCAGTTTAGGTTAGGTTTCCAGTATTTAGCCAACTCTCGTCTGAGATCTATATGGGGTATTCCATACGAACTGAACCCCCTTTTCAGCCGACGTTTTTTTATTCTCTCGAAATTGAAAGGAGTTGGAGTATGACGAGAAATAATGGTTGACTCCAAATCTTAGGCCTCTAGGTTTATTTCTCACTATACTTCTGTAATTGGTATTTTTACTACTTTCGAAGGTTTCGAGGCGTGGTGAGTCTTTATTTCTGAATTAAATCAATGTTGTCACGAGTGTTTTGGAACAGAATTTTCCTGTTTTTTCAGATAAAATATGAGATCTCAGTATCAAAAATGTTTTCTTATGATTTGAGGCAAAAAAACACAAAAAACTTCATATCTGGAAAATAATATTTTTTTTCTTGGTCCCAATTTTTTGTAATATTCCCATGATTATTCTGAAGCTACTGTATAAATTTCATGATGGAACTCAGAAATTTACGGTACCCAGAAATTTTGGAATATTATGAAAAATCAGAAATGCCCGTATTTCTGTATTTCTTATTTTTCATAATATTCCCAAATTATTATTATTTATAAAGGAATATTATGAAAAATCAAAAATATAAAAATACGGGTATTTCTGATTTTTCATAATATTCCAAAATTTCTGGGTACCGTAGATTTTGTGAGTTCCATCATGAAATTTATACAGTAGCTTCAGAATAATCATGGGAATATTACAAAAAATTGGGACCAAGAAAAAAAATATTATTTTCCAGATATGAAGTTTTTTGTGTTTTTTTGCCTCAAATCATAAGAAAACATTTTTGATACTGAGATCTCATATTTTCATCTGAAAGAACAGAAAATTTCTGTTCCAAAACACTCGTGACAACATCAATTTAGTTTAGAAATAAAGACTCACCATCCGTAGCAACAACTTTGGTAAGTAGAAAACATAATGATAATAATAAATTTCAAGTCGCGAATCGGTAACTGACTTGAGTGGCTTGTATAGGGTCACACACAAAATGAACGTAAAAAGCTATAGGCATTACTAACCATGGGCACTACTAGCCATGGACCCCCTAGTTTATAATTTTGTTTCGTGGAAGACGAATAAGAGAGAAATAATTTACAGCAAAAATAAAACAAGTGGCCCCCTTGAAAATCCGCCACTCGGGGATATGAAAGTAATGAACATATTCTGATACTTTTCAGAGATACGAGAATACGTATTTTTTGTTTTTTCGAAATTTACATTTTTCTAAAAGTTATTAACATTTGAATTTTTATGTATTAATTTAGAAGACAATTTTTTTCACTCGATCTATTTGATAAAATTATATAATATTTTCAGGGGATATTTCTTACAAACTGTTCTATTCAATGACATTTTTTTTTTAAACGGAATGCAAAAATTTACCTAAAATATAAACAATTTTTTTAAACAAATAGAAAATTCAACGACTTCTCCATCGATTTTCATATTTCTTCTCATAGACATTTATTTTGTGTTTAATTAAGAAGATTTTTCCGTTGGAAAAAGTTTGGAACTTACATTTTTGAAAAAGTTATGAGGATTTTTCTGTTGAGTCGCGCGTCAGGTGGCGAGGCATTCACAGCGCGCGACGCGCATTGTGCGTGCATATATAAGTAAGGTTCGCATTACAAACAACAATTTAATAAAATCAAACGCATATCTTTATTTTTCAACGCTCACAAACATATTATTTTCTTTATTTTTGTTGATTCTTGTTTTTACTAATGCGCTAATGACAGTCTCTTCAGAATCGGGAAAAACTTTGCACGAAATAAGCATGAAGAATTATTAAAGACCAGGTACACAATGGCAAAAACATTGAAAAATACTCGACAGTACCATTGCTTCGTTGCAGTCGATATAAACAAAATTTTGTGCAAAGTTTTTTCGGATTTTGAAGAGTTTGTCATTAGCACATTAGTAAAAACAAGGATCAACAAAAAAACGAAAATAATATTTGTGTAAGCATTGATAAATAAAGATATGCATTTGTTTTCATTAAATTGTTGTTTGTAATGCAAACCTTACTCATATATGCACGCACAATGCGCGTCGCGAGCGGTGAATTCCTCGCCCCCTGATGCGCGACTCAACAGCAAAATCCTCATAACTTTTTAAAAAATGTAAGTTCCAAACTTTTTCCAACGGATCAATCTTCTGAATTGAACACAGAATAAATATCTATGAGAAGAAATATGAAAATCGATGGAGAAGTCGTTGAATTTTCTATTTGTTTAAAAAAATTGTTTATATTTTAGATACATTTTTGCATCCCGTTTTAAAAAAAAATGTCATTGAATAGAACAGTTTGTTAGAAATATCCCCTGAAAATATTATTCAATTTTATCAAATAGATCGAGAGAAAAAAATTTTCTTCTAAATTAATACATAAAAATTCAAATGTTAATAACTTTTAGAAAAATAGAAATTTCGAAAAAACGAAAAATACGTATTCTTGTATCTCTGAAAAGTATCAGAATATGTTCATTACTTTCATATCCCCGAGTGACGGATTTTCCAGGGGGCAACTTGTTTTATTTTTGCTCATATAATAATACAACATTCATCGATCTCTCGTTCGTGAAAACTGGTAGCGTTCGTCAAAAGTCAAGACGAAGACGACGATGCGTCATCGCAATCACAATCGGAACTCGAACGAGCGATTACCGTTTGCATTATTGTTATCGATGCGACTCCCCGGTATTTACGGTCTGGTGTCAGAACTTGCATCTGGCCCTGTATGAGTAACTGGCACATTGCCTTGATTATTTTCATTTCGTTCAGCCAGATTTCACCGTCCGTGCTTTGCTAGCTCCACTTAAATACGAGAAAACAAAGAAAGAAATGAGAAAAAAAGGAACGAATGCTTTCGACGTCAAAAAAGTATAGAACTGTGATAACGAAATATTTTAACAGCGTTGTGTGAAGAGTTCCGTGTCAACACCATAACAGAAATAACGAATAATCTCATCACAAGTGCTTTTACTTTTTAAATAAAAAAATCTTAAAACTATCACTGCGGAATTTTTTGTTTTTTCATTATACACGAAAGTTTCTTCACAAATAAAAAAGTTAATCGATTCTGGGCTTCATCTTCGATGACGTAATTTTCGTGAGGCCATTTTTCATTGTATTGAAAACGGAAAAAAGTTTTTGTTTGTAATTCGAAAAAAAAAAAAATCATTGTTGAAATATACGTTTTCAATTGTTCCATAATATTGGGTTTGTATTGATTTCTAATAACGGTTGCAATTTGCTCAGAATTCTGTCAGAATATGAAATATTCAGGCAACTTCTGGGCGATGAATATATGTCAACAATAAGTCTGTTTTCCATTTTCATACAAATGCAAGAGTAAAATTTGTCTTGTGTAAAATCAATATCTCTATCAATGAGTTTCTTATAATCTCAAACATACGTTGTCCGACCCATATTATAATGAACTATTTTCGGGTCAAAACTTCATTCCAATTATCCTCTGAATTTTAATCTCTACAATTATGTGAGTTCCATCCTGTGATAAAACCAAGAAGTCCCCGGACGTTTATTTTATAGGCAATACTCGATTTTTCTCAAATAAAAAAAATGGATTTCTGAAATTAAATTTTACACGTTAAAAACGAAGTGTCGAAAAACCCTTAAAAATTGTATAGACGTTATACGATCCTTGTTTTCGTATAAAAAAATTACGGGGCTAAAATGTCATGAATGTCCTATTTATATATGGGGCATTCCAATGGCAAACCGGATAGTCGCGAAAAAATGTTTGCCCCACGATTTTTTACATTGATATACATCGAAAATGAAGAGACACGTGTTGCGGGGTTTGCCGTTTTCAGCGCCCTCTATTGAGATGCAGTGGAATTAAGGTTTTTAATTATTGACGATATTTCGTATTTCAAATCGATATATTTCAACAACCGCCAATGATAATTAAAAAAACCAAGTGAGCTTTTTCTTTCGTTTTTACACGGTCTGTGCGATAAAAATAAGTACAATTATGTTGCACCGTTTGAACTATCATTGATTAACAATTAATCGACTGAACATTAAATATCTCAAAAATTGACTTTTTTTTTCTCGGAACTCTTTGTGTTCCAATACGCTAGTGATCGTCGAAAAAAATTTCCTAACAGCAATTTGCAAAGCTTTCGAATGAAAAAATAGAATAAAAAGAATTTGCGATTTTCAAATATGAATTCTTATTATTTTGATCGACATCTGAACTTCGAAACATGTAAAAAAAAAACAATTACCTCCGAATACTGCAGTTAATAATTTAATAAATGAAGAATTAATTTTTTTAGTATTATTTTGTTATAGACTATCAGTTATACTGGAAGTGACCGTGAAAATTTGCATAACATTGACATCCGATCGATGTTCAACCCATAAGAAGCAAAATTCGATAAGCCACTTGTATTATTCGAATATTTGGGTTCGCGTATTATTTTTTTCCAGTACTGACACGATTATCGACCGAAGTTGCGATCGGATTCAAAATTTTTGAAAGCCGTTGTAACCGGGTTTTGGAGAGCTTCAAAATGAGATCCACTGGATCGACGTAGCTATAAAACTCACGGAGGGATCCTTAATTGAATGAAAACGTCAAGGTCTCCCCGTGTTAATCAAATGGGAAAATGAAATATGCGATGAGCGACCTTAAGAAAAGATGTTATTAAGCCGCCAATTTTTTTCTGGGTATTTGAAGCTACTATGTATAGATCTTTCACTACCCATCGAAAAAAAAAAAAAATCAACACAACCTAATATATGTGTTACACTAGTGTTTCAAAAAAAAAATTTTTTTGATTTTCCAACGGGCCACATCGAAAATAGTCAGCTTAGATAGAAAAAAAAATTCTGGCGAAAGATAAGCATTCTAGGTTGAGTGGTAGATCCCCCTCAATTGACTTTTGATTTTTTTTTTCTTTTTTTTAAATTAAAGACAGATTAGTGTTAGCAAAAATTTTTTTTTGTGCCTACACCCGCCAGGGGATCAGCTTAGTCTCAAATAAAACGTTCTTAGAATTTTAACTCTTTAATTAAATTTAATAGGGGAGATATATAAAAATAACAAAACACTCAGATTTCAATATTCATTATCAAATGGAAACTGATGATTTTGTGAAGTACAGGAATTGCTCCAATTCCTGTATCAATGTTTCAGAGTGTATCAGTAATACAAAAATTGCTTCAGAGTGTACTTCATAAAATCATCAGTTTCCATTTGATAATGAATATTTAAATCTGAGTTTTTTTCGTTATTTTCATATATCTCCCCTATTAAATTTAATTGAAGAGTTAAAATTCTAAGAACATTTTATTTGAGACTAAGCTGATCCCTTGGCAGGTGTAGGCACAAAAAAAAATTTTTGCTAACAATAATCTGTCTTTAATTCAAAAAAAGGAAAAAAAAATATTAAAAGTCAATTGAGGGGGATCTACCACTCAACCTAGAATGCTCATCTTTTGCCAGAATTTTTTTTTCTATCCAAGCTGACTATTTCCGGTGTGGCCCGTTGGAAAATCAAAAATTTTTTTTTTTTTAAACACTGATGTTACACATAGTGAAGCGTTGATAATGTCCGATCGGCTTGATCGCTCATACGTTAAATTCAAGCCTCGACGATTGGTCGGTAAGTTTCGTACGTTCACTTGGTTCTAGGACTCATTCCCACGTCTTCCAAGCCACAGCCTTCTCGTTGAGAAGCCAGCCAATAATATAACGAGTTGAAGGAGGCGTTAGGCGATAGAAGCTGTACCACTCCATATCATACGGTACATTCAATTAAACACTCGTACTCGTATACCATTTTCGTATGCCGTCCACCTTTTCAACCATCAGTGGTATTTAATCGAAGATAAAAGATGAAATCAAATGTTTGTTCAAGAAAAAAACCTATAGTTTTTTTTTTAACACAGTTGCACGGATTCTCAAATAGTTTTTTTACTCTTTATTACACACAAAATCTTTCTAACGATGTGAATGAATTTTTTTTCCCCCAAGATTATCGCAAATAGTAATAAAATTAACATATACATGAACATTAATATTCTCTAAAAAACTACTCAGGTACAAGCAATTTTGTTTCACAACGAATGACGGTTTCGACCATTTCAAATATGGAAATACCTCAAAAAATCAGTTCCGAAAAACTCAAATCACAATAATCATACGCTCCAGTCTACGTGCCGTATTATTAAAGTCATGAATAAATAATCAGATCATCGGTACTTACACGAGACGGATGAATGAATCAGAACTTGATGAGGTTCCTTGATTTTCACCTGCCACCAAAACTCAACGCACAAAACCAAAAAAAAAAAAAAAAAAAAACGAAACTCCCGAAGATTTAACAAAACAGAATTAAGAAAAAGATGAAAAAAGAATTTAAAAAAAAAAAACGAGTCTCGCGAAAGCACGCCGACGCCCGAAGCAAAATAAGATAAATCGTTGATTATCCCAAAAGACGCGTAATCCAACAGTCCGATTGATTCGTCGACCGACGACTCGAAAAACCGTTTTTTTTTCTCTATTTCTTTAATTATCCTTTTTTTCACCGAAACTGCTGTGGTAGAGGCAACGGACGCGAGATCCGCCGCAAGGCGGCGAAGAATCTGAAGATACACGAGACACTAATTTGATTCCAGGTAGTTTGCGGTGAAACTGTGAAGAAGATGCGAAATACGAGGAGCCGAGGAACGGCCGGGGATAAGCCGATCTCGGGACTGTCTATGTTCGTCGGTTGAGAAGCAAGAAACAAAAACAAAAAAAAAAAGGATGACCGACGCTTACGCTTGGGGCACTGTTACCCTCGCGGTAGCCCTCGGGAACGTGGCAAGAACGTGGATCGTGCCGGCGGATTATCGGTAAGTGTATCAAACGTGTAACCGAGAAGCCCTACGGATGACTCGCCGAGCGTTAATTCCGTGGTTCAACGAGCCCCCGAGACGCATAATTTGACCGCATAACCGATCACCGATCTCCCATTCCTCGCGCGATATCGGATAAATCGTGCAACCGATTTTCCGTCGGCAACGAGGTTTCACACAATTTTTCCCCGACAACCGACAAACATGGAAATTTTTGTTTTCAACCAAGTTTTATTTTCGTTTGTCACAAACGATTTACCGATTTTTCGTTTTTTTTTCTTCATACACCAATTTGACAATGAAATTCAATTGTCTCGATTATCATCGGTTTTAACGATATTTCGAGAATCATTGCGTTAAATCGAGCCAACGTATTCCACCCGTGGGAGAAAGATGTCGAAATTCATTCGAAATACCGATCTTCACTTGTTTACCGGCCACGAACTTCAACGTTTTTTTTTCTCCAGCCAAATCGTTATGCAGAACCAAATAAATCGTAGAGTCCTTGTTCTCCATGCAGATTTTTCGATCTTCACATTTTTCGAAAACAATTTATCGTTTCAGAAACCGATTCTCCAGTTCCATTTGATAAAATTTATGGAAATACCGATTTTCACTTGTTTGCCATCCACGAAGTCTCCACGTTCTCATAAAAATTTCGTTTCTCTACTCAAATCTCGATCCACCGGAAAAATCGAATCGCGAGATTGGATTTCGAAGCGCTTAACGTCATAAAATCGACGGTACGTTACGTTTCTCGATAATCGAACGTTGCTTCACGTTCCGTACATTATTTTACACACATATTTAATTAATTTTCTTCGTTCGTCTATTATCGAATTAGACGTGGCGAAATCTCGAAATCTCGAAATGTCTTTCGATAATCATCCAACGAGTCACTTCACGTCACTGTGCACAATCGTTCACGCACCTTTCGAAGTAAATAACATCTCGAACATATGTCGCAAAAAAAAAAAAACACGAAAACTTTTGAACTATACACCTCATTAATTTCGTTAAAAAAAAAAAATTTTAGAACAAACCGAAAATCGTTTAAATCCGGTTGATTTGTTTAAAAAGATCAAAACGAAAATTTCGATTCACCGTTGAAACGTTTCACCGCACTCCGATCGAACGCGCAAACACGTGTCGTTGAATGTACATAGATTTATACGTATGTATATTTGTATGTATATAAATATGTTGTTTTCGTTGAAGCCCAATAAAGTTTTTGATCCGTAAATCGTGAAATTTTGAGCGAGAAATACACGTGAGAATTTTGAAAAGGTGGAGACGCGTACGGGCGCGTGATGACCGTCGAAGTTACGGAGCAACCGGCGCGCGCCCGGTGAACACGAGTTACACCGACGAACTGAAGCCGCCCGTGGTCCGTCGACAGAGAAAGAACGGAAAAAAAAAACGAAGAAAACGAAGGAAAAAAAAAAGAAAAAGTAGCGCCTCGAACCTGAGAACACGTCGAGCGTGCTCCGTCTTCTTATCTCTTCTCGCGACCGAATCTCCTCAGTCCGGCACGACGCGCGGCAAACACCCAACGTTTCGGAATTCGTCGCTTATGTATTATTATTTTTTTTCCATTTCGTTGGGTCGACAAGTGGGAAGGTCGTCGACCGTTTTTTTTTTCTTTTTTTCTTTCCTCCGGAATTGAATAATTGAATAACCAGTAGCTACGCCGTATGGAATATCAATTAATTTTCTTATTCCAGCAACGTTAGTTGCAACAATTTTGAGTTAATCACCCAATTCTCGACGAAGATTGCGCAGAGACCGCGTAAGAGTTTACTGCGCACAGGTAATGCGCGGCGCGGTACTACCTCGTCGTTCGATCATCCGGGAATCGACGAAATCGAAATAACGTTTCCGTTTACCGATGCCGGAACGCAACGACGGCGGTAACGACGTTTTGCTCGGTATACGACGGCGGTCTGGCGGAGCTGTTGAGATGGTACCGGCCGCGGTGAACGACGCATGGCCATACGAGACACCGAGAGGGCCGAAGACTGGCTCAGATCTGAGACGTATCAGCCTCGAGCTGGGCCCCCCCCCCCCCCCCCCCCCCCCCCGATAGAGCTCGCGGTCCCGTGGCGCGGCACGGGCACACCGGCCGCCGTGGCGATGACGACGACGACGCCGCCGACGGTGTTACCACCACGTTGAACCCTAAATCCTGGCATAAACCACAGGTCGTCCCCCCTGCCCACTCCCGAGTCTCTCACGTACGCGATGGCAGACTGTGTCGGACCAATTTCCAGCCACGCGAACTGTCCGGTACGACAGCATCTCGCTCTTGGACCGCCGGCATCAGATATACGACCGGGACTCTTCACGTGGCGCTTGCATCTCCGAAGGCGGAGGGAGGATTGTTATACGTTATATCTACCTTCTTCACCCGACCTATTTTGTACTCGTTTTCCCACGCGAATCTTCAACGATATAAACACTGCCACCGTCCGTGGTATTACCGATAAAACCACGCAAACGAGAGCCTCCGGGCTGTACAAGTTGCAGCACACTTTACTCATACTCGACGCACAAGGTAAGGATGTACTTTCATTCGTTCATTTTGCTTACCCTTGGTTTCAAATATTTTTTTGACTTACGAATGTTGCTACGGATTTTTTTTGTTTGGTTATTGAATCTTTTTTTTTCGTTTGTCGCAAATTTCTTGGCGCCGTCAGTTGTATGTGATCTTTTGGGATAGTGGCTACTCATCTCGGTAATGCATACGCGACGGTGATCTGTCAATCGTGTTGCCATAGTTGTGCGATATTCGGATTTCGGCCGAATATCGCACGATTTCTGACTATCTGAGGATTTTGGTAACAAAGAGTACTACACTACATTGTCTCGGCTGGAAAATCGATGTAATTCGGAGATTGTCGTGGTGCGGTTGCAAGACCTAATATCGTACGAGACCACAAGGAAGAATGGAACGATGTAACTAAGTAGGAGATGAAAATAAAGTTCGCGCTCTCGCCACGAGGGTGTTTTATGTTTACTTTTAAATGCATTGGTCCTTTCAAACACTGGCATTTTTACGGTCTCTCGCAGGATTCCCGGTACCGCAAGTATTTTGCGGTTTTGTGCTCTTGAATATTTTCTTCTCTTCGTTTTAAGCACGCGTCAGCGATTTTTCTGATCCTGTGGCGAGGCAGAAAGTTATTACTGACCAAGCAAGAGGGTAAATCACTGTTCGGGCAAAGTGGTTGTGACAACAACGTTAACCCAACTGTAGACTGACTTAACGGTCCAATAGTGTGAGACAGATTTTTTTGTTGTTGCTATACTTGAAGCGAAATTTTTCTTTCAATTGACCGACCCGATTTCGAGTGGGGATTCAGGATAAGGACTCTCTTTGAATCCAAAAGAATCAACAGTCAAATTAAACCGTTCCAAAGACAGAAATATACATTTATTATTGACAAACTCACGGCTTTTTCGACTATTTCCACGTTACTCCCCGTGGTTCGCCTTGATACGTTTTGGCGGGCTCTTCCTTCGTGCCGCGATTAATATAATTAACACAATACTTGACACAATATAATCTATTCTACGCTAAATAATTTCTCGACGATGGACTCTTCTATTCGTCTTTACAATGGTGTGAGGTCACGGCTCGAGATTCGGGACAAGAGTATTTATCGATCGGCGATCTCGCCGTGATCGGGCTACTGATACCGTGACCACCCGACTTATTTTCCCCCATTACGACGTTATTTCGGGGAGACATTTGACAATTCACGCATGCGCTTATTACGATTACGTCCGAGAAGTTAAACGGCGAAGAGTCAAACGTTGACGTCAAGGAAATTATCCATGACAATTATTTTCCTGTCACAAGTGTTTCACCGCACTCGATCCGCAGATGCCCTTCAGCAAGCATCTTTTTAAATGCATATTTTGCTCGAACGGTTTACCACTTGCTATTGAACACACAAAATATGATAAGTCACTGTTGAAACAAACTCACAAACACCGACTGCGAAGCCCTTCAAGGCTAACTCGGTAGCTCAGCTATATGCGCTTGCGGCGGTATCCCGTATGTAGCGTACCGCGCTACCTGGCGGTTTAATGCGCTTGACCGTTTGATTTTTCCATCAGTCGAATACGACGTACCTGCTTTGTTTAAACAATGCGTTAAAATGTACCATTAACCGCACGAAACGAGTGAGTCATCGTTGGAACAAACTCGCGAACATCGTCGATTACGAAGCCCTCGAAGGTTATATACCCCGATATTTGAGATATACATGCTTGGCGCTAGTAAGTGCAAGCATTTGTCACGGTTTGATGTTGGTTGTATAGAGTCGTGGTGACGAGAGTTCGACGAGCCATCGCGGTCGATCTTGAACTTAAGGAAAATCTGAATAGTGAAAAGAAAATTGAATAGTCGAAAAATATCAATCGTAGACAAAAATTTGTAATTACTAAAGTTGTAGGAAATTGAATTTCCTACAATTTTCGATGCATGCATTTTTAGTAAAAAGTTTGAAATGGGCGAGTTATTCAACAAAAACGAATTTTCCTTAAATTCAAGATGGCGAACGTAGCAGCGGGATTTTTAAGTCGAAAACCGGAACTTAGACTACCACTGACTCCCCCTTACGGAAAATGAAAACATTCATCCGTTACGATTTTTTTTTTTTTTACCGGCTTGTTTTTGGTCTAATTTGACTGGACTAGGGATGCACCTGGCCCGGCGCAGAAACACTGCACAGGCTATCATCCTCGCTGCATAAAACGCATCCCTACTCCGTATCTGTTACCCCGCGTCGGACCGGTCTCCGCCACGCGATCTTCGTCCTTCTTACGATACTTATTTCACCCGGTTTTCGTGCAATGGTGTGCACGCATCGTTGCCCGGCTATTTTTTTTCTCGATCTCTCTCTTTCTCTTCTCTTCATCTTCTCTTATTGCCCTTACGAGCCTGACCGTATTGTTGTTATGGTTTCGTAAGGGATCATAAGTTATCAGTTTTAGTTTAGTTTGAACGTTTCAGTTTTATTTTACTACTCATTATTATATTATCATAAGAGTTTTTACCGCCCATTTAACTTGCTTTAATTTTGGGATTAAAAAGTATGATTCCGAAGAACATTAGATTTTTTTTGTTTAAACTCTACTAAATTTAATTAATAGACTGATGTTTTGACGTGTTGAACAATTTGGAGCGTAGACGTGAGTCGTGGCGTATTAGATAGAAAACAAAGATACGGAGTTAGTACATTCAATCGCAGAAATTCTTCGAGTAGAAATGTTTGAGCTCGGCGTTCACGACTAATTGTCAGACCGTTAGTCAGTCAGTCAAGATTATTTAAAATATATATAACCGTGGGTCACAAAAAAAGGTCTTGAATTCTTATGGTCGCTCCAAGATTTGAAGTAAATATGATCAGAAGACATCTGGCCAAATCTGAGCATAATTGGACGTTTCTAACAAGTTCCGCAATTATTATATCAATTTTATATTCAAATATCTCGTGAAAAAATATTTGATCTGGTTGAAATCGATTTTTCGGGACGATATAAAACTTTGGGGATTGTAAAAAGTTATACATGATACAGCGCTCATGTCAAATAGGGAATTATGAGTCAACTCATATCAATTTTTTTTTCCTCAAAACAACGATCACATGATGAATTAACGATTTTCAATTTAATCCAACGGAAGTAGAAGGGACGATTACATGAATGTGGTGAATAGCGATAAAAGGGGAAAAAACTGTCCCATCAATAATTATTGAATAATAACCATTCAGAAATTTTTAAATGCGAACCCAGATCTTTTTGTTATTGAATCACATAGATTTTTTTAAATAAACGATGAGAAAAAGAAGTTGTTGACTGCATTTGCAACGTTTTCTTCGTCGGGGGAAAAACTTTAATAGCATTTCCAATATATCATGCGTTCAATATAATTCGTCTCGTTTCTTATGATTACGAAAGTCTGCGAAAAAATAATAATTGTTTTGTGGAAAATGAAACGAGAAGAATCACGAATATGACAATCAATATCAATTTTTTTGGAATCAAACCAAGTTTCTAGAAGCGTATCACTTTCAATAGCATATTGCATTGGTTCATAATGTAATTATTTCCCTTCCCGTTATGTTTTCACACATATGTGAAGCATTCTTTTCCAACTGGGCCACTTTTTTCATCCTCCAATTTCTTTCAAAATCTGCCAGCTTGAAATATTAACCAAAAGGAACGTCTGTGATTTTTTTTGGATTTTTTTAGGCGTCCATTCGTGATTTTCAATTTTTCATTATGAACACTGTATCTCAAAAAATATTCATCGAACAAAAAAAAACTTTTTCATTCCTTTAGCTTTATCGAAAAAAATTAAAATCATAATTTTTCGACATTGAGAAAATGGAAATTTGGCAAAAAAATTAGAATAAAATTTTTTTTAACGTAATAACACACTTTCGATTTCGGTACAAATTTTACAGGATGTCTGGCATTGGGTAAAGTGTGTGCGACATTTTTCTCAGAATGGTACCTGCAATGGCTACCATGGAAAAGAAACGTCGGCCATCATGAGAAATTCGTACCTGGATCTAAAAAGTCCATTATTCTTCGAAATAAACATGTTCATGAGATTTTGCTCAGTTGACACGTTTTTCCCTAATGTTTTTAGTCCAGGAAATGTTTACTAATAATACGCAGCAACTATTTTCGTTTTAAAATAACATGCGGTTATGAGATTTCGCTGGGTTTTTATTTTTTTTTCCATCGTAACCATTGCAGGTACCATTCTGAGAAGAATGTCGCACATACTTTACCCAATGACAGACATCCGGGAAAATTTGTATCAAAATCGAACGTGTGTTATTGGGTTAAAAAAAATTTTATTCTCATTTTTTTGCCAAATTTTAATTTTCTCAATCCAGAAAAATTATCATTTTTATTTTTTTCGATAAAGCGGAAAAAATAAAAGCGTTTTTGTATGTTTTTTTTTGTTCGATGAATATTTTTTGAGATACAGAATTCGTTATGACGAATTAAAAATTGTAACCGGAAACCTAAAAAAATCTTTAAAAATCACAGGCGTTCCACTCGACTAATATTTCAAGCTGGCAGATTAAAAAAAATTGGGGGTTGAAAAAAAAATGTCCCAGTTGGAAAAGAATGCTTCATATAGTAAATTGCCCCTTTCCCACCCTCCCGAACGAAACCTTCTTAAAAAATGAATCATTGAGAAACAGTTAAAAATTCAATAGAGTTTGCTTCCTGTACTGATAATAATTAAATCGAACACACTAAACCATCTCATCTGAAATAAAATACGATTGATTTATTGAACATACAGAAATTTCTCTAGCAAAATAGGAGATTCTTCATTCATTCTGGATTACGATTAGAACCAACGAACTGTTATTTTTCTTCAGAGCAGCGGCTTAAAAACTAATGCGACCTTAAACCTCAGCGTCGTTACCTTTATGCGTACGGTTCTGCCTTGCTCAAAAAACAGTAACGTTACAATATAGATCGAGTACCTGATTTATTACTTTAGTACAGTGGCTTCTGTGTCAGAGGACACCCCAGGTCCTAGTGAATCAATAAACAAAATATCTATGTCACGGGTAAAATTGGATAAACGGGTAAACCTAGGTTTATTTGGGTAAACCGCGATCTCTTCGCTCTCGCTTGGGTAAACTTGGGTGTACCAAAAATGACAAGGCCATAAATGTTTGAAAAACATATTTGATTTGAAAAACACACATTTTACAAATAAAAGTAAGAACACTTTATCCTGCTAAAGTAAAGGATACTATAATCTATTTGTTTAAACAAAACAAGCTGCTGTAACATTCCGAGTCACAAAGATTTCCAACAGCTTTACACTGCATTCATTTGAGTTCTTATTATTCAAGTTATTTAGTTAGGTTATTCTTTCATTTATAATTGATAAGGTTCATCTAGTTAGGTTGGGGTAAAGCCCGAAACGTGTACAATTTCAAATATATTTCGGACTTTACGTAAGCGAAAGCGGATAGAACGCGGCTTACCCGTTCTCTAACTTTACCCGTAACATATATATGAGGTATTCCACAGCTAATCGCCCACTTGGAAGGTGGCATATTTTCGATCTGGATTGAAAAATATTCCCTCAAGATACTTGATGATAACAGCCCATATAGTACCAAATGTTCGATGTATATCCATTGGATATCCATAATGTGAAAAAGATATCCTGTATATCCTATGGATATCCATACGACTTACATGCATGTATGTACATTAGGCCGGCTTGAAAAAAAAAACTTTTTTTTTTCTTTCAATCAAAATACATTCACGCCAAAGTATCTTCCATCAAGAGAATCGTGTCCAAAAATGAGCCCGATCGGACCATTTTTAGGGGTCGCGCAAGATCTTTTTAGTTTTCCCATTTGATTAACATGGGAAGAACGAAAAGTTTCGATTAAAAAAATCGTAGCTCCGCCAATTTTATAGGTACATTGATCCGGTTCATTCCATTTGAAAGCTTTTGAAAAACAGCTTAAAATGACGTGCGGACCTTCGAAATTCGATTGCAACTTCCGTTGATAATTTCTTACGAAACAACAAAATTATTGATGGAAGTTGCAATGCGATCCCAAAGGTCCGCACGCTATTTTAAGCGGTTTTTCAAGAGCTTTCAAATGGAACTAACCGGATCAATGTACCTATAAAATTCGCGGAGCTACAATTTTTTGAATGGAAACTTTTGGACACGATTCTCTTGATGGAAGATACTTTGGCGTGAATGTATTTTGATTTAAAGAAAAAAAAAAGTTTTTTTTTTCAAGCCGCCCTAACATACATGCACGAACGTTCAAAGCAAATTGTATGGACATACGGCAAAAACTCATATGTCAACGTGTTTCATCGACATATTCGTAGAATATCCTATGATTATCCATTAATGTCCATAACAAAAATTAAAGCTATCACCACCCGCATTAAACCGAAATAGTAAAATAGTAAAACAATCGGAGTATCGATTTTTCGCAGGATAGATTTTATTTTTCTTTCCTTTTTTTAGATGGGAATCCATTATCGTATGTTCGAATTTCGGAAAAAATCGAATTTTTGCGAAATTAAAAAAAAATAAATAAAAATATTAGGAACCCGCTACCCACTCTAATTTTATGAAAAAAGTTCTTCAATTTCAATAGAGTATCCGAGAGAAAAATTTCATCCAAATAAAAAAGGGACAAATAGCAGTTACCTCTCGATAAAAACAATATGGTGGGACAGAAAACGTAGACTGTGTATCCTCGGGATACCATTGGAAAAACCATGCATTTATCCCTACATTACGAGATTGTATGCTGGTGAAGAAATTCTCTCCTACTGAAGGAGCCGTGAATTTCAAAAGGAAGAAAGAATCTGGCAAAGGGAAAACGTAAAATAGCGTGCCTAGCGGCCCGAATCAGAACTCGACCATCGTGGACTTGTATCCTCGGGATACGCAGTCTACACAATCTAAATTTTCTGTCGCGGAAGACAGCCTCGAGGAAAAATACATTCGACCATGGAAAAAATCGGAAGAAATATCTGATTTGAAATATTTGAATCGTAGACGACTTATTATATCGCTTGAAGGTGCGAATATTTTCTAAATAAATATTGAGAAATATACTCGCATTATATAACATTTTTATTTCAAATTTTGCATAAATTGTTTTTTTCCAATTTTCTTTTTTTTTGCTGAGCCTTTAGATTGAATTTCTCCATCTGGAAAGAGATGTATTCTTTTTGGAAAAAGTTCGAGGAATCCAAAAAAAAATATTTCAAATTTTTTAAAAATGTCATAATCGTCCAAAAATCGATGTATATTTTCAAATTTTTTTTTTCCATGAAAAATATAAAATCTTGCCTTCCAACTTTTTTTTCGTTATCCTTGCAACAAACACGACAAAATTGATTCTTAGCTATTTTTCGCTCCGACACACTATTTCCATGTAAGAAAATCAGCGAGAAAAAAGAAGCAAAAATCGCATTTGCCTGTAATTTGACCCCCATACATGCCACCATAAATTGATAAATATCAATATTTTTGGTTTGAAAAGTACTATATCATACGTCGATTGCAAAAAAATTCAAGATATTAAGGTTTCGAAGTGGTCGTGTTGATGTGGAATGACCCACATTCTATAATAAATTACTTTTTTATAATTAATATATAATCTGGCCACCCTACGTAGGATGGGATATCCGATGAACATACTATGTATGTACGCGAGGATATTCTATGTATATGCAATGGACATTAAAAAGTGTCTCCTTTACTGATACAATGGATATCCATTAAATATAATCCGCCGGATATCGGTATATACATAGGATATTTAATATCCCCACGAGTATATGGGGTATTCCTGGGAATTTCGACAACTTCGGACAGTTGGGTCAAAATTTTTGCCCCCCAATTTTTTCCATTAATATGTGTTGAAAATAAAGAGACACGTATTTCGGCGTTTTTTATTTTGAGCCCCCACTTTTGAAATACGGTCAAATGAAGTTTTTGAAGTATTGACCACATTCGATCATTCGAATCGATATATCTCTGCAACGGTTAGTGATAACTCGAAAAACCACAGGTATTTTTTTTCGTTTTTGAACGCTCTCTACAATGAAAACATTTACGATTATGTTGCACAAATTCAACAATAAGTTATAAACAATTCAAAATTAAAAATGAAATAAAACAAAAAACACACTTTTAATTTTTGAAATGTATTTTTTTTTTAATTCCTTGAACAAAAACGAAAATTGAGCTACCTTGAACTTTTTGGGCCGACGCTTCGTTCGGGAGTTATACATTTTTTTGTCACAAAAAACCCGTAAATTTACGTATTTTATTAGTAAAAATTTGCATAAAAAAAAAGTACCCTTAATTATTGAAATTGTTTTTTTTTTTCAATTCCTTGGACGAAAAGAAAAATTTTGAGACCGGGCCCGACTTGGGCCGACGCTTCGTTCGAAAGTTATAACTTTTTTTCTTAACAACCGGGTAAACATTTACGGGTTTTTTGTGACAAAAAAATCTATAACTCCCGAACGAAGCGTCGGCCCAAAAAGATCAAGGTGGCTAAATTTTTGTTTTTGTTCAAGGAATTTAAAAAAAAAATACATTTCAAAAATTAAAAGCGCGTTCTTTTATTTATTTCATTTTTAATTTTGAATAGTTTATAACTTATTGTTGAATTCGTGCAACATAATCGTAAATGTTTTCATTGTATAGAGCGTTCAAAAACGAAAAAAAAAGACCCGTGGTTTTTCGAGTTATCACTAACCGTTGCTGAGATATATCGATTTGAATGATCGAATGTGGTCAATACTTCAAAAACTTCATTTGACCGTATTTCAAAAGTGAGGGCTCAAAATAAAAAACGCCGAAATACGTGTCTCTTTATTTTCAACACATATTAATATAAAAAATTGGGGGGCAAAAATTTTGACCCAACTGTCTGAAGTTGCCGAAATTCCCAGGAATACCCCATATACATTACACATGAGATGTTTGTAAAAATCCTATATGGGAGCATGTGGCAATTTTTTTCCAAATTTTTTTCCAGTAATGAATTATTGAAAATTTCGTTAACGAATTTTTCAATTGTCTTTCCGGGACAAAACATTTTAATTGAATCGCGAGCACGTCGAAATATGCGTTCTGAACTGCTCGCACCGCAAGCAATAAAAATAAATTTATGATTGGTTTATTCTTATTTTTACTCCATTCCATAATTTTACTTCTCGTAGTATTTCGTTCGATTCTGATTTAATAATTTCATTTCTATTGTATAATTGTTTATTTCCTTTCCACTGATAATTTTATCGCGCTCTTACTGAAACATAAAAATAATTTCAATCATTTATCCTACACTCTACTGCAAATACTTTGCCGAAAGGAGACATTCCTGCTCTCGTCGAGCAAGTTGCTCATGATATCCACATCCTTCTCTCGTCAAGATTGCGCGAATTCCTTAAAGTTATAAACACATTTCCCCCAACGCTTACCGAATCAAATGGCTCCATTACCACAGATCAGTCGAAAGATTGCCGGTAAGTGTATTTTCTTCGTCTGCCATCTTCTTCTTCGCTGGCGCGCCACCACAGCGTCACGCCGACAAGCTCTAGCTCCACTGCACTGTAGGGTCGTGCAATATTTATGCTCGGACGCATTCAAATTGGCCAAGTTTAAAAATAGATCCGTAAAATGTATAGTAGGGGAGATCGGTGATATAAGTAACAGGGCCAGGTTGCAACAGTGCATATTTTTTCCAAACGAACAAAAAAAAAAAAAAAAAATGAACGGTTCCAACGGGTTAATAAAATGTAGACCTCTGCGTACTTCATCTTTACGCCAGACGTGCCTACGATGGCACTGTGTGGCTTTTTTTCATTGCGTTAAGGGGAAATAATAAGATAGCTCTAAAAACGATGAACAGCGGATCCAAAATTGTTAACATCGCTGTTTTCCTGGCAGAATGCACGTTCAATAATGGTGTCACCTCACTACTCGAAATAATGAACGTGCTTCGAATATCGGTCGGGTCAGGAGCGCACTTATACGCTGCGCAAGAACATGAAACTCGCATATAGCGAAAGCATGTAAGTCGACAAATCTTAACATTTATTCATTCCTGAATTTTCAAACGCGTTTTCCTCGCAACCACGTTTTTCAAATCGGTACCCAAAATTTTTCGAAAACCAATGAATCGATTGCTTTCAAATTTGGTGTGCCTATTCTGTATACCATTATCTAGTAGATGACATAGGATTTTTTTTTTTCGTTACTTAGTTTTTTTTTTATAAACAAAATAAAAACTAATTTTTGGCCCAAAAATCGTTACTTATGTTGAAACGTTCGCCATTTTGTCATAAATTGATATTTTTGAAATCGGCTATGACATCTACTAGACTATAGTATCTAGTTTGAAAATCTTTTTGGTTTTTTTTTAGATGATTTTTGAACAAACGGCAGTGGGTACCATGTAAGAAGATTTTTTTACGGCGTTCCAAGGAACATGCGATATCATTATATATTTTCAATATTTTTTAATACAAAAAATTGAACATATTCTTGAATGTGTAAACTTTGATTTGGTTCAAACCCCAATCCAAAAGTTTGAATAGTTTTCCTACAAAAAATTCGCGAAAATTACCTTTTTTTCGGCCTCCGAGGTGTATATCTCCCCTTAAGAAAGCATGGTGAGTGTAGATTCACTACGCTGTACTCTTTTGACCGCACTCAATATTTCACTCACTTTTTACGGTTATAGCTAATTTCATATGGTAATGCATCAAAACATTATTTTCACACAAAATTCGCGATGGATTCATGTATTTGTCAATTTTTCTTTTTGATAAACACCGAACGGAAAATTTTGGGTCGAAAGTAATACTCGTTTACGGTAAATCGTTTAAACTTACCCCAAGCGATTGTTTGAGGTAGCACTATCCTCAACCTGTTCGTGGTAATTCTCTCTGCTTCGGAAATGCGAAACTATCCAAGAAAGAATAATCGCGGAAGAAGCTTCTAAACTTTTATAAAAAGGGTGGGCAATCGGTCGACAAGAGGAAAATATGTCTAAAGTTGGTTAAACTCTAATTACTACAATTCCCAAACGATTTTTCACATGTCAAAGCGTTTGTGTTCCGCAGCATCCGACAGATTACATAAAAAATTCAAATTTGGTATTTGATTTCCGTTATTTTTGTGAAGAAGCAAAAGTGGGGTAACAATCAAACCTCTCTTTCGGAATTGTAAAATGTTCTACTCGACTGGATAATGAATTATCATACAATTTTATCGATTAAGATCCCTTTATAATAAAGTGTTACAACGTACCTCACTACTGTTTGTTTTGATCTCAAGGTGGGACAAAACGTACCGCACAGCCGGGGACAACGGTAAGTTCAATTACTTTTGATTTCCCAGTGATTGCCGGTCACAAAAATTCACAAAAATACTTAAAGAACCAATATACCGTAAAGAGGTTACGAATATTTTTGGCGAATCGTCAAAAATAAAAGTGTTTGAAAAAAACATTGCGACCAGCCTGGCCTCACCTATATCGAGTCTCGAGACAAGGGTAGAACGAAGATTCGTCCGTATGATAATGTACGATTGAAGTATGTTAACCATCGTGCTCAGTCGGGTAAGAGAAATAAACCGTGTAGAATTTTTTTTTTCCTCGACTCAGCTTTACGAGATGGATAATAATGGCACCTCGTAGGCAAACGATTAATAGACTCCGTTTTTTTTCAATGTCTCACACTCGACGATCGAAATATATGACACATCATCGACCGATGTCGAGCTTCGGCGCCGTCTTCGATTCCCAAATGACCGGATGTTGCATGAGCGCAAACGTCCCTCGACCGCGACCCGTTTAACGAGAACGTAACTCGACGCTATCGCAATGTTAATATAATCAATATAATCATCATTTTGACGCCACGCCATTAAACACGACGACGGTTGAGTCGACGATGGTGCGAACGGACTCTCGACACCATGGCGTTTTTTTTTTATCTCGAATATCGTTCAGTGTATATGTGGTAGTCCATACCGATTCGACAAGGTTTTTTCCCTGACCCCTTTCGATTCCAGTAATGATTTTATATGTTTTTGTACCAACTAAATGGAGTATTCATGATTTTTTTCAATTTTTTTCATCGAACGGTTCAAAAGTTATGATTTTTTTTCGAAATCCTACCTTTTTTTTCAAACTCTCATAACTTAGATAATAATGGCTCAAATGGAATTTTTTTTTCTTCAAATGTTGGGTTTTTTTCCAAATTTTTCAAAGAAAAATACTAGAAAATGTTGAAAACTTTTTTTGACCTCTATTTTTGCATTTTTGACCTTCACAAATGTTTTTCGTAATGTATGTCATATTTGATTTTTTTTTTTTCAAATTTATATGTGAAAGTACACATTATTTAACGTATTGTGTGAAATTTTCACGGTGATATTCGGCCACGTTTTTCGTAAATTGAATTTTGAATGTTTCAAAACGAAATTTCATTGGCTTATAAGAGCCTATGCCATTTGGTAGCTTTTAAAAATTTTGAAAACATTTTTATATAATTTCTAATTTTAAAGTATAGTTCATTTGAAAATACCGAAAATTGGTCGAGTTATTGCATTTTAAAAGTTTTGTTGTTTTCAAATTTAGAAAAAGGTTTCTAGAAAAATGATTTTTTTTTTTCAAATCTGATCGTCATAGAATTTAACCCTTTAAGACCCGCTGGGACATATATGTCCCAGAAACGCGTTTAAAAATTCAGAACTCCGCGAAAAATTGAGATATCTTCGATTTCTCTTCGGATTAGACATGCGACGTTCTTCTACTTTTTGTCACCAAAACTTTTTTAACTATGGTTGAAAAATGTTTTACCACGACACATTTTTACAAATTTTACAAGTTTGTATTACCATGAGCATAATTTTGGAATATCGGCAAAATGGCATTTTTTGCCACTGCTAATGGTAAAGGAGCTTGCGATGGTGTCGGTGGTACGTTTAAGCGAATGGCAGCAAGAGCCAGTTTACAATTACGTATGGACCAACAAATAACGACTGCAAAGTGCGACTGTAAAGTTTTCATCGTTGAAAAACTATGAAAGTGCTGCAACAAAATTAGTTGATCGATTTTAAAATGTAAAACCAATTAGTGGCATACAGAAATTACATTCCGTAATTCCGGATACCAAAACTTATGGTTTATGGATAAGAGATTATTCCGCATCAAGTGAAACTCGTCTATGTAAGATTTTTAAGCGCCAACGAAAATAAAAATTTTACTTTTTTCTTCTCAATACAGCATTCGTTTAATTCATCTCCCGAATTTATACGAATGATTATTATTCGCTATTCTCAATTTGCATAAACGATTCTAATAAAATAACTCTAATCAAAATCATACTTCAGAATACTCCTCCTAGTTATACTCCTCCTAGATGCAAATAAAATTATAAAAAAACGTTTTCGAAATTCCGTTTTGAAACATTCAATATTCAATTTAAAAAAAACGGGGCCGAACATTATCGTGAAAATTTCAGACGATACGTTAAATTATGTATACTTTCACATATAAATTTTTCAAAAAAATCAATTATGAAATACATTTCGAAAAAAATTTGTGAAGGTCAAAAATGCAAAAATAGAGGTCAAAAAAAGTTCTCAACATTTTGTAGTATTTTCGTTTGAAAAATTTAGAAAAAAACCCAACATATGAAAGAAAAAATAAATTCCATTTGAGCCATTATTACCTAAGTTATGAGCGTTTGAAAAAAAAGGTAGGATTTCGAAAAAAAATCATCACTGCTGAACCGTTCGATCAAAAAAATTGAAAAAAATCATGAATACTCCATATAGTTAGTACGAAAACATATAAAATAAGTAGCGGAATCGAAAGGGATCAGGGAAAAACCTTGTCGAATCGGTATGGACTACCACATATATATGAAGCATTCTTTTTCTACTGGGCCACTTTTTTTTCAACCTCCAATTTTATTCAAAATCTGCCAGCTTGAAATATTAGCCCAAAGGAACGTCTGGGATTTTTTTTTAGATTTTTTTAGGCGTCCGTTCAGGATTTTCAATTTTTTATTACGAACACTGTATCTCAAAAAATATTCATCGAACAAAAAAAATTTTTTTTATTTCTTTAGCTTTATCGAAAAAAATTAAAATCATAATTTTTCGACATTGAGAAAATGGAAATTTGGCAAAAAAATGAGAATAAAATTTTTTTTAACGTAATAACACACTTTCGATTTCGGTACAAATTTTACAGGATGTCTGGCATTGGGTAAAGTGTGTGCGAAATTTTTTTCAGAATGGTACCTGCAATGGTTATGATGAAAAAAACACGTCGGCCATCATGGAGAATTCGTCCCTGGATCTGAAAAGTCCATTACTCTTCGAAATAAACATGTTTATGAGATTTCGCTAAGTAAACATTTTTTCCCTAATTTTTTTAGTCCAGGAAATGTTTACTAATAATACGCAGCGACTATTTTCGTTTTAAAATAACATGCGGTTATGAGATTTCGCTGGGTTTTTATTATTTTTCATCGTAACCATTGTAGGTACCATTCTGAAAAAAATGTCGCAGACACTTTACCCAATGACAGACATTCTGTTAAATTTGTACCGAAATCGAAAGTATGTTATTAGGTTAAAAAAAATGTTAGTCTCATTTTTTTCCTAATTTGAACCCTCAGTCTGGAAACGTTTTTTTTTAACCTTTAGTCTGGAAACCTGGGTCGTTTGCGTCCTGGCGTTTTTTTAAACTGTTAAAGTTCTGCGAAAAATCTGAAAAAATTTACGAGGGTTCTTCAAACCTTCAATTTAAAGTCTCAATTATCAAATTGGGATAAATTTATTTTTTAAATATTTTTTTTATACAAAATATCAGGCAACTAAGGACATAGTCGATAGTTTACTTATAAAATCATAACTTTATGAAAAATAATGATATCGAAATGATTCGAAATGGATATTGAAGGAAAATAGTGTAGCTCTTATTAAAAAAATATGGCATTCAATTATTTTAAAATTACATGCTTAATTTTGCTATCTCAAAATCGGTAATAAATTAGCCCCATATTTCGTAGAAAAAACAGAGAAAACTGTATAATAATCAAAAATTATGAATGAAATTGATAATAATTCAATTTTTATGTTTTTTTATTATAAAAAAGTAGAAAATTACATTACTCAATTGTTGTTCTATTGATAACACGTCACAAAAAGCACGGTGCGCAACATGAAATGCGATGGTCATCGCAAGTCGATTTTTTGCATTTTGCGCAACTATAAATGGTCTTGCGATCTTTCTCGAACCGGCAGAAATGACATCGCTTTCTTTTATTCATTTTTTGCTCACCGACCTCAACACCAGAATTTGGGAGCCCCGCTCCGAAAAGCACCTCACGAATATTTTCAGATAAAACTTTGTGCAATCCTAGCTGTTTTGCACGCTCTTCGAGATGGGGTTTGATCAGAGACATGACGAGAGCTTTCAAAAATTCTCGTTTGTTTCGACTGTCATTTTCAGGTAGAAAATTGTACAACATACACGAGTTTACGCTCGCCTGGTCAAGCGTTCCCAAAAGAAACGCATCGTCCATCGATTACTTCGTCGAACACATGAATAGTTGCCGCAAAGTTGGTCAAATTTTTTTTTTTTAATTAAAGATAAAATGAAAAAATGTAATTTTTTTTTCGTAGTCGCATATTTTTTTTTGGCACTATGACACTCACAATGACCACTTAAAAACGGAAATTCGAAAAGAAATTATTTACAGTTTTGATCCCCGTACTCTGGAAACCTGGGTCGTTTTCGTCCGGAGCAAAATTAAACTGCCTGGTACAAGGGTCAGAGGGTGTCTTCCGCGCTTAAACTTGATAGGTAGGTCCTTGGGGTACCCAACTTTTTTTTACAGAAGCATAGTAGCGGCCTCTCTTGCCGTTTTCAAAAGTTACCACTACATTCGATTTCTGGCCGGACGAAAACGACCCAGGTTTCCAGACTGAGGGTTAATTTTCTTGAGCCAGAAAAATTATGATTTTGATTTTTTTCGACAAAGCGGAAAAATTAAACACGTTTTTGTTCTTATGTTTTTTATTCGTTTGATGAATATTTTTTGAAATACAATGTTCGTTATGACGAATTAAAAATCCTGACCGGACGGCGAAAAAAATCTTCAAAAAATCCCAGACGTTCCTTTTTGCTGATATTTAAAACTGGCAGATTTCGAAAAAACTTGGGGGTTGAAAAAAAAGTGGCTCAGTTGAAAAAGAATGCTCCATATAGTAGACTGCTTCATTTCAGGACGATGTTTTTTTTTTCACTTCTCCACTGGAAAATCTTCAGTTTATGTATAAAAAGAAACCCCTTGCGCAGGGAGAGCGCTGCAAAAAAATATTTAGAGGTCCATCAATGGCTTTGAAGTTTTCCCATTTGATTAACATTGGAAATTCGTTTTTCCGATTATTATTGACGCTCCCGAGTCTGATTCAATCATACGGTATTTTCCCAATAAAGTTTTTGAAGGAAATAGATTTCTCTACAAAAAACGTCTCTTGACCCACATTTGTAAAGCCAACTGCTTATGAGTAATTCATTTTCAAACCTCATTTTAAATGAAAATATCTGTTTGACTTGCTGTCACAACTAATTTTTTGATTATATCGGAAAGACTCAAATGAGAATTTAGCACACATGTAGAGCCCTATACTTTCTTCATTATCTGGTATTTCCTTCACAATACGTGCGCAGCATGGCCTGAACACAGCGAGTAGCTGGGGGTATCCGATTTTCGGGAAAGTTTTGAATCGAAGCTCGAGCGTTCTCTCTTTTCTCGTTAGTTAGTTCTAACGGCATATCGACAGTATTGATCGTGAATCCAAGAAACGTACACTCCCGTGCTGGCTTTAAAACGCTTTTCTTAAAGTTCATCGAAAACCAAGAGACTCAAGTAACTTGACTGACGTAGTTACGTTACTCAAACAAATTCCGTAGTCTGAAGCAATACATCGTCTAGGTATATAACTGAACAAACTTTCTCACGAAGTGAACGAACCACCGGCCTTTGAATTTTAGTAAATACGCACGGGGCTGTCGACAAGCCATTCAGTTTCGTCACCGTTCTACAATCCTCCATTTTAAAATTATCGGTTTAGATGTATTCATTGAACTTTTTTAATTTCAAAACAAATCTATAAGACCCATCCAATTTTGGAACCAAAGAATAACTGGACAAAAATTGTCCCTCTGCACAACAACGTTGAATTCCACCTGAATCCAGTAACTTCTCAATCGCCACGTCGAGATTTTGCTCATCGTCTGGAATATCTAAGAAAGGACCCCGTGGTGGTTCTCTTTGCTCTGCTGAACACGAAGTTTTCATTTCATAGCCGCTTACACAGCGTACAACAAAGGTATCGGCAATTTCTTGCCATCTCCGAATAAATTTTTGAAGCCTGCCGGCAGTGCGCAATACCGCTAATTTTTCTTCTTTGTTAATGTTTCGTGCCCCTTCTCGGTCTGCTCCGTCGTCAGCGGTTTTCAGTTCACTCGCTGAACCTGTCCTCTCCCCGTGTGGAAATTTCGCCCAGGAATCTACCAGCTCCCGACAAGTTTTCCTGGGTTCCGGCCAGCATTTTGCACGGTAAGCTGGACAGGCCCCGACGCTATGTGTAACTTCTGGCTACCCAGTTGTTGCCCAAGATACCGGATCGGGGCCTGACCAGCGTTCCGACTTTTAATCCCGGAAAACTGCGTAGAGGCTGGACATTGCCAGCACAATAGGCACTGATAGAAAGGGGTGGGTCGAATTTATTCTCTAATGCTATTGAATGAAGCGAAATCTCGGTAATATACCGATACATAAGTCAATAATTTACTTTCCATAAAATATATAAAAACATAAATATGTCCATATAACGATAGCAACAACGAATTTTTTTCTTAATCATTCAACTGTATTATTTTATTTTGGAATTTGACAGGAAAAGTAGAAAAAGTATTACTTACATTGACGACGATTATATCCCGCACGTCTTCTTGATATTTCTTCGAAACTTTTTTTTATTGCGCGGCGTTTTCCGACCCGTTCACGATTAACGTCTTTTTTCTTTCCGTCATTCATTTTTGTTATCAAACTATCACTTTATCCAGAGTTGGTCATAGAAGTTCGGTTCGATCGAGAAACGCGAGCGCCACACGTGTTAACAGTCCGAAGCCGTCCACCAATCGGAAACGCCAAGCCCACACATTCAATCCGCACAGCCTCATCGCCGCTCTTGTCCGCAAAAGACACGAGATGGCGTCGTCATCTATCGATGTATGCTAATCACGGTCTTATATACAGGTCATGGCTCTCCTATACCGACTACATGCATTCGGGTGGCCGCAAATTGAAGCCAATATGGCCGGTCCGAGGAGGCTCGTTTATTATTATTATGCTACGATCTCGTGTCACCTGGTGGATTCGTGCAATTTCGTGCTATCTCGTGTCACGTGGTGGGTTCGTGTAGTTTTGTAGTATCTCGTGGATACCAATATCTATCTTGAAACACGGCGCCAAACAATTTTAAGTGTACACTATTTTCGTGAACTTCTTGTGTAAATATATGGGGAAAGCCCGCTCAATTCGAACGGGTCAAGACCCTCACCCCTTCAGAAATGGTTATCAATTTTTTATTCAGTTTGGGGTAACCCGAAAACATCTCTTGATTTTTTTGGAAATTTTCCCACCGCCCCCGCCCCCTTAGAAAAATTAAAAGAATGAAAAATAAGAGAAATCAGACTGAGCGATATTTTTAAAATCGATGAATTTTTTTTCATGTATTCTGTGCTTGAAAAAATCAATATTCCATATGAATTTAGAGTGGGATCTTTTTTGCATTTATTAAACAAAAAATTTTTTTTTTTTCGGAACTATGAAAATTCCGACAAACATTAAGATTAATAATTTTAGTTTTTTTTAAAAAATCGATAAAAAATAAATCATTCGTATGAAAAAATCGATATCTTGATTTTTGCGGCTTGAATATCGATTCATTTTATTTCGACTTGTTTTTTGCATTTCCTCCAGTCTTTGAATTTTTTGAAGCCCCTTAGATACATCCTATCCTCTTAGTGCACCTCCCTAACGTTCATATTACATTTTTTTAGGGACCTGGGGTTAGTTGCAAAATTATGGAACGAAAAAAAGGATGCTAAAAACAAAATTGTCATACAAACCCGGGTGAAAAAGGCAGAGCGATATTTTTAAAATCGATGAATTTTTTTTCATGTATTCTGTGCTTGAGTAAATCAATATTCTATATAAATTTAGAATGGGATCTTTTTTGCTTATATTTTATTTTTAATTATTAATTTTTGAAAACTATGAAAATTTTGACAAACTTAAAAAATGGAAATTTTAGTTTTTTTTTAGAAAATCAATTAAAAATAAATCATTCTTATGAAAAAATCGATATCTTGATTTTTTCGGCTCGAATATCGATTCATTTTATTTGGACTTGGTTTTTCCATTTCCTTCAATCTTTGAATTTTTCACAGCCCCTTAGATACATCCTATCCTCGTACTGCACCTCCCCAGTGTTCATATTACGTTTTTTTAGGGACCTGGGGTTAGCTGCAAATTTATGGAACGAAAAAAAGGATGCTAAAAACAAAATTTTCATATAAACCCGGGTGAAAAGGCAGAGCGATATTTTTAAAATCGATGAATTTTTTTTCATGTATTCTGTGCTTAATATAACTTGTGTAAACTCCCAATCAAAAGCCTTGTGAGACTCCAACTTAACGAAAAAGAAAACAAAAAGTGAATGAATTATTAAAAGTCGATATTCAAGTCGAAAAAATCAAGATATCGATTTTTTCATAAGAATGATTTATTTTTAATTGATTTTCTAAAAAAAAACTAAAATTTCCATTTTTTAAGTTTGTCAAAATTTTCATAGTTTTCAAAAATTAATAATTAAAAATAAAATATAAGCAAAAAAGATCCCATTCTAAATTTATATAGAATATTGATTTTCTCAAGCACAGAATACATGAAAAAAAATTCATCGATTTTAAAAATATCGCTCTGCCTTTTTCACCCGGGTTTGTATGACAATTTTGATTTTAGCATCCTTTTTTTCGTTCCATAATTTTGCAACTAACCCCAGGTCCCTAAAAAAATGTAATATGAACGTTAGGGAGGTGCAGTAAGAGGATAGGATGTATCTAAGAGGCTTCAAAAAATTCAAAGACTGGAGGAAATGCAAAAAACAAGTCTAAATAAAATGAATCGATATTCAAGCCGAAAAAATCAAGATATCGATTTTTTCATACGAATGATTTATTTTTTATCGATTTAAAAAAAAAAACTAAAATTATTAATCTTAATGTTTGTCGGAATTTTCATAGTTCCGAAAAAAAAAAAAAATTTTTTTTAAATAAAAGCAAAAAAGATCCCACTCTAAATTCATATGGAATATTGATTTTTTCAAGCACAGAATACATGAAAAAAAATTCATCGATTTTAAAAATATCGCTCTGCCTTTTTCACCCAGGTTCAGGTCGGAGGAAATGCAAGAACCATGTCCAAATAAAATAAATCGATATTCAAGCCGAAAAAATCAAGATATCGAATTTTTCACGAGAATGATTTATTTTTTATTAATTTAAAAGCAAAAACCAAAATTATTATTTTTAATGTTTGTCGGAATTTTCCTAGTTTCGAAAAATAAAAATTAAAAAATCAAATATAAGCAAAAAAGATCCCATTCTGAATTTATATAAAAACTTGATTTTTTCGAGCACAGAATACATGAAAAAAAAATTTTATTTTAAATTAAAAATATCGCTCAGTCTGATTTCTCTTATTTTTCATTCTTTTAATTTTTCTAAGGGGGAGGGGGCGGTGGGAAAATTTCCAAAAAAATCAAGAGATGTTTTCGGGTTACCCCAAACTGAATAAAAAATTGCCAACCATTTCTGAAGGGGTGAGGGTTTTGACCCGTTCGAATTGAGCGGGCTTTCCCCATATATATATATATTGCCGAATAAGTAATTAATGTTTCCTTTATTTCCTAACCCACGTTCGGGTTTCATATTGACCATAACTTCTAATAAATTATTTTCTGCAGTTAATAATGAAACTTTACTGAAGAGGCCAAGCAACGCGATATGCTCAACCTCTCCCCACCTGTGACGGGTGTCACAGATAGTTTCTCGGTACTATACATTTTTTAAAGATGTTTTTTAATTGAAGCATGACAAAAAAACTAGATAACAAAAACTTTTTTTAAGTTTCCCTGACGTCCACGAAAACGGTGTTTACTAAAAATTATTCTGAGGCGCCGTGTTCCAAGATAGATTCGTATACACGAAATACCACAAAATTGCACGAAGCTACCACGTGACACGAGATAGCACGAAACTGCACGAAGTCACCAGGAGACACGAGATAGTAGCATAATAATAATAAACGAGCCTCCTTAGACTGGCCACATTGGCTTCAATTTGAGGCCACCGTTTTCCATCGAGTGCCACGACCTGTATATAAGACCGTGATGCTAACTTCACACTTCTCAGCCTCCTTACGGTTGACGTAGAATAAGATGACTGGCCAGCGCGCACATAGTCTTTCAAAGGGAAACCTAACGAGGAAAACTGGTCAGGCGCTGGATTCAAACTAGGGAATCAGTACCCGATTTTCACACGTGTCGGTTTGAAAGGGAAGGAACCCATCTGGGTGTTGCCCACCTGATAGGTTCGTTGAAACCTCACAGACGGGCTTTTCCAGTTTACCTGATTGTTTGTCTTTAATGGGGCTTTTCGCGGAGTTGGTGTCGCCGGTTGTATTTTCAATTCGAGTCCCGCTTTTTCGACAGCCTTTGCCGATTTCAATTTTTCAGCGAAATTCGCTCTGAATAAATATTTTTCTGTTTGGGTTTTTTGAAATATTATTTTGGCCCTTTTGTCCAGTCCGGGCAAAATGTACGCTTCTCTTGCAAGCGAGTCCGTGTGATGTAATTGGGCCATCAGCTTACCCGAATCACACATAAGCTTGAAAAGTTCGTTTCTGTCGATACCTTCGTTTTTGTCGTTTAGAAGAAGCGTGATCGTCGATCCCAGCGCAGACATTGCCAATCCAACCAAATGTTGCGAGTCAACAGAATGATTGTCTCGCTTCAATGTTGCCTCATTCAACGATGTAACTAACTCTTCATTAGGAATCGGTGCCTTCAAAGGACAATTTCCCTTACGGGAATATTCTTTTAACAATGATACGCGAGTATCTTTTTTCAAACCAGAAGCAATCCAAGCTTTCCACAGAGACACTAGGTTTGATTGCAAAATTACATTCTTCGATGCATTTAATGAAGAATCATCGCCTGATATGCGAAGCGCGTCTTCATCGATTGAAATCTCATCTGACTCTGACGTCGTAGCTAAAATCAACAAGACTCGATTTTTCGACTCAGAGTTCGAACAGTCTGGAAAGAAGAAAACCGATATCTAGCTGCAACCACCGAAAAAAGGCTATGTTGGAAAACAATCAACCTATATGGTTGGTCGCAGCAAAAGCAAACTTGTTCTATGAACAAGTTGCAATTCATGCTGTGTGTGTAAAACAACAGCGTATGTATAACATCGTATGGCCTCTAAGTGTGGGATCTCGTTATCATATCTTTTTTTTCAATACCTGATGCCTCCTGAAGGTGTAAAATCTCATTCAACTTCAATGGATCGGTCGAACTCGAATGACATTTTGTCTGAGAATTCGTCGAATCTTCTGTGTCCTTGGTCGTCGACGCAGACTGGGAAAAACCGGCGTGACGGCCATCTTTTTGTTTATTATCATTTTCAAAAGAAAGGAGGGGATTACAAATTTCATTACGCATGATCTAAACGCTCATTCGATAATTTAAGCTAAAGATGAACACAATCGATGGAACGCTCCTCGCACACGATCCTAGAATTGTGACTCATCGTGCAAACTCTACAGAGAGAGATTCAAAGGGTCCACCCGGATGTTTGAGGTCAGTGAAACGTGATCTCGCCGCCGATTCATCTTGCTTCCTTATCATCGATGACGTCACACATGAATGCGTTCAGACGAACTACCTCTTCAAATAATTTATTGTTTACAAATCATTTTTATGTATCCAACTATTGTGTGAACTCCCGAATCCCAACCATGAATTCACCACATTGTGTCATTCTCAGGATCATAACGATTTTTCATAAATATTTTAACAACGAGACTTGTTCGAACTTGTGAGAGTTTTGGGGGGAAAATAAATATTAAAATCATGTTGAAATAATGGTTTATTCAATTAATAAATACATTTTTTTTTTTCAAAGTATACATTCACGACAGTTTTTTTATCAAAGGTGGAGGTCCATCGAAATCATCAATCATTTTCCCATAATGTTTCCGACAACGACGATATTTCATAATATCCTCATCCATTTGCATTATTTTGGGTAGATGGTCCCAGGCATCTTCGATATCGTTGTATGCATACATGAGAATGAAATCTTTGGTCAAGCTAGCGATATCTTCTGTTCTCATGTTGCAAATGTTTCCCACAGCTCGAAGAATTTTCATTGATCTTTCGAAAGACGGCGGTGCGAAGAGATAATTTTCAAAGTGCCATATCTTCATACGCAGCACATTTTCGAAAGCACAATTGTGATTTAATACTCCCTCGTGATGTTGAGAATTCGAGCATTCCGACACTGCTGTTTTCAACAATGCTGGGCAACCAAATTCTTCCAAGTCGATAATTGGTTTCGAGTTTCCAATAATCGTTCCAATCAATTGCTTCTTCTCCATTCCTTTGACGTAAATCACACGAGCATCTTCCACAATGTTATCGAACAATCGTTTGAGTTCGCCGTACAGCGCATTGCCAACGTTCCGTGGAATACCTTCATAATGACGCAGGGTCCACAAGTCGTCGTTTTTATATTTGGCTGATAAACTATCCCAGTCGTATGATGGTTTGGATAGTTTACGACTAAACTCTGTGCACTGCCATGAACCATCAGAATTCATTCTTATCACAGCCCCCTGCTTCACTACAAACTCATTGTTGGGTGCTTTAAACCCTCCACGTCCAAAATAATTTCAATATCTTTCATCGTGCGTTACTCGTGATAGTTCACAATCAACTGATTCGGGGAACACTGGCTGTCAGCTGCGGTACCTAACCCACCCACCATCGGTAATCAGCCTAGCACTTACCCAGCCCCCCCCCCCCCCGTCGGTAACATCATACGCTCATCGTTCAACGTTCGAGCAATAAAGTAGAACGCGCATCGTCCATCGTTCGATCAGTAAAGTAGAACGCTCATGGTTCAAACGTTCAACGTTCGATCAGCAGATGGCGGGGCAAAGGGTGCTGTCGGTAAGGTAGAACGCTCATGGTTCAAACGTTCAACGTTCGATCAACAGATGGCGGGGCAAGAGGGTGCTGTCGGTAAAGTAGAACGCTCATCGTTCGAACGTTCGATCGGTAAATCGGGGATCGGACTAGAAATTCTCTAACCTCGGGTATCGGGGGATTCGAACTGGGCCGGCAGTGGGGGGGAGGGGGGGGGGCGCGGCCTGCAGAGGCTATCGATCGGTGGTATAGCGGAGACAGGAACCCCTTTTTATCAGCCGCTGGTATAGCGGAGACTCAAACCTTTTTACCTTCCGTCAGTAAGATCTACCCTTTGACAGATTGCAGAAACCTGACGCCATAGTGCAGAACTCGCCTTTTACCTTCCATCGGTAAGGTAGGAATTCACTAGATTGCAGAAACCTGACGTCATAGTGCAGAACCCGTCTTTTACTTTCCGTCGGTAAGGTAGGAATCTGCCTTGTCGATTGGCTCCGAACCGGCCTAGCCTATCTACTGACGTAAGAATTAATAAGGAGCAAATAAGGTACCTGAAGTGATTTTTCTCTTCTTTTTATTCCATGTATCATGCTGGCTATCATTTAAAAGGGATTTTTATGTGGAATACAAAAATAGTTTTTCGTAATTCTAAATAACATACTTTAAAAGATACCCTGAAAAGTATGAGAAATTAGAGCATTCCGCGCCCCCTTATTTCCTAAACTACTGAACTTACATTCTTTTAAGTCAGGAAATATAACTCCTCACTTCAAGTTTGTAAGGAAATTATAACGAAAGTACTTGGTCTCACAGAACTGTAAAAAATAGATATTTAAGATATGGTAAAAAAACCCTCTACACGAGTCAAACTCGCACTTGACGAAAAAACCATGGATTTATTCAGTTTTTACGACACAATGTACCTTATTAGGTTGGTCTCGATTATTCTCGCCCTTACCGGCAATTTTTGTCAACTGTGTATTTAAGAATGATGTTGACGATCTAAATTACAAGAATCTGATCAAATCTAAATTTGTGAGAACAGGGTCTCATTCGAATTTCGAACCACAGATATATGTCTGGCAATAAGAAAAATCATAATTTTGTTTCATGCAACTGTAAGGTGCGAATTCTAATGCCATCAAACTTTTATGATTCCCGCCTGTTGGTGAGTGCCGTCTGCCGAGAGTTTGAGGTGTTGGCGCGATAGGTGGCGCGAATGTACGGTGCGCATGTCGCGTACCGCCCCACCTCTTGATTACGGTATCGAATTTCCGATAACGATCGATTCCTCGCTCTCTTTCTCCCTGGGAACTCCGACGACTCCGGACGTACCTTGCCTCAAATAACGGATAATCGAGCGGACATCTCGACCGAACCACGAGGACAGGCGATATCAATTCCCGGACGATCCTCCTGAGTTATTTCAACCCCAGGGAGAAATTAAGCCAACGAGCAATTAGAAATCAGCGAAAGAAAGATAAGTGACACACGTTATCGAACGATTATATTTTTTCCGAAAAAATAAAATTCAAAACGTATCACGGCACGAGGCCAGGAGATCGAGATTCGTATTATATATATATATTAGGGTGGTCCTTAAAAAAAAAGTCTCGCTCCCCACCTTCCAAATGATTCTAGACCACAAAAAAGGAATTTTCATATTTTTTTCCGATTTTTAAATTTACCCTCTGCTTTGCCTGAATTCATTTGAAAGTTTTTAAAATCATTTATGTCATATTTCCTATTTTCACGAAAAAGGTCGGGAAAAAAAATCTGAAAAAAATATATATTGCAAAAAACTATAAGGCAAACACACCAAGAAAAGTGAGTATCTGTCCGGCGAACATAACCTAAAAATAAAAATAAAAATCGACATTGATTTTTTTTTTAGGTGTCACGCCGCCGGTAAAAGAATCTAGGAAAAATATGTATCGTAAAAAATGATGTTTGAAAGGGCGGAAAAAAATGTGGTGATTATACGAAAATTTGAAGTTCACGAAAAAAATTTTTGGAAATGATAAAAAAATTTTTTTTAAGGTTATATCAAAATTTTACGTTCGCTGATTTCTCCAGTAAAGAACCTTAGTGACGTCTATGACATATTCAATTTTTATTCAAATCGGTTGATCCGTGCAATAGTTATTAATTTTTTAATAAATTTCCTAAAATAAGTACCGTGAAATACCCGATATGTTTCATTTTGATTCCTTACTGGTAAGAGAAGATAAAAGCCACTGACAAACGGAAACCTTCAACTATGAGTTCCAAATTGCATTGATATCGGAAATATCACATAATTTTTTTTTCTATTTTCAAATTGAAGATCCAATTAAGAAAATGCTGTAAAACTTTTCAACGGGTCAACCGGTTTGGATGAACATTTCATATGTCATAGACATCACTGAGAGTTTTAGGGTTCCGTAGAAATCTAGGAACCCTTATGGTTTCGCCAAGTCCGTCCGTCTGTCTGTCTGTATGTCACAGTCCTCCCAGCCTTTCAGTTATGTACCGATTGAGATTGAATTTGGTACACAGATGGAGATCGTCGACCTAAAAACAAAAAAAAATATTTTCGGGAGAAACATTTTTTTCACAATTCTCACGCACTTTAAAACGTGTACTCGAAATCTTGTTTGCTTGCGCCATTGAGTGTGGTGTCCTTAGATAGGTCTCCTCAAATTCAACAAATAACGTTTTGAGACTTTTTCATTTTAACCCTTCGCTTACGAGATATTAGTTTTCAAAGTCGTTATCAGAGTGTCCTCCCCTCTAACTTTTAAACTGTCGATGCAAAAAATCTGAAAAAATTTCAGAATGTACCTTTTACGCTACGGAACCCTATCATCTGCATGCCCAACACTACTACTTGACTACTTTTTTAGTCAAAAAAAGTTGGAAAAATCGGTGATCCTGAAATTTTGACTTGACCTTGAAAAAAATGTTTCCTTTCTTGCAAAAACTTTTTCCGCTAACTTCAAATTTGTGTACAATCGCGAAAGTTTTTTCGTTACCTTCTGACATCATTTTTCATGACAGATATTTGTTTTAGATTTTTTTACCGGTTGCGTGACACCTAAAAAAAATTCAATGTCGATTTTTCTTTAGCTTATGTTTGCCGAACAGCTGCCAACATTTTTTGTTGTTCTTGTTTTTTATAATATACATTTTTTTCAGATTTTTTGCCGCCATCGTTTTCGTATTAAGCTTGGAAATATGATATAAATTATTTTAAAAACTTTCAAATGAATTCAGGCAAAGCAGAGGGTGAATTTAAAAATCGCAAAAAAATATGAAAATTCATTTTTCATGGTTTAGAATCATTTGGAAGGTGGGGAGTGAGACTTTTTTTTTTAAGGCCAAATAAGGACCACCCTTATATATATATGTGTGTATTTATTTTCACGTGTACGAAGTGGAAGATTAATACCCACTGAAATGGAGACTTGATAGTGACCGTTCATTTTCAAATTATGTAAGAGTGTGAGTGTGTGTGAAGAATAATGCGTCGAATGATTAATTTTTATTCTTTTCTGTTATAATTGAAGATTCGCTCGTTTCCAGGATCTAAAATAAAAAGTTTCACGATTTGTCAAAAATAATGACAAATGTATTTTCTTTCTTTTTCTTTTTGTAAATTAAACGGTGGATAGAAATAGTATCTCACACAACTTTCGAGACAATAGTCGAGGATTCTGGCGGGTGTTACTCCATCGCTACGGTTGGTCATAGTCGCCGACGTAGTATCGAGGTAAACCGGGAATACCAAGCTGCACACTCTTATCCCGTTCGCGAGACGGCTCCCTCCTCGCGCCCCGTCCCACATGTCTGCGTACAAATTCGCCGAGTACACGGATTAAACATCACGCACCTTACAAACATACCTTGCTTCGCGAGAACACGCAGAATCACCCTCGCCATCTGTCGTTTGCGTGTATGTCGAACGATTCAAGATTAAAAATCACAAATACTCTGCAAACGTTCGGGTGTGAGAGTGTGTGTGTGTGGGACCGGCGAATGTTATTAATTATCCGTGGGTGCTACGGTCGTTGCGGGTGTTCGCGTTCGGTAATACAATGTTTATACGAAGAAGCAGGTTGAGACTTGCGTGCAAATGAAAATTAATGTGTCGGACGATCGGCTTGGCGCATATTCGTAACAGTAGAATATGAATTTGCGACGTTTCACATACACTACCGCCACGCAGAATCAGACCACTTACCACGCACACAACCAAAAACTAATCGCAACTTCGAACGATGGTGGCTCCGTCAAAAATGGAGCGACCGATTTTCAATGCAGCCCATTGCGAAGCTTACTCAATTCTCCCCAATTCAACTCAGTTGGATGAACCTTAACTGACAAGGGGAGGATACGATGCATGGAACACCGATTCGATCCATCTTTAGTACACGTGTAGGGCGTAACCAGGAGTACAACGGGTGCAAGTAGTAAGACGCGCTTCTCAGCCGTTGCCGAGAAATTAATTAATTAAAATTACAGTGTGTGATGATATCCATTTTACGTTGGTTAAATCTCAACGGCAGCGTGGCGCAGCGCTAAGAGCCCAGACTTGTTAGCGCGGGGTCGCTGGATCGAATCCCGCCGGTAATTTTTTTTTTTTTCTAAAATTCCACATTTCTTACAAATTTAGTTGTCTTGAATAATATTCATTTTGGAATCAATTGTAATAACTCCTGTTTTTAACGGGAAGAGGGATTGCGAAAAAATCGTACAGGAGATTGAAGAATTAATAGAAAAATAAAAGTGTATTCCCAGTATTTTGTACAACTATTGTTTCTACCTCATTTTCTACTCACTATCGTGCTGTTCGCCGAATTACTGCACGAACTAGGATGATATCGGTCATAAATGCAGGGAAAACAATAGTTATTGCGGCATCTTGCGCAAGTGATAAATGCCGTATTTTTGCATTCGCAGGAATTTTTTAGCACATCGATCCGAAAGCAAACTTCGTTCAGGTTTATGAACGATGTCCTGTCATGGCACAATTTGCCAGCAAAACTGAATTTTGATACAATCTTCTCTGGAAGTTATTTCTCTATCCTGTTCGATAATGTAAGCGCAGTTCTGTAGTCTTTTGATAAAGTTCTTCACTTGCCGGTAAAAATAAACATCGCACGGCTGCACTAATGGAGTGCAATTTGGTGGGATTATACATTATGTATAAAAGTGTACATATAATAGAATACACATAAACTTGTATAATAATTATTTATTTGTATTATAATATAAAACAAATAAATAATTAAATAATTATTTATAATATAATTATTATTTATTTATATTATAATATAAAACAAATGAATAATTATTATTTGTATAATAATTTGTTACTTGTATTATAATTATTTATTTATTTGCAATGCAGATAACGTAAATTATGTGGTTGAAAAAAAAGTTCACTCCTGTATACAATTTTTTCAAAATCCCTCTTTCCGTTAAAACCAGAAGTTATTACAATTGATTCCAAAATAAATATTATTTAAGACAACTAAATTTGTAAGAAATGTGGAATGTTAGAAAAAAAAAAAAAATTACCCGGTGGGATTCGATCCAGCGACCCCGCGCTTACAAGTCTGGGCTCGTAGCGCTGCGCCACGCTGCCGTTGAATCTTATTGTTAGCTAACGTAAAATGGATATCATCACACACTGCAATTTTGGTTAATTAATTTCTCGGCAACGGCTGAGAAGCGCATCTTACTCCTTGCACCTGTTGTACTCCTGGTTATGCCCTACACGTGTACTAAAGACGGATCGAATCGGTGTTCCATGCACCGTATCCTCCCCTTGTGAGTAGATTCGGACTTCTGTATCCCAAAATATGACGTCAGGAAGGCAAAAAAATAATTCCGATTTCGACAGAATTTCCTGCCCCAACTTTGATCCATGGCCGGTTCAAGAAATTTTTTTTTGACGATCTGAAAAAATTCAGCTCTTGATCCGTCGAAGAAAAATCGAAAAAACTCAACGGGTTTTTGAGATATCAACTTAAATGTGTGAGATTGCAGAATCCACAAGACGACCGGCGGTAGTCCGACTTGAGGGTCTCCGCGAGCGCTTCGCATACCACGCCAGGGCTGAATATCAGGTAGGGCCTCGCGTATGCTACTATTATTCTACTCAGAGTTCTTATTCTTGTTCAGTTTTCACTATACTCACTACATCATATTTGTCTACTTGTGCCCAGAATCTTCGCAAGATAATTTAGTGAGTATACTAAAAATTAATCAAGAATGAAAATTTTGAGTAGAGTAATAGTAGCCCACGCAAGCCTCTACTTCATATTCGGCCCTGGCGTGGTAAGCGAAGCGCTCGCGGAGACCCCGAAGTCGGGCTACCGCCGGTCGTCATGTGGATTCTGCACGCTCCCACATATAAGTTGATATCCTAAAAACCCGTTGAGATTCTTCGATTTTTTTTCGACGGATCGAGAGCTGACGCCCTAACGGTGGTTCCTGAATTTTTTGAGATCGTCAAACATTTTTTCCTAGAACCCGCCATGGGTGAAAATTGGAGCAGGAAATTCGGTCAAAATTGGAATTATTTTTTTGTCTTCCTCACGTGATATCTCGGGATACAAAAGTCCAAATCTTCTTAGTCAAAATTTATTCAACGCAGAATTTACTAAGCTTTTCAATGGTCTGCATAGAAAATCTATAGCTTCATTTTTGACGAAGCTACCATCGTTCTGAGTCGCGACTGGTTTTCAGTCGGGCACGAGGTCAGTGGTCTGATACTGCGTGGCGGTAGTGTATATCTACTATTTTCTTTTTTTCAATCATAATTTCGTTTCCAAGGAATGTACAAGATTTTTCAGATCGTTATCTTTATTCGTTGTCCAGTTATGCACATTCAAAGTATAAATAGAATCATTATTTTGTTAATTTTCATACGAATGTAACTTTGTCTTTATTGAGTACCATACGCGAAACAAGAAAGTACATTTTTTTCCAAGAGTAGCAACGCGAGCAATTTATTCACATGAGATCGATGATTTTTGTTTTATCGATGAGTGTTGAAAAAACAATATGTTTCATTTGTAAGGGTTAATCGTGATAATATTCAATCGTGCATGAGATAATAACGATCAATAGAGTGACGATTTTTATTGGTTTGTATTCTCTGATGGAAAATAGTTACTCTAACGCCTCATAAGACAGAGCCGCGCACGTAGCATATCTGCTTCAGTGACACACGAAGCCCAAACAACGTAGGAAGATTGGGGTCAGTTTTAACGATTTTACCCAAAATCGAAATATCTCCCGATTTACTGCACATAATCACTCTCTCTCCACAGCACATTCTTAATTTGTTATCGAACTATCACATGGATTTTTCCAATTGTCAGTCACCCGAAAACAGAAAGTTATTCATCTTTGTTGTGTCTCGTGCGTAATGTTACGTTTCACCGCGCCTTGGGGTTAACTGTACCAGCGCCGGGGCAAGTTGTAACACTTTATTATAGAAGGGCCTGCATCAGTAGAAACGTATTACAATTCATGTTCCAGTCGAGGAAAGCCTTGTACCTACAGTTCAAATTCATGCTAGGTTTATTTGTTGCACTACTCATACTTCTTTACAGAAATAGCGGAACTCAAATAATCATTGGTTTTTGTAAAGTACATCTGTCATATGCCGACGAAACAAGCGAGTTCATATGTGATAATGCATTCGTTAATCGTAATAAAACTTTTTTTTTCATTTTCCGTTTTCGCACCTCTTTTATAAACGCGTACTGGCTTCGCTTCGCAATCATTTATTCTTCTATAGTTTCATATTCTCCGAAAATAAAATAAATACCATGAGCGAGCGTACTAAAGATACTAGTCCTTCCAATAATTGCTTTGGGAAATTACAACCGTGCTACAACTTGTGTTTATAACAAAAAAAAAATCACGGTATTCATATCATCAGTCTTATCGATATTTGGCAACAATCTATTATTAACTTATATCTATCTATTATCTATACTATTATATTATTATTATTATTATTTATCTATTATCATTATTGTTTAATTTTCTGAAGGTTCTTTTTTCCTTCTAACAAGTTTTTTATCGTATGTTATATTATTTTGAACGACTAAAAAAATGATAATTCCATGACAACATATCATTTAAAATGCTTCTGTTCGACAAGTTTTGCACGGTTGGTGTTTTTGTGTAGTTCATCATCTTGAAGGAACAAAATAAATATCATTAGCAATAATCCTAAACGTCTAGCTACATCTAACGTTTCTTGTGAACTTCGGCAACGGACGACCTTCTATACCATTTTAGTAAGTTGTAACACTGTCACAACATGCCCCGAACGAGTGTATCTTCTAGCCCCAAATTTTTTTTGTTGAACTTAAGAAAGAAAAAAAAAACAATCGCTTGGATACATCGCAAAACCTATGCGGATACGGTTTGGCGATAGATGACAATCAAAAGTGAGAATTAATCCGGAGAAAAAACCGAGAAATATTGAGTGTAATCAAAAAGTAGTACATTGGAAGTCTATACTTACGTCGCTCTTTTACCGGAACGTTACCGTGAGCGACGATGGTGCCGACGTAGGCACGACGGACGAGGAGACGAGATGCCCAGAGCTCTGACGATCATTTTGGCGTCACCCCCACCCAACTCCCATTTTTCGTTCAAAAGGCACTGTTACAACTTACCCCTGTTACTTTTAGCCCCAGTCTCCCCTACTACCTAGTAAATCTACATTCACCACGCCTTCTCAACGCAATATAAAAAAAACTTCATACAGTGCTGTAGTAGGCGTGACTCGCGTAAAGGCGAGGTGTGCAGAGGTATAAAGTTCGTTATCGCGTTGAAACCAATAATTTTCAGATCTTAATTCAGGAGATATGTGTTCCGTTGTAACCTACCCCCACTACTTCTGGCCACGATCTCCTCTAACGTCAATCGTCAGTTGAGAGTCTCTCAACCATTACCGACCTACGTATTATTGTTGCTTCAGAAAGAAGCACGATTTCTCAGGAAAAAAGACTTGCGATTGAACAATACTGAAAAATATATTGTTTCTGCGTAAATGTAAAATGCTAATTTTAAATGGGTCTGAGGTATATTCACAGATCTTTGGTCATTGGAAGATTAATTCGGAACGAAAAACACGCACAAGCATCGTCCACGCTACCCGAGTAGAAATTTTATAAGGCAATTACCAGGTCGAAGTCAGGCAGCCTTCTTTTCCTGATCAGGTCCTGACAAGGTGGCCTTTACCTGGGCCTGATCCGAATGCAACGCAGCGCATGACCAGGGCCCAATAATACAGCCTGTTAAGGTCCTTAACGATATAAAATAAGATTTTTCTGTTTATTAAATTTTTTATTTCTCTGATGAGGAGAAAAGAATTTGAAGTAAACTAACTCAACTTAAAACCAAATCCAAATGAGGTATTAAAGAGAAACGGGGATAAACGATCTTATTGTTATTGTTATTAATCTTTACTTAAAAATAATTTGAAGTAAGCTAAGTCAACTTGAAATTAAATCAAATATGGGATATTTAAAAGAAACGGGGATTGAACGGTGGGTACTGAAGCGCTGTTATTACAGCTGTTCAATTTCTAGCAGGCCTCACGTAAGGCTGCCACGAAAAACTCTGATTAGTCCCTGATATGATAAAATAATGGCATGTCTTATTTAAGGTTGCCGTGGATGCCGCTTGTTAGGTCCCGACGTGGTGAAACTACGATATACCTCCCTTAAGGCTGCCGTAGGTACCACTTGCCAGGTCCGAGTGTGGTAAAATTACGGCAAGCCTCATATAAGGTTGCCGTAGATGCCACATATTTATGGCTGATCGCACCAATATCCGGTTTGCCTGACATAAAGTTGCCTGAGCTGAATCTTTTCCGGACCTGGTCCGGTTAATGTCTGGCTTGCCTTATATAAGGATGCCTTGGCTAAAACTGATCAGGCCCTTCTGTGACAACAGGCAACCCTCAACAAATTTCTACTCGGGTATGGAGCCTAGACACAAATCACGCTACAGTAATGGATTCTTGAAAAAACGGGACCACAATCCCGACGAATGGGAATTGGCCATGACCGGCGCTGAATGCCATCGTTACTCGTACGAGACGACCTTCCTCATGATATACGTGCATTGAGGGTACTGATGCGATTAGATTCTTTTAGGTCGAGAGGAACAGCTAAAAATTATAAGATGAGTGTGACACTCTGGATTAGCAGATGAGAGTGCTGGTATAAAGTAATGACGCGGAAGAAAAGAGAATGACAGTTGCATTATTCCGCATGATCATTTTATCTTTTTGATGTAGTACGTTACAAGCTCTGTCGACCGTCTAAGTTGTCAATCACGAAGGATGCCGGGGAAGTATTGCTCGGTCGAACCCCAGTAGGTTGCTAGGGCCATCCCTTAGCATTATGGGGATCTGTTGCTGGCAGTGAATTTAGTTACGATTCTGGCACCCGAAGTTGGGACTCCTCCAGTCTAAGCTCCATAGTTTACGCAAAGCAATAAATACAAAATTATTTTTATCACTTTTACGCATCGAGCTAACGTCAGACTGCCACCAGAAATCCAAATTTCGAGATCGTAATATGAATACGATTATCATTTGTTTAATAATCTATTACAAAATTAAACTTGTCTCGACTAATATATCAGGAGCCGCGAATTCGAAACGATTCTTCAACCCAATTCGTCTAATTTTTCAAGTCTCACAAATTTTTACGGAGGGTTGTAACTTAAAATTGGCTCGATAAAAATTCTCGTAAAACTACATGAGGCTATCGATTTGAAATCTATAATGTATTTCGAAGCAGGAGGTTACCAATGATCCACGATCTGTGCGGGGAACAACCACGCCCTTCTGGTTATCCGTGTTAGGAGATTGGTTTTACTTACCACCCCCCCCCCCCCCCTCCCCCTTCGCTGCATCAATCGTTTTATTTCTTCGTTTTTTCGAAATCTCATCATTCTTCCAGTCTGTGCTTAACACATTTTTTTCGTCAAGTTTTTTCTTTGTCGACGATATGATCTTGGCAAATAGCGAGACTCGCGGAACCCTTTAGCTTCATCAAGCGAAGGCGAGAAGGCTGATGTGGCTGCTGCCGCCCGGTGGACGTGATGCCCTAAAATTGAACAGCCTACGGCGCCTCAGGCCATCGCCTTTTTTTATCCTTTTCTCATCCACCTGCTACGTCTTTCCTTTTCATGTACCTACCAACGCAGTATGCACACTGTAGCGGTAGATACACTTACCAACGACATTTTTATGTGTATGGGGTATTCCATTCGAACCAAACCCCCTTTTCAGCCGATGTTTCTTTGATCCCTCGAAATTAAAAAGAGTTGAAGTATGACTAGAAATAGTGGTTGACTCTAAATCTTAGGCCTCTAGGTTGACTTCTCACTATACTTCTGTATTTTTACTACTTTCGAAGATTTCGAGGCGTCGTCAGTCTTTGTTTCTGAACTAAATTGATATTGTCACGAGTGTTTCGGAACGGAATTTACCCGTCCTTTGAGATAAAATTATGAGATCTCAGTATCAAAATTTTTTTCTTACGATTTGAGGCAAAAAAACACAAAAAACTTCATATCTCGAAAAGAGCTATTTTTATTTTGGTCCTAATTTTTTGTAATCTTCCCATGACTATTCTGAAGCTACTGTATAAATTTCGTGATGGAACTCAGAAATTTACGGTACCCAGAAATTTGGGAATATTATGAAAAATCAGAAATACCCGTATTTTTGTATTCTGATTTTTCATAAGATTCCTTAATACATAATAATAATTTCGGAATATTATGAAAAATCAAAAGCACCCGTATTTCTGTATTTCTGATTTTTCATAATATTCCCAAATTATTAATATATATTAAGGAATATTATGAATTTAATTCAGAAATAAAGACAGAAAAAAGACATAAAAATACAGAATTACAAAATTACAGAAGTATAGTGAGAAATAAATTTCTCGTCATACTTCAACTCCTTTCAATTTCGAGCGAATAAAAAAACATCGGCTGAAAAGGGGTTTCGGTTCGTATGGAATACCCCGTACATGTATAATATGGTATAGTCTCTTATGTATACACGGATATACATCCTTCGGTCTCGAGCTGGGCGTGAAGGCACGATCCGGAGTTCGCGGTGGCGCGAACGTAATTGGAATTTGTCCACGATATTGCTACCATTGATTATATCGCCGCTAAAATTTTCGGACAGTCAACCCGACGAAAGGGAGAGAGGAGAAAAGGGCGTAAGAAAGCGAGCTTTATATGAGACAAAAAATGAACAAGTAAATCCGATCACATCCGAGAGGTCGACATAACGATTCATTGACTCTCAAAAGAACATCGGAGAACGATTACCGAGAGAGATCCTTGTGCCGCCGCTGCATGGAAAATCTATGTTTCAGAAATAATAAATTTATTTATCGCTCATGCAACTTTCTTCTTCGATTTGTGGTCTTATCGCGAGTTTGAGGGCCCAGGACTGGGACCAGGACTTTAATCCCGCCTACTCCCAGGTTATTATTAGTTATAATCGCTAAAATACTTTGTTTTCTTATCACGAAATGTTGACAGTGTCTTCTTGAAGGAACAATTTTTCGAAAAAAACGTTAAAAGAACATGTTTATTTTTTATTTTGCACGAATTTGGAATAAAACATTCGAAGAAAAATATTAAAAATTCCAGTTGTTCGAAGTAAACAGTGTAACATTAAAATCTCAATTGACTTCTTTTAAACGAGAAGAGAATCGGCCGATGAGAAAAATTATTCATTAACATTTTAATATAGATAAAATTATTGCAAGATACTCAATGATGCGTGCAATCATTTTGTGTCTTATTTTGAAACACACACGGCCCACGTTCGAGTGCCAATAATGACTTGTCTCTGCACGTCTCGCTTCGTTTAAGGTTGTTGTGGGGTTAGGCCGAAACGATGTCAGTGAGATGAAATTTTTTGTGAACGTTCATGATCCCTTCACTAATCAACCTGTCAAATTTCAAAACAATCCACAGTACAGTTATGTAGAAAAAAAATCGCAAAGTTGGAGTATTTGGTGTGCTCATCACATTATGTTTATGGGAATGTTCTGAACATTTTTCAGTATATTATATATATCTGCCGAGAAAACGATGCCACGGAGTTGAAAAATCAGATACGGTTAAATGGAATATCGGACTAACTTTTGGTGCCTTGAAAATAATAATTTACAGTACCGATTCAAAGTTATTCATGATTTTAATCGCGAATTTTCCAAAAATTGAGCACACAAAATATTAGGCTTCGGAAGCATGGCAACAGCGTAGCCGGCACAAGCGCTCCCTACTTTAGTGACATATGATAATTATGCATGTTTCCCGGACCGATGTTCATGGTTGATAAACAAACACTTCGATTTTGAGGCTAGGAACGGGCGCGTATATAACAGCTGTGCGACACTGGTGCTCAACCCAAGCATATTATCGTGGGTCATAATTTACGTTGTTGCCAGTTCGTTTTGCAACAATTGATCTTTAACGAATTGTCGAAAACAATGCCATAAACTAATAGAAATAATTCCTGTAACCATCACTTTGTCAAAAATGCATATTCTTTTAAACTGATGTGGATATTTTCCTCGAAAAATGACATTCAATACGACGATAATTTGACGACAAACAGTTGAGAACCATTCATCGGTTCCGTGCATAAGCATAGGGCACCCCCCTCATGCTTCACCCCCGACGGCTAGACCCCACAACAACCTTAAAGAGTGAGAAAAACGAAACCATCAGGCAATGAAGTTCCGCGATGTCACCAGTGTGGAAGTTACAGTGTCGAGAGTCAAGCGTTTTGTTTGGTCTCGTTTACATCGATTGGTCCTCGAGGTCCGTACTGACGTTTGGATTGTTTACGTCAACACAGCATTTAGATTGCAACGACTCGAACCTCTTAACTACGTATGGAACGACGACTTCGAGATTCCCACGAATCTCGAGAGTTGTTTCGCTCTACCCGTCAACAATATTTCAAATTAACAACTATTAAACATTTTATTTTCAGAAACAACAACTTGTGAATACTATTTGAGTAATGAGCATCGTGAAATGTCACGGATAAATGACTTATAATTACTTATCATACCTTCTTAAAAAGTCGATGCGTATGCATTGTATTGTAATGTAAATAATATTTTTCGAAAACTAGCATCTCTAATACGGCGCCAGACGAATTATCTTCAATTCCTTGACATGAAAAAAACGTTTTCGGAAAATAATTATAAAAATTAGTGAAACCATTGACTCGTAGTTATTTGCACTGCAAAGTATTACGAATGAACGTCTGTTGGTAAATCGTGACTATAATCTCGTGTGAGACAGTGAATAATAACGGAAGGGTACTAAAACGATCGGGGGCACGGATCAATGATTCCGGAAATGTTTGCTCCACGCCCTCTATCGTAACGAGTTATCGCGATACGTAGAACGTTTTATCATGGCGGCACCGAGGTACGTACGAGTCCGGAGAACGGACCGATCTGACTGTTACACACGAGAAGCTCGATAGTACGGTGTCTCTGACCGCTAAGAAGATTAGCAAGATCAATAACCACCGGCCATAACTGATCCATAGCGGTATCGCCAATATCGTTCGTCACGACCGATCAATTACTCACCGATCGACTTGAATACTATATGTATAAATATACACATTAGGGTGGTTCTTATTCGGGTCTTTTTTGAAATGTGATTGAGGACCGGTGTCAATCAATGGCAAAAAAAAAATTAAAAATTTGAGCCTAATTTAAACCTCTTAGTCCAACTCCTTCAACTTCCGAGAAACAGCTGAAGTTTCCCGTTTAAAATACGCGCAATTTTTCTCCATCCCGGTAATTATATTAGTAGGAGAGCTAACACTTAAAGGGTAAAGGTGGGTCACTCGTGCCTTGCCGAAAACGTTGCCCCTTGCTAGCTTGGAGAGAAGAGTGGGAGACTGGCTGAGACTATGCCCTAAAAAACGGTACACTAGTAGGTTATAAGCTCACCAAGTACCGCTGGTTTTGTTAGTAAACAACACTCGTAGGAGCTCGTCGAAAATTTGAAAAGGCACGAGTGACCCACCTTTACCCTTTCCGTTGGCGAAAAATGGAAATTAAATAAAATTCTTTTTTCGAAATTCTGATGTTTTTTTGTTATGAATCGGTGGATTAAACTTACCTGATAGTTTTTTAAGATAAATTTTAATCGAAATTCGAGTTTCTGACATTTTTTTTCTAAATTTTAATGTTTTCCGACTCTAAATTGATAAATTAAAGTTAACCAAAAGTTCTTTAAAGTGGAAATTTGAATTCTATTATATAGGGAAGATAATGTAGCAACAAGCAGGCGTTGAGATTGGTCGCATACTACGTCCACGCGATAATGGAGTTGATTATGGTGGTAGACCAAGTGACTTAGTAGGATTACATGGAGGATCAGGAATCCAGCGAGACTGAAGTTTTCTGTCATGAAAGAGAATCATATAATATATAATAAATAAAATAATCAAATAAAAATTATGTACTTTATTTGCAAATTATATCTATTTACGTACTTTGGAAAAACTCGATTTTCATCCTCAAAACTTAAGCATTTTTCTCGTTCATACAGAATCTATGTATTTTTTCCCTCAAAGTCCTATTTTTAAGCTTCAATTTGCCGTTTGATTTTTTAGAAAATATTAATTACATCCAAAGTGATGATTTTTTAAACAGAACGGTGCATTCTTCACTTTTTCTTCGTTTATTTGATTATATTGTTTAAACAAATAATCAAATCAGCAATATAGGGATCGGTCCTTATACTAGAACAGTTGAAGAGATTTCATGAATTTTTCGGGATTTTTTAGAGCACTTTGCAATTTTTCAAAGCGCCGGACACGAGTGACCCACCTTTACCCTTTATAGGTGCCGAAAAATACGTTACCTTTTAAGTGTTAATTATTCTTGAAAAAATCCAATACTATATGGAATTCACGGGTATAAACGGTACTTTCAGAAAACAAATATGTCACATAGGTCATTTCATGCCACATTTACACGCCACCTTCGCACCGGTCCCTGACGATCGACCTGCAATTTATTGGGATAATTCTGAGATAAATGGAATATTTGAAAGTTACGGGACCCTACATTGATTGTGATCGTTCGGGAAGGTTGAGTTGAAGGTTGGGTTGAGATGTTTTACGTCAATTTTGTCCCACTTGGCTCAGGTTTTATGCAGATTCATCAATTTTTAATTTAAAAATGAGTGAAAAATATAAAAATGACCCATACACGTGTTTCTTTTTCCTCAAAGTAGAGTTTATACCCGTGAATTCCATATAGTATTGGATTGTATCAAGAATAATCAATCCTCCCACTAATATAATTACCGGGATAGAGAAAAATTGCGTGTATTTTAAACGGGAAACTTCACCTGCTTCTCGGAAGTTGAAGGAGTTGGACTAAGAGGTTCAAATTATTCTCAACATTTTTTTTTTGCCCTTGATTGACACCGGTCCCCAATCACATTTCAAAAATGACCCAAATAAGAACCACCCTAATACACATACATTGCTGTGTTAAAAAATAAATCGAGATGTAAACTTTCAAACGTGACAAAGCAAATTTACCACCATGATTAAGATTATAACAGTTAAAATACTTTTCCATTATTTCAACGGCGTTGTACCTTTCTCGTTGCTAATGTTTCTTCCGAAATATTATAATACCAACTCCCGAGGAGTACGGACTCCCGAAGTCGACTATGTACATATAATACGTTGTACCGCAAACTACTTGTGAGTTAACTCGAAGCAGTCGCGAGTATATAACAGACTGACATTCCTTCTCACGCGTTTCTCTCTTGACGGGCTTTAGAAATGATCAAATATTTACGTTGCCCGTGTACGCGAGCGATAGATACGAGTTAAGGCGTACTGGCCACCCTGGCGGACCGAAAAATGCACTTTTTTTTTTTAATTGATAAATTCGAAACTATGAGCCGGAATATTTTTATTTTTGAACTCAATATCATAAAGGGTTTCAAGAACAACATTGTAAAATTTTATTTGAAAATATTGAAAAATGGCGCCGTGATGTTGGTTGCCGCGGAGGTCCTCCACACGATACCCGCGGTTCTTGTCCCACTTGGTACTTCTTTATGGTACATCTGAAAAGAAAAAAAAAAAATAGGTTATTCTTAAGTAGCGTGACTACAATGTAGCGTAGCCTTTTTTTTCGACCATTAGAAAAATTATGGTGAACCAAAAAAAGAAATTTTCATTTTTTTACCGAAATTTTTCAAGCATAAACATTAATAAAAAAAAAACTAATCGAGTTATCAAAAAAATCCTACGTGACATTGTAGATAATGTATCTAAGAATATTCAGTAAAAATTTGAAAGCAATCGGACCGATGGTTTTCGAGATCTCGAAGGTACCATGTCAAAAAATGTAGTTTCGAGATAATCGCAAAAGAAAGTAACCGTGCAGTTATTCAGCTGACGGCGCGATTTTGGCGAGTCTTACCTTCAATCAGCGATCCCTGGACCATCGACGACTCCTTCGGCAGCTGATTGAGAGAGCCCGCAGTGGCTCAACCTTCCTGTCGAAAAATGCCTGTAACTTGGCCAATTTTTAGTGTTTCGATACGCAACAGGTCTTGAAATGTTTGTTACAGTTCAGGTTTTATTGAATAAAAAATTTTAAAAAAAATGAAAAAAAAAAAAATTCTAGGGTGGCCAGACCCCTTAACGTTGATGTCTCCGAACCTACGTGTTTCCTCGCAGGGTCCTGAAGTCGTGGCGTTCCAGAGTCCGAAATGTTAAAGAGAAAAAATGAAGAAATGTGGTTTTTTGTGGAAACATTCTTCGAATAAGTCTGTTGATAATCGAGGATCTTTTTTGGTCTTATTGGATTATTCGTTTTTGTTCTAGATATAAAAATATATTCTTGACAACTTTTTTATTCTCACTTGTGAATGAAAAATCGGCCAAAAGCGAGTCATGCACGCACATGTTCGAATTCACGAGCTATTCTTACTATTAATCTCTCTAACTTTCAAAAAATATATATCAACAGCTATTTCATGTTGACGAAAGATGTAATCTCTCTACGAGTGTAGGTGTTCGTGTAACGATTCATGAAATTAAGAGTTATTTCTAACTTGTTCATAAACTGTTTTTTTCTACAACACCCGTTAGAGTTCTTACTGGAAGTACTAATGGAAAGCCACATACTAGATTTTATCTAGATTTGTTGCATCGATAGTTTAGGAATTATTGGGGGACGCTCTGATAACGATTTTGAGAGCAAATATCTTGAGACTAAAGGCTTGTGATCCAAATGTCATACAACATTTTTGTTAGCTTTTAGAAGACCTATTTTAAGGGATCCCACTCACCCGGATAAGTGAAAAAACATGTTCGAGTACACTATTCAACGTAGGAGAGGAGGTCCATAAATTATTGTTTCAAACATCGTATAATTTCCGTTTTCGGGTGATCGATGCACGTCCGCATACCAACCTTCATTTTAAGGTTGTTGTGGGGTCTAGCCGTCGGGGGTGAAGCATGAGGGGGGTGCCCTATGCTTATGCACGAAACCGATGAATGGTTCTCAACTGTTTGTCGTCAAATTATCGTCGTATTTAATGTCATTTTTCGAGGAAAATATCCACATCAGTTTAAAAGAATATGCATTTTTGACAAAGTGATGGTTACAGGAATTATTTCTATTAGTTTATGTCATTGTTTTCGATAATTCGTTAAAGATCAATTATTGCAAAACGAACTGGCAACAACGTAAATTATGACCCACGATAATATGCTTGGGTTGAGCACCAGTGTCGCGCAGCTGTTATATACGCGCCCGTTCCTAGCCTCAAAATCGAAGTGTTTGTTAATCAACCATGAACATCGATCCGGGAAACATGCATAATTATCATATGTCGCTAAGGTAGGGAGCGCTTGTGCTGGCTACGCTGTTGCCATGCTTCCGAAGCCTAATATTTTGTGTGCTCAATTTTTGGAAAATTCGCGATTAAAATCATGAATAACTTTGAATCGGTACTGTAAATTATTATTTTCAAGGCACCAAAAGTTAGTCCGATATTCCATTTAACCGTATCTGATTTTTCAACTCCGTGGCATTGTTTTCTCGGCAAATATATATAATATACTGAAAAATGTTTAGAACATTCCCATAAACATAATGTGATGAGCACACCAAATACTCCAACTTTGCGATTTTTTTTCTAAATAACTGTACTGTGGATTGTTTTGAAATTTGACAGGTTGATTAGTGAAGGGATCATGAACGTTCACAAAAAATTTAATCTCACTGACATCGTTTCGGCCTAACCCCACAACAACCTTAATAGCTTTTCAAACGAGAGAATGCAAGGGCTGTGATAAACAGACAGGCAAATGGTCGCACCGACGGACGATCGGACGGACCGAAACCAGAAGGGTTCCTAGTTGGCTACAGAACCCTAAAAACGTGGTGGATACATAGAAAAACAAATCTGATTATTGAAACTGTTGAATTTTATCAATTCTGAATGCAATCAAATTCTTTTTTCGTTGTATTGAATCTCAGTCAACAGTACCTACTGATATTTGTGGAGAGAAATTTGTATTTTGTCGTCGATCTTTTTGAATTTAGCAGTCATTTGAATTTTGATGTTTTGTCAAAAATTCCGAATTGTTTTCCGCAAAAAAAAAATTCTTGGATTGAAAAAAAAAAAAAATTATCGGGACAAGAACGATTATGTCCTTAAGTTATTGTATATTATGTCAATTCCAAGAATCATTAAAAACCATATTGAATACGTGTATTACGTTTGAACACCGAACGGAGTCATCTGTTTTTTATTAGACAATTGGAACTGCTCAGGCCGGCATGGCCGGGGTGGGAGCATAATTTCATAATCCAAAAAAATGTGTACTTTGTACTTCGCAACTCGTTCAAAATGTCCATCTATTCGGAAGTCGTCAATATTTCTCGCTTCAATCCAAGAGTGAAACTACTAACCGGAAGCGCTAACTCAATATAAGATCACTGATTCTGAAAATTACAAGTAGTACCGTTTGCAAAATTATCGCACAGGTAACGTTGAAATAATAACAATAAAAGCCCGCCAACTTCGAACGTTAACCGAATGTGGAGAAATACATTTTGGTCTTCCGTAAGTTCAGTGCCGAAAGTAAACTATAACCCGGCATGGACGTATATGGGGTATTCCATACGAACTGAACCCTCTTTTCAGCCGATGTTTTTTTATTCTCTCGAAATTGAAACGAGTTAAAGTATGATGAGAAATCGTGGTTGACTCCAAATCTTAGGCCTCTAGGTTTATTTCTCACTATACTTCTGTAATTGGTATTTTTACTACTTTCGAAGGTTTCGAAGGCGTGGCGAGTCTTTATTTCTGAATTAAATTAATGTTGTCACGAGTCTTTTGGAACAGAATTTTCCTGTTCTTTCAGATGAAATTATGAGATCTCAGTATCAAAAATGTTTTCTTATGATTTGAGGCAAAAAAACACAAAAAACTTCATATCTGGAAAATAATATTTTTTTTCTTGGTCCCAATTTTTTGTAATATTCCCATGATTATTCTGAAGCTACTGTATAAATTTCATGATGGAACTCAGAAATTTACGGTACCCAGAAATTTTGGAATATTATGAAAAATCAGAAATACAGAAATACGGGTATTTCTAATTTTTCATAATATTCTAAAATTTCTGATGGAACTCAGAAATTTACGGTACCCAGAAATTTTGGAATATTATGAAAAATCAGAAATACAGAAATACGGGTATTTCTAATTTTTCATAATATTCCAAAATTTCTGGGTACCGTAAATTTCTGAGTTCCATCATGAAATTTATACAGTAGCTTCAGAATAATCATGCGAATATAACAAAAAATTGGGACCAAGAAAAAAAATATTATTTTCCAGATAAGAAGTTTTTTGTGTTTTTTTTGCCTCAAATCATAAGAAAACATTTTTGATACTGAGATCTCATAATTTCATCTGAAAGAACAGAAAAATTCTGTTCCAAAACACTCGTGACAGCATCAATTTAATTCAAAAATAAAGACTCGCCACGCCTCGAAACCTTCGAAAGTAGTAAAAATACCAATTACAGAAGTATAGTGAGAAATAAACCTAGAGGCCTAAGATTTGGAGTCAACCACTATTTCTCGTCATACTTCAACTCCTTTCAATTTCGAGAGAATAAAAAAACATCGGCTGAAAAGGGGGTTCGGTTCGTATGGAATACCCCATATGTATAGCTACATACCGATTGTGGGAGGTCGTTTGCAGACATTGGGCCTTTAATCACGCAATCTAGCGTCTCAATTTCGAAAACGCGACTCAATCTACCTGTTGCGGCTGGACGGGAAACGATGCATAAAACAGTGTGAGACATCGAGGGAGTCCGGTCTGCGATGCCCGCTGGGGACGTTGCGGCTTTATTCGCCGCCCGGTCAGCATAATCCGTCCCGACGATGCCAAGAAAGTCTGGCACCGTCCAAGGATCGTACGAAGACGAAGAATCAAAAATACTTCCGTGCGGGGGCTCGATGTGCCGCTGCGACTCTTCGTAAAAGAAAAAGAAGGCGACGTTTTCGTTTCTCGCTGGCCTTGTGAAACTCACGTTTCGAGAAGTGGTCAAGGGTCTGCCGGACGCGCGAGACAGGAGCGCCGGAGCAGCAGCATCGCGCAAGAAAGCGAAAAGACGTGTAAATAAAACAAGAACGAAAGAATGGAATAAAAATGAGAAAATGTTGGCCGAGCGCTGAGCACACGACTCGACGTGAAACATATTTTTTATGGGAGGGTGTAAATCACGGGAATGGGCGCACGTCAGAGTTCCGCGCGGCAAAACGACACGTAGAGATTCGAGGAGAAATAAAGCCGCGTTTACCAGACGTGACCGCCACGGCGGAGAGCACGGAAATAGTTCCCCGTGCGACTACCGCGACCAATTGCCTAATGATGCTGATTTATCGAGGAACACGCGAGAGCTCCCCGAGGGTTCCGGTTGGTGTTACAGTGATTAATAAAATACACCCGTATTAGAGCGGGGATGCTGGTAGGTAGACGCGATAAAGATGAATGAAAAACGAAAACTCAACTGGTACGATGCGTCGAATCGTCTTGGTTTGATTTCTAACGGGTCTTTCACACGTTACAAATGAGTTCGATAAGTGTTGTTAAACAAAATCGAGCTCGTTATTGGACCAATGGCCTCATGTTGGCGCTTGTCTAATGGAATTCAAGAATCTCTGACCGCTGGTACAAGAAAGAAAGCGTTGAAAGCAATGATACAAATCGTAACGTGTCGTTTGACAGTTGAATGTTCATGGCTGCTTGATTGAGAAACAACAGGAAAAGGCGTATGTAACGAAGAAAAATAGTTGTTTAAAATGTGGGTCCCACTGTTCAGAGGTGCAAAGATTTCGGATGCGGAAACTGATTGCATCATAAGGCAGTCGTGTGTGTGTGTGTGTGTGTGAGTGCGTGCGTGCGTGCGTGCGTGCGTGTGCGTGGGCCGACAATATTTTAAGTTATTTTAAAAATATTGCTTGCGTTTAGAAATTATAAATTTCTATTTATTCATGCTAACGTCTTATTGTTATTAATTATTAGTTTGATATTGCAATATCTCATAAAGTGCCGTTTTGAAATTGTAAATTATTATTATTGATGAATGTTTATTTTTCGTTGTAATTTATTAATAATTCGATGTTGCACTGCCCGTGCAGAAATTTTGGCAGGGATACAGTTGGATTCTGATTCGTATCCCGGGCTCCCAATCGAGATCTAGTCCGGTATCGGATCAGATTCGAGGACTATGTATATGTAATGTAAGATCCGTAAACTCAATTCCATTAGAGCAAAAATAAAACAAGTGGCCCCCTTGAAAATCCGTCACTCGGGGATATGAAAGTAATGAACATATTTTGATACTTTTCAGAGATACAAGAATACGTATTTTTTGTTTTTTCGAAATTTCCATTTTTCTAAAAGTTATTAACATTTGAATTTTTATGTATTAATTTAGAAGAAATTTTTTTGCTCTCGATCTATTTAATAAAATTAAATAATATTTTCAGGGAATATTTCTAACAAACTGTTCTATTTAATGACATTTTTCTTGAAAACGTGATGCAAAAATTTACCAAAAATATAAACAATTTTTTCAAACAAATCGAAAATTCAACGACTTCTCCATCGATTTTTATATTTTTTTTTCTCATAGACATTTATTCTGTGTTCAATTGAGAAGATTTTTCTGTTGGAAAAAGTTTGGAACTTACATTTTTGAAAAAGTTATGAGGATTTTTCTGTTGAGTCGCGCGTCAGGTGGCGAGGCATTCACAGCGCGCGACGCGCATTGTGCGTGCATATATAAGTAAGGTTCGCATTACAAACCCGAATTTAATAAAATCAAATGCATATCTTTATTTTTCAACGCTTACAAATATATTATTTTCTTTATTTCTGTTGATTCTTGTTTTTACTAATGCGCTAATGACAGACTCTTCAGAATCGGGAAAAACTTTGCACGAAATAAGCATGAAGAATTATTAAAGACCCGGTACACAATGGCAAAAACATTGAAAAATACTCGACAGTACCATTGCTACGTTCCAGTCGATATAAACAAAATTTTGTGCAAAGTTTTTTCGGATTTTGGAGAGTTTGTCATTAGCACATTAGTAGAAACAAGGATCAACAAAAAAACGAAAATAATATTTGTGTAAGCATTGATAAATAAAGATACGCATTTGTTTTCATTAAATTGTTGTTTGTAATGCAAACCTTACTTATATATGCACGCACAATGCGCGTCGCGAGCGGTGAATTCCTTTCCCCCTGACGCGCGACTCAACAGAAAAATCCTCATAACTTTTTCAAAAATGTAAGTTCCAAACTTTTTCCAACGGATCAATCTTCTCAATTGAACACAGAATAAATGTCTATGAGAAGAAATATGAAAATCGATGGAGAAGTCGTTGAATTTTCGATTTGTTTAAAAAAATTGTTTATATTTTAGGTAAATTTTAGCATCACGTTTTCAAAAAAAATGTCATTGAATAAAAAAGTTTGTTAGAAATATTCCCTGAAAATATTATTCAACTTTATCGAATTGATCGAGAGAAAAAAACTTTCTTCTAAATTAATACATAAAAATTTAAATGTTAATAACTTTTAGAAAAATGGAAATTTCGAAAAAACAAAAAATACGTATTCTTGTATCTCTGAAAAGTATCAAAATATGTTCATTACTTCCATATCCTCGAGTGACGGTTTTTCCAGGGGACCACGTGTTTTATTTTTGCTCTTAGGGATACAGAACCGGATCTTTTAATGACTCTAAATAGATTCCCCATGGAATCATTGCGGAATCTTGGAAGGATCACGGGTAAATACAGGCTAAAATAAAATAAAATTATTACATGTTAAATTTATTATAAAAATAAATCACATACATTTTCGGTGAAATAAAATAACAAGAAAAAAAAATGTAAAGTAAGCACAACATAAACAAGCTGCAAGTTGGAACTTGCAATTTGCTTCCTCGAAATCGTAGGTAGTGAACGAAGATTCCTCTATGATGAATCATTTTTTTTTGCTCTGAATCTGATAGATTAAACGGAGATATTTATATGAGTGGTAATTTTCTATTTAATCTTCGGCTTTCTCATAGAGAAATCTTCGTTCACTACCTACGATTTCGAGGAAGTAAATTGCAAGTTCCAACTTGCAGCTTGTTTTGGAAATTTGAAAACGATACAAAATCCGATTCACGGCTTGAATCATGACCAAAATTATAGTTAAAGAAGGGGTTATAGAGCTCGACATGCCTCCAAAATTTGGGGGCTGTAGCTGAAACTGTTCTTGAGTTATACACGTTTGAATCTTGGAAGGTCATCTTAAACGTACATAATAATTCAAAGTGTCCTAAAATTCGAACGCGTTGTTCGATTTCTACCAAATTTAGTAACAAATGAAGCTGACTGTTGGTTAAAGCGTGTGCATGAATTTGAACACGTTCAGTCGAATATTTTCCAACTTGCAGAGGTTCGAACTTCGAAATTTATAAGTGCTAAAAAATTAGATCCGCTAAGCCGATCTTCGCCAAATTTGATACACATCATTGTTCAATGATGTTCTATACTCGTGTAAATTTGGAGCTCGATTGGTTAAAGTTAACGAAAGTTATAGCGACAAACTTGATTTTTCGAAAAATTCAAAATATCATAAAATCGAAAATTATCGATGGATTCGGCCCAAGTGCAATACCAACAAACCTCAGATACAAATCTCTTAGTCAAAAACTATTTAGACGAATATCTCAAAATTTGCGACAGTTATAGTGCGTACGTCCTTTTTTTGGAAATTTGAAAACGACACAAAATCCGAGCGACGCCTTGAATCATGACCAAAATTATAGTCGAAGAAGAGGTTATAGAGCTGCACATGCCCGCGAAATTTGGGGGCTGTAGCTAAAACCGTTCTCGAGTTATACACGTTTGAATTTTGGGAGTCCATTACACACACACACACACACATACACACATACATCCGGACATTTTCTAAAAATGTGTTTTCTGGACGTTTCAGAACATTCTCTACATGGTGACATGAATATCTCGAAAAAAAAAATTTTCACCGTCACATAGCTTCCTCTATGAGGAAGCAAAAAGCTTGGTTTTTTTCGCATCGAAAACATATTTTTTGATCGTGAACACCGTAGAAGTGTGGGAGTTGTACGGTTCGATCCAAGCAGAAATCGTGCTCGCTGCGCTCCGGCGTGTTATAACTCCCTCTCTAAAAGAGCAAAATGGACTTTTAAGGGGTGGTTTGGAAAGCGATTTTTATGTTGTTTCAAACTATTGAATATACATATTTTTTAAATGGAATTTTCATAAACAAATTACGAAGTGAAATGTTTAAACAATTTTTTTTGCTCTTCGGGCACCTTTGATTTTTTTTTAAATATTTTTAAATGAAAGCTCAGCTTTTTTTCTATCGAAAGCATATTTTTTATCGTGAACACCATAGAAGTGTGGGAGTTGCACGGTGCTATCCGAGCGGAGGGAGTGCTGATGCCCTCCGACGAGCCGCCCAGGGCTGTTTTCGATACAAAAAAAGCTAAGCTTTCATTTAAAAATATAAAAAAAAATCAAAAAAAAAAAAATTGTTTAAACATTTCACTTTGCAATTTGTTTATGAAAATGTAAACAAAATTAAAAACAAATTCAATTACCTGAAGGAACCTGAAGCCGCTTTCCAAAACACCCCTTGGAATTTAATTTATGTCCTCCAGTAAGGGAATTACGGCTACTCGAAGTTACGGGTGCGAGCGTCAAAAATTGATGTTTTTGGAACTTTCATCCCTTGTAACTTCGAAAGGAACGATCGTGGAGGTCTAAAAATTAGGGGGTAACTGCTCATTGTACAGACAAACATACCCTGCAAATTTAAAGTCAATCAAAAAATGTGACTTTTAAAGTCTGGACAGATGAGGAATACCACCTCACATATTATTATCTTTTGACTATATGAAAACCAATTTTATGAAAGACAGAACTGACTGAAAAATAAATTGAATATTTTTAAGTTCCATCCAAATTATATTTACTTGCACCGCCTCTTATGTTGATTTCCCACCATGGCCAAGTACTTAAAACAACTATTATATTAATGAATATTAATTATTTCACTTGTTTAATAGGTAAATCTCATTCGGGGGGCCTTAACGCACGTGTTAAAACCTTTACTTTTCATTTTAGCTATATCACGCGTCAATGAATAGTCAAAATCCGACACCGCTGCTCTTAAAGTGTCCGTAACTGGGCCGTTTACCTTATATCGATATAGTGGCGTAGCTCTATTGACCACGTAACGATCTTGACGAAGTACAACGAGCTACGCCACTATATCTATATATACGTTTTCAAACAAATGAGCAGTACGAACTGCGAAACCGATCCGGACGGTCGCATCGCGTAAATCGTAAAAATAAAACCAAAAAAAATCGAAATCTAAGCAAGATATCTTTGTCTGGCACAGACGAATTCGCCTTGTCACGCAATCGAAATGTCCATAATATATTTTTTATATTTTTTTTGTCGACACCAACCTTCGGTTCTACGGTGCAACGACGCTGACCATATTTTTGTAACACATTTCGAGGAGCACAACTGACCCATTGGGGTTTCGCGATAATTGCCGAAACATCGTACGAGTGTTTACAGGTGTCATCGAGGCTCGCACCTCGTGCTTTTCTATTTCGTAACCACTCTCGCCATCGATGAGCTTCTTTTTTCGATGTCTTTTTCATCGTTTCCAGCGAAGACAGACTCGTTTTTCGTTAGGACCCTAATTTTTCGATCTGAAATTTCTTGCATGCATAGAAAAAAGTTTGCACGTTTCAACTGGCAGCTTGTTTCTCCTTCCATACATTTTAAGCTTTACAAAATTCGAATAACTCTAAAATCTGGTATCTTCTAATGATTTTCACAAAATTTCATACATAGTACGGGCAAATGATGTTCCGTAACTTTAGGACGTCGACCCACATCGGTGGAAGCTGATGTGAGTTCAAACGAAAAGTAAATTTCTCAAAAAATTCAAAGTCATCTAAAATCTGAACTTCTCAATTCGTTCGGCCCAAATTTAATACCAAACATTCGTAAGCATCATTCTATTCGCGAAAAAATATTCAGACAGATAACTCAAAATTTGCGGAGGCTCGAGTGGTAGGTAATCGATGTTTTTTTGAAAATTTTAAAACGCTGCAAAAGACGCAGAATGGCGCCGGTTATAACAAAAATTGTAGATAACAGATAGGTTATAAGATTTCACATATGTGCGAAATTCGGACACCGGAGCTCGAAACGTTCGCGAGTTATCGAATTCGAATTCTGCAGGGTAATTATACATATGCAGACAAGTACTTACACACGTTCCCGCTAAATGTGATTTTCTTAGCGTTTCGGCACATTTTGAACATATTGACATGAATATTCCGCTAAGAATTTTGTTATCCCTCACACAGCTTTCTCTATATAAGGAAGCTAAATTACAAATAAAGAAAGTAATTTATGACACTCTGCGCGTAAAAGTTTACATTTACGCACCTTGTGACGTAAACATTCGTACGATACTGGTACGAAAAACGTTTTCTGGACTCGTGTGATTGCAACACTCGCCTTCGGCTCGTTCTGCAAACTCACACTCGTCAGAAAATTTTTTTTTTCGTACTAGTGTCATAATGTACTATTGTTTCATTGTTCTTGAATGGACGTTGAATCGTTACGCCAACGCTTACGCCCTTATGACCAGAGCTCTCGTCGTAGCAAGAATTGTAAAATCGCTTTGCACATAACTCGCCAATACCTCAACTGATGAAAATGAATTGTGGTATACAATCAAGTGATATACAGTGGAATATGATTTGAGGTCGTGGCATAGAAAAGGTGACGTCTGAGCTTCCCGGTCGCCTTTCGTCATAGGTTGCCACAGAACGGTATATCTTCCCGCCCCCTCCCGAAACTCAATGACAATAACAGTCAGATCCGGTAATCAATATCGTCGCTTTGTAGGAGAAATCTATCACCCCAATTGCAGCTTACGTTCCAGTAACTTTGAACTCGTATTATTATCGTCATCTGAACTTTGTTGGATCCATTAATAAACAGTTAAAACGGTAAACCCTAATAGTATTGCCCATTATTTACGTTTGTATCTTTTGTTCTTATAAAATAAGAAATATGACAGGATCTTATCTATTAATTTTTCTCAAGCAAATGAATAAATCAATTGATAACTATTTAAAAATAAAAAAATGCATTCTTATTGAAATTTGAATGAGACATTGAATTGATGATCTTAATTTAATTGAGATTAATTGAATTATACTCCCAAATCAATCATTCTTATGCATTTAACTGTTGGCTTTCATCTTGTCAGGATCTTTTTGTTTCTCAATAGTTCTATTTGCATCAATCCGCCTGGTCTTTGTGGAAATGGGTGTTTGTTCGAGTAAATTGAAAAGAGAGAAAAACAATAAAAATCGCGAAGGTTTTAGTGCTTTCCAGCCACCGTGAAACTATCGGAGATTAGCGGCGCTTCGGCAAAGGAATTCTCATTTTCGAAGTCCCTCGACCCGGAACGGACTCGAACCGACCAACGTGTCAGGGAGTCGCTGAGGTTTGGTATTAGAGTCGATGCTTTGCCATTTTATTACGAAGTTCCCCGACCTTGTTCAGAAGAACACGTGTGCAGATTGAAACAACGCTTGGGGAAATTCAGATTCATTCATGCACGAATAATCTTGAAACACTCGATTCAAGAGCCCGGAGATCGCCGTCGAGTTAAACGTGCGACTGACACACACTGCGATTATTTGCGTGTACTTAGGTACTTAAACTATTTTAAAGAATATTTTCCCAATAATGTGATCCGGGAATCTATCTATCTAAAGTTTATTCGATTATTAATCGAATAAAATGAATATCGATGATATGAATGAAATAATCGATTGAAAATGTGGATTTACGAGCCAATTCCCCGTCATTTGCGGGAGGTTTCCATTTTCTGATTCAATATGAAGAAATCTACGGCTGAGACTCATCGAACACTTTCAAATACTTATGGTGAGGCTGATATAAGTGAAAGAAGGTGTCGTGAGTGGTTTCAACGCTTAAAGAACGGTGATTTTAACGTCGAAGACCGGCATAGAAGAATCGACACGATCATATTGGGAGTGACTCAACAAGCAATTTCATAACGCCTCGAAGGTATGGGAATGATTCAGAAGAAAGTAAATTGAGTGCCGTATGAGTGCAAACCAAGAGATGTTGAACGGCGTTTGTTTGCTTGTGAACGGTTAATTATAAGACAAAAATGGAAGGGGTTTCTGCATCGCATTGTAACTGGGGAAAAATGCGTTCATTACGATAACCCCAAGCACGGAAAATCATGGGTATATCCCGGCCATGCTTCCACGTCGACGGCCAAACCAAATATTAACGGCTCTAAGGTCATGCTCTGTATTTGGTCGGACCAGCTCACCGTAGTGTATTATAAACGGTTAAAACCGACTAAAACAACCACAGGCGATCGTGATCGAACGCTATTACTCAATGTGTTTGAGCCGAGCATTAGAAAACGAAGGGCCGCAAGACAGCGAGACACGATAAAGTGATTTTGCAGCATGACAATGCTCGACCTCACATATTGCGAATGTGGTCAAGACATACCTGGGAACGGTGAAATTGGAACTCCTATCCCACCCGTCGTATGATCCAGGTGTTGCTCCCTCTAACTATTACTTGTATCGAATAACGGCACACGACCTGGCTGACTAGCACTTCCGGTCTTATGAAAAAGTAAAAAATTGGATCGATTCGTGGATCGCTTCAAAAGATAACCAGTTTTTCCAACGCGGGATTCGTATGCTGTCCGAAAGATGGGAAAAAGCAGTGGCGATGGACAATACTTCGAATTGGAAATGTGTAAGTTTCTTACAATAAATCCTCGAATTTCAGAAAAAAAACGGCGGAAGCTAAGTTGTATACGAGGTATTCCTGGGAATTTTGGCAACTTCGGACAGTTGGGTCAAAATGTTTGCCCCCCAATTTTTTTCATTAATATGTGTTCAAAATAAAGAGACACCTATTTCGGCGTTTTTTATTTTGAGTCCCCACTTTTGAAATACAGTCAAATGAAGTTTTTGAAGTATTGACCACATTCGGCCATTCAAATCGATATATCTTAGCAACGGTTAGTGATAACTCGAAAAACCACGGGTTGTTTTTTCGTTTTTGAACGCTCTATACAATGAAAACATATACGATCATGTTGCACAAATTCAACAATTATTTATAAATAATTCAAAATTAAAAATGAAATAAAACAAAAAAAGTACCCTTAATTTTTGAAATATATTTTTTTTAATTCCTTGAACAAAAACGAAAATTTAGCCACCTTGAACTTTTTGGGCCGACGCTTCGTTCGGGAGTTATAGATTTTTTTGTCACAAAAACCCCGTAAATTTACGTATTTTATTGGTAAAAATTTGCATGAAAAAAAAAGTATCCTTAATTATTGAAATTGATTTTTTTTCAAATGCCTTGGACGAAAAGAAAAATTTTGAGACCCGGCTGGACTTGGGCCGACGTTTCGTTCGAAAGTTATAGCTTTTTTTGTCATAAAAAACCGGTAAATATACCTATTTTATTAGTAAAAAATTGCACGAAGAAAAAGTACCCTTAATTATTGAAATCTTTTTTTTTTCAAATTCCTCAAACGAAAACGAAAATTTTGAGACTCGGCCGGACTTGGGCCGACGCTTCGTTCAAAAGTTATAGCTTTTTTTCGTAACAACCGGGTAAACATTTACGGGTTTTTTGTGACAAAAAAATCTATAACTCCCGAACGAAGCGTCGGCCCAAAAAACTCAGGGTGGCTAAATTTTCGTTTTTGTTCAAGGAATTAAAAAAAAAGTATATTTCAAAAATTGAGGGTACTTTTTTTGTTTTATTTCATTTTTAATTTTGAATTATTTATAAATAATTGTTGAATTTGTGCAACATGATCGTAAATGTTTTCATTGTATAGAGCGTTCAAAAACGAAAAAACAACCCGTGGTTTTTCGAGTTATCACTAACCGTCGCTGAGACATATCGATTTGAATGACTGAATGTGGTCAATACTTCAAAACCTCCATTTGACTGTATTTCAAAAGTGGGAGCTCAAAATCAAGAACGCCGAAATACGTGTCTCTTTATTTTCGACACATATTAATGAAAAAAATTGGGGGGCAAAAATTTCGACTAAACTGTCCGAAGTTGCTGAAATTCCCAGGGATACCCCATATATATTAATTCTAATATTTTATTATATATTAATATATAATAACATATTAAAATAAAATTAAAAAATATTTAAAAAATAATATTTCCGTCATCATCTACTGAGGTAGTTAAATGGTTAAATGGATTGGGAAAAAATCGGATCATTTCCAAATTTTCTATCTTGACTTTAACTTATGGACAAAGTTAAGTTTTTTTTAACTTAAAATTTCTCACGCCTCACCTCTACATTTTTATTTTTAATTTGAGCCCAGGAACCACGGAAAATCTTTGCTGGTTCTTGAGCTATCATAAAAATTGTGCAAACGTGTGCGAATTGTGTTTTCTTGTGGAGGCAGGAGTGCAGTGAGTTATTCCTGATATGAAAATATCAATGGATTCAAATATTTATAAGCTTTTCAACGGTCGAACTCTATTTTCGAAGGTTTGTGTTCAATCCAAAACAATATTTGCAATGATCGTTTTTGTTGGCAATTCTACATAAATATACACTATTAATGTAGATTTAATTTTTCGATGAGATGCTAAACAATTTAGTTTAGAAAACATAAATTTCACAGAATGCGCGATATAATTATAACCAAAATGATTCAGAAATAAATGCGAAATAATCGGTGTACGTGGAAACTGTAAAGGGCAACATCCTGGGGTCATTCGAAGATTTTCGGAGATAGACGGTTTAAAACGTCGTCTAGATTCGGTGGAATATACATTAACGCTCGCTCATGATTGCGCGGCTAGCGAAGAACGCTTGACGAAACGAGATATTCACTTTGGCGTCGAAAATCCTCCCCTCTACTACAATACTTCTGAGCCAGCCTTCCTGTACATGCACTCACACACACCACTCCGTGCTATGCCTGTCACGCAAGCGGTTAAATTCGCCTGAGGCTACCCAGAACACGCTAAACAAACAAAAACGACGGTGTCTTTTCCCCGTCGCCCGCGAGGCGGCGCCTCTGCACGACCAACGAATGAGGAGCAGCCGGAATGGCCGATATGCGGCTCCGTACCAATCTCCCTACTCATCTTGGTCTTATATTACGCAGAATTATAAAAAGAATGATTCGAGACTTCTAACTGCAAACTATCAGCACACTGGAAATAAATTATTTATAGTTATTCATCCGAAAAATCAATCGTGGTCGAGAACAAAAGATTAGAGTTTTCTTACCGACCGATCAGTGGTACATCGGGATGGCGTAAAGTGACCTTTGGGAAAGTGGCCCCGTGTCAGTTTGTCTCAAGTCTCCCACCCTTTTTCCGAGCTTGCCCGAAGACGAATCGACCAGTGGGGCTCAGTCTGCGGTTCGTCGTCCACATTTCAGAGCCCGTAATTGGCGCGATTTTCGAATCAGCGCAGACGGATATAATTATTAAAATTGGATATCCATTGAAAATTTAACAAAAAAAATTATGCGCGACTGTTCATATTCGATTTTCATACTTCGCTTGTGTTAAAAATGAATCGTTTTCATCCCGCCAAAAGACCGTATCTTTATTTTTTTATATTTTCTCTATGATTTTAAAAGGATACCCTGGACAGGATTCCTTGGATACAGTCGATATTTGTGATTAGGGGCTGGCAAATAATATATTTTGAGATTGACGCTGGTATCTTACCGGGAGTATCCCGAGCACCAATGGTATGTCTGTTGTAATCCTTAGCACCTTAGAAATCCATATTACCGTATAGACGTTTGTATTTCGCGAGGTCCTCACACACGCGCGCTTATCCACGCACGCGCGCACACGCATCCGGCCGTATCTATACATCAGCCCACTAATCCACACTCATATGCACGTGTATATGATACAGAATAACAACCCTAAACCTCAAACAAAAATATTTTTAAAAAGTTTCAAATTTCGAAAAAAAAACGTTTAAAAAAAATATTTCTAATAACATTTTCTGACCTCCCCCACTTGATTCTTTATCTAAGGGATCAAACAAACATCCTCGGAAAAGAAAATTTTGAAAAACTGCAAAATTCGGAAAAGCCGCGATACTGCATAATTACCGAAAATTCATATATTTACTGTAATTCATATTTTAATTCGTTATTTATTTGACATATTTTACATTCGTGTTTCTATATCGCTACGATTGGTTTGTTCAATCGGGATACTCCTGGTAAGATACCAGCGTCAATCTCAAAATATATTATTTGCCAGCCTCTATTCACAAATATCCACTATATCCAAGAAATATTCCTTTTAAAATTATATAAAATATATTTTAAAAAAATATACGGTCTTTTGGCGGGATGAAAACGATTTATTTTCAACACAAGCGGAGTATAAAAATCGAATACGAACAGTCGCGCATAATTTTTTTGTTGAATGTTCAATGGATATCCAATTTAAATGATTATGTCCGTCTGCGCTGATTCGAAAATCGCGCCAATTACGGGCTCTGATATTGTGACGACGAACCGCAGATTGAGAGCCACTGCTCGATACGCTTTCGGGCGAGCTCGGAAAAAGGGTGGGAGACTTGAGGCAAACCGACACGGGCCCACTTTCCCAAAGGCCACTTTCCGCCATCCCTAGTACATCACCTTGAAGTAATCTACGTAACCCCGACGGTACTGTGATTCATCCGAACCAGGCAATTATTCTTACTTACGACTGATTGCACGGAAAATGACCTAGCAAAGAAACAACTAAAATTCCTCTTAGCCCAATTATTTTCTTACGTTGCCTGTGACGTTCCAATAATATTCTAACAAACAGATGTCTACGGCCAGTAATCATCTATATACTGAGAAACGGTTGAGATTTGGTGCTTTTGCACTATATAACCATAGACAATTTGTCACATGTCGCCTGTCTAGTTCTAATCTCACAGATTTAAAGAACAGCTGAATCTTTATAATGTATCCGCCACGATTTTTTTCTCGGACAAAAACAAAACTAATGTTGCTCACCGACTGAACGTTCGTGCATCGTCGTGTGTACATTTCTGAAGTTTTCGCTATATACCGTCATCGCGAATGACGCTACGGTCAGGGCTTCACATCGTCTTATGATGCGCTGCTGCTCAGTCGGTAACGAAAACTCCGAACGATTGATCGTTGAATACATACTGTGAGCGCCGAAAAAAAGTGCACCTCGATAATTCATGTTTTAAATTCAATTACTCTTTTTATCATGGTTCTGTTTTGAAGAAAAAAATATGTATCATTCATTCACTGATTCCTGAACAAGTGGTATGTAAAACTCTACAAAAAAAATACCAAAAATTCTATAAAATAACAAGAACTGCATTTTTCAGGCGTCAAAATAGTATACGGTTCTAAAAAACATCAGTTGATCTTAAAATAAACACTTGGTCTGCTTTCCTTTTGCCTCAATAACTGCCTAAAACCTTCCAGTCATGGACTCGACCAGTTTTTTTGTTACTTCAGGTGGAATTTGTTGCCACTCTTCCATCAATATGGTTTTTAGCGATTTTTTTTACTGTTTATGACCCTTTTGCCAATCTGTTTGTCAAGATACTCCCACAAATGTTCGATCGGGTAAAGATCTGAGGATTGTCAAGGATGATCCAACCTCTCGGGCGTCTGATAAAACAACCATTCTTCTAGAATTTTCGCAGTGTGCTTTGGGTTATTGTCTTATTGGAAGGTCCATAACCACGGTCTTATATTAAGGTCATGGCTCTCCTATACCGACTACATGCATTCGGGTGGCCGCAAATTGAAGCCAATATGGACGGTCCGAGGAGGCTCGTTTATTATTATTATGCTACGATCTCGTGTCACCTGGTGGCTTCGTGCAATTTCGCGCTATCTCGTGTCACGTGGTGGCTTCGTGCAGTTTTGTAGTATCTCGTGGATACCAATATCTATTTTGAAACACGGCGCCAAACAATTTTAAGTGTACACTATTTTCGTGAACTTCTTGTGTAAATATATATATATATTGCCGAATAAGTAATTAATGTTTCCTTTATTTCCTAACCCACGTTCGGGTTTCATATTGACCATAACTTCTAATAAATTATATTCTGCAGTTAATAATGAAACTTTACTGAGGAGGCTAAGCAACGCGATATGCTCAACCTCTCCCCACCTGTGACGGGTGTCACAGATAGTTTCTCGGTACTATACATTTATTAAAGATGTTTTTTAATTAAAGCATGACAAAAAAAATAGAAAACAAAAACTTTTTTTAAATTTCCCTGACGTTCACGAAAACGGTGTTTACTAAAAATTATTCTGAGGCACCGTGTTCCAAGATAGATTCGTATACACGAGATACCACAAAATTGCACGAAGCCACCAGGTGACACGAGATAGTAGCATAATAATAATAAACGAGCCTCCTTAGACTGGCCACATTGGCTTCAATTTGAGGCGACCATTTACCATCGAGTGCCACGACCTGTATATAAGACCGTGTCCATAACCGATCCAAACCCAAGTTCGCAACGCTGGGGTGCAAGTTTTATCTCAAAAGGTTCGAATAATCCGTTTTGTTCATTGTTCTTTCAATAAACACCAGTTTGCCCACACTTTTGCAGTTCTTTTTGTTATTATTTCATAGAATTTTGGGTATTATTTTTTTGTCAAGTTTTATATATCACTTGTTTAAAAATCAGTTGATGAATGATACATATTTTTTTCTTCAAAACAGAACCATAATAAAAAGAGTAATTGAATTTGAAACATGAATTTCCGAGGTGTACACTTTTATTCGGCGCTCACGGTATCAAAGACGAGAACGTTCGAACAAGAGTTGGAAAAGGCAACCTTGACAGATAACAAAATACTACTGAAAAATTCTAGATCAGATCTAGTTATAATATTGGTTTATATAGATTTATTTTCTCTTGGTAATGAAAAAAAAATTTTAACAGACGCTTATTGAGTTATTAACATGTAGGAAGGCGAAACTTGAGAATAATAGTTAAAAATGTTAATTAGCTACAGCCACTTCCTCCGCCTTCATATCCTCATCGGAGTCTTCCATTTTTTCATCGTCCTCGATAGATTCTTCAAGCTTGTTGCGCTCTTTAAGGCCAGCAGCCGGAGATCTAATAAGGGCCAGGTCTCTTTGAACTTCCTTAACGTCTCTGTCCATTTCCAACTCCCGACCCTTTCTCAGCCGCTGCATTATGTGCGTGTTCTGTCTCTTCTGTCTGATCAGCTCCACCTTCTTCATAGCATCCACAGTCTTTGACCATAATTCTCTGTTATATTTAACCGGAACATTTCTTTTCTTCTCGAACTCGAACGAAGGATCCACCGCCAATTCCTTTCCGGCCGTTTTTCTGTAAGCTTTGGTCCATTTGGCCTTTCTTGGGTTCTTCTTCTTTTTAAATGCGGCGTGACATTTGGATCGACAAAATTTGAAAACCTGAAAACAAATTTTTATAATTCAGCAAAGAAGTCTCACGTTATCGCTGCCAACAAAATTTTTCCATCGGGTTAACAGTAGTGGGCCTATACGCGCCCTATTCCAAATTTTTAAAAAATTAGGACGATTTATAATATTCGTGACGGTGGCTGTGGTATCATATCAGGAAAAGTTATCATCTAAAATGATATGGAACGACGTTCCACAGTTTTTTTCCTAACATGAAGATTTTTTCAACATCTTCATTACAATAAAAAGAAAAATCTGACAGACAGTTTTGTGAACAAAATGAGACCTTGACGGCATTAATTGCATACGGTATTTTGGATTTACTGTCAACCAGGTTGAAAATTATGGGCCTCAGATAAATGCACTGGAAGTTTTGATCTTGGGATTATAATAAATAAGATAAAATAATGAACATAACAACGTAATAATATATTACAAATAAATGTTTCTCCAAACGTGTGAAAAAGAAGAAAACGATTTGATAAAATCGTTCAGTGTCTTGCTTCGAAATTAGAAGTCCCGTGAGATTGGAATAACTTTATGGATTCCTTTACAGCGCAGTTCCAAGCTTCCTCAAGCCATAATCCATTTTTGAATATTTGTCCGAATTGGCAGTTCAATATTTTAAACGACCCAAATGATTTTAATCTATGCATCAAATTTTGAAACTTCATTGAAATCAAACGCAATATTTCTGCTTCACCTGGATGTCAGATTTTTGTTCTATAGACTATTCTTTCTCAACCACAATAAACAACGTTTTGAACCATTTCAAGAAACTGTATGAAAATGTGAAACAAAAAACCAATAACCCGGCAGAAACCTAGGGGAGCAATGAATATTCCAGTTCCATCACAATATTCTGACTTCAACGTTTCCCGATTCCTCCATCTAAGCCGTCCACAACGTAGACAACTATTTCAATGTTTTGTTCCTGATCGTGATGAACTTTTACAATTGAAGTTAAATGGATTTCAATAGCGTCCAGGTTATTCAACGATTATCGAAAATGTTATTTATATGTCAATGTTACGTTAAATGTTATTGCTATATTAATTATGTGTCCTGTTACGTCAATGCTCATGTTGTTTGATGTTACGCGTATTTGTCACAAAAATCGCTTTTTATTTCTCTCCGCGACAGTATATTGCAACCATGTGCAATAACTATCCTACATTATTCGACGGGGTAACATAACCTCAAAAATGATTGTCAACATACCACGTGCGCATCATGCAAGACATGTTCGAGATTGTAATATTAACTTAGGAAAGTTCGATGTCAATAAATACAGTAATTACTCACTTTGGTGTCGTTTCTGACGAAATGAATTCCGTGTCCCGGATATATCCGGGACGAACAGAAGTAACACGATTCAATACGCATGATGGATCAAGTTAACTCGCGTACAAGCGTAACAAGTCGTCGAGCCATGAAAACTAACGTAGATCGAGGAAGATAGGTCGGTTGTGAAGATTGTGTAGCTTGGTTTTGGTTGGCTTCGGTCGCTGCTTCACAGTCCGCCCAGCATTAATGGCGGCCGTAAGCTGTAGAGGCGCTTTCGTCGCTATGAGGAAATGAAACGGGCTAAAAACAGAGATTAGAGGAGAGATCGCCAGCGAGGTTGGGGAAGCCGTTTCACTGACTTGGTGCGCCGCCAACCAGGAGGCCGGCGAACTAACTCCTCCCCGCGGCGTATATGTAGTAATAGCACAATGCTAAATTCGTATCGTCGCCGTCATAGCCAGGGGGCCGCATCCCAAAGGATCGAGACGAGGCCCAAGTGTTGCGTGATCCAGGTGGTAGAGGCGCTTGTGTCGCGTCTACGGCAGCGCCTCTTCCGGGCCATACCGATATTTATTTCATACATATCGGATATGCTAGGTTATGTATAGGTTTCTATGAATAAGTATAGGGTGGAATAATGGTTGCTACAAATTTGATAAGTTTCGTTTTTATTAAATGTCCTGGAGACTCAGGTTAACCCTGAAAATACAATGAATTACAGGGATAAAGTTGAATGTATTATATTTACACGCCTTAAAAGAATTCATTACGCACGTTAATAATTATTTGATAACAAAACTGGATAATTACATTTTTTCTTTAATAAAAATAAAAATCTCACAATAATCCAGCTCAAAATTTTTTAACTGACGTCTTCTTGTATTTCTTTATTTTTATTTATCGTACTTCATGGGTTTGAATATCCTTCAAATCTATATACTCACAGCTGACTAATAAACGACTTCTTCCCGAAAAAATCTACTTTCTCCATCATTGCTTTCTAAGAAGACCCAATCCATCTTGATATCCCAGATGTAACAATAATATACGGAGTTGATGATACAGCTAACATTGGGATATTGCGGCTGGTGATATTGCTTCAATGTCGTTGCTATGACGAGAAAAGTCGTGGAATATTTTCCGGCATTGGCCAAATATGGAAAAGCTTCTTTGGTGGATGACGTTGAATGCTCTGAGCAAAACGAAGCCACGAGGGTAGGCAATTAACGATCGGTCGGAGAAATAACATTTCTGACATGAACTGCGTGGTCATGGAGACTAGAGGTAAGGAGTACGCACGACTGTGGAAATCGTGGTTGAAAAGTGTTCCCCGAACCGTGTACAAACTCCAAATACGAACCGGTGTGAAGTAAGCGTACCTTTGAACGCAGCCCTGCGGCTCTCAAGTTGAGAATCTCAGCTCCGACGCTCCGACGCGTTCTTCGCGCTCAGTACCGGTTATTTTAAAAGCAACCATTATCAACCATAGCAACCATTACAATATATTTCGTTGTATCGTCGTGTCGTTTCGTTGTATCGTCGTTTCGTTGTATAAAAAATAATCGACTAGTGGATTTAATACGGTGGGTGTTATTTTTACACTGAATACTTACGTTTATTATAATTTCATACTAAAATGAAAAGAGTTATGGTAGCAAATTTTGTGCTGGATGTTGGAGCAGTGAGGATATAATTTCGCAGCCGCAACATTCAGCACACCAAAAAGCACAACACGCAACGACACAGTGTACTGCTTCGTGGCATGTTATGTCTATTTTCTAAATACATTTGTGTATTTCAGATCCAGAAATGGGGAAAATATGTGCAGTAACTAATTGTCGCACTGGGCAGTATCTGCAGGTGAATAGACGGAACGAGCTAGGTCTCTTTGGTGTACCTAAGGTAATTTACATTTCTCAAAATGATAAAAACTTCGCGACACAGAGCACAGTCGCCATGTCTACTGAAAAATAGCATCAGTACTTGTATTAGTATTTCAATTTTCCATTACTTGATGCTGTTACTGTTACCTGATGCGCTGCCACATTTTGGTCACCACAATTGACTGTGCAGCAAAAATTTGGTCACCGCAGTTTACGGTGTACTACATTTGTGTATTACATTTAATATGATACTTCTTATTTAAAATATTTGAAAAAGCCACATTATCTTTTTTATTTGCAGTGCCCGACGAAGAGAAGCTCGTGGAATAAAGTGATCGGTCGTGCGCTCGGCGATAACGAGTATCTGTGCGAGTTACACTTCAATCAGGCAGATATTAACAGAATTGAAAAATATGGTAAATCGAAATCGAAGAGAAATAAATAATATCTAGATGAAACGTACGATTTTATTCATTTCACCGTCCACGAATCGAATTTTCCAGCATTAAATAGAAGATTAGAAAAAAGAGAGAAAATAAACAATTCTCTAATAATTTCCGACAAATCTCGAACGTCCGTCAAATGGAAAAAAGATGGTGCAAAAATTGTCCACACTGGAAAATAAATGTAGATAGATAGAGTTTTATTTGCACAGCGGTTTTGCTTTTTACAAAAAAACAACTTACATTCTAACAATAACTAATATTACTTTACACGCTCTGTATGTTTTTTTTTTCTTACATTACTTTCACAGCTCTGCTTCCTCGTTTTGTACATCGCTCTCGATTCTCCTTTCTCTACATGCCATCTCTATTATTCTAAAGTACTGACATATATGTTTATCTATTTTGTCCTTTAGGGTTCCTGTGATTTTTTGCCGCATTGCAGTTTCATCAAGGTTTCTCCCCCATTCCTCTATGTATGCTCTTAAATTATCGTCTGCCAACTCTCGTCCTCTTTCGCATACGATAAAATGTTCCAGTGTTTCACTCTCAGTCCTGCATAGCCTACATCCATGTTCACGCTCCCCTTTTTTCCCTGCCCTTCCTACATTCCCACAACGCAGTCTCGCCCACATTTCCTTATCACCAACCCTTGTCTCACGCTCCTCCCAATACTTCCACGGCTTTTCCTCCTGCTCTATTAGCATTATGTACCGATTGTTATAAGTAGATCTTTCTATTCTTTCTCTCTCGCTGTTTATTGTATCATTTTTCAACTTTTCTAGTCCCACCTTATATCGTTTTTCTATCTCTACCGGCGTTTCATTCTCACTAATCATCCTCATCACGTCAGCTATTCCCAACCTCTCTAAAACCTTCTTTAGATCCTTGCCCCACTTTGTCGGCACCCCATTCTCAATACCCCTTAACTCTTCCATTAAACACATTTTTGGCCACCTGGTATCATTCATTTTTGTTATATCTATTATATATCTAAGTGCCCTTTCTCTTATTATCATCTCCAGTGTTGGTATTCCTAACTCGGTTCTCCATATGTATTTGGGCGTATTTCTCGCGACGCCGAGCGCCATTTTACAGTATTTATTCTGTATTCTTTCGAAGCCCTCTATTTCTCCAAAGCCCCACATCTCTACTCCGTATAATGCTCCTGCTCTCACCATACTTTCCATTAGATATAGTCTATCTCCAATCTGGTGTCTCCCGGCCCTCTTCCATATTCCCCAAACCGCGTTTGCTGCTTTCTGCATTTTTCCCACCGTTTTTTTACAATGTGCTCCAATTACGTTTTTTGTAGAAAACCAATATCCTAAATATTGGAATTCCTTTACTATTTCGACTTCTTCTCCCTTTAACTTCCAACTATCTTCTTTCCGGATCCTCCCTCCTTTTCTGAAAATCATAATTTTTGTCTTTTTTGCGTTTACCTCCATACTATTTTTTTTCGCCCATCTTTCTAAATCATTTAAAATGCTGCGCAGCCCCTCTGCTGTGTCAGCTACCGCTGCCACATCGTCTGCATATTTGATTGCAAATATCTTTTCCCTGCCTATCACCGTTCCCCCTTCATTTTTTCTCTCCCAGCTCTCCTCTAAGTCATCGATATACACATCAAATAGCAGCGCACTCAATGCACAACCCTGTCTCACTCCTTTCCTTGTGCTAAATTCTCTCGTTACTTTTCCCGATACTTGCACCTCTGCCTTCGTTTCCCTATAAATTTCCCTGATAAGTTTTAGCATACCTCCCTTAATCCCCATGTTCTTTAGTTTTTTTAACAGAATCCCTCTATCAACCATATCAAAGGCTGCTTTGAAATCTATGAACGCCACATATAGTTTCCCCCGATTGCACTTTAATCTGTTGTTAATTAATGCATTTAGTGTGAATATTTGATCTCTAGTGCCTCTACCACTTCTGAAACCCGCCTGACTTTCTCGGAGTTTACTGTTTTTCTCCATCCATGTACTTAATCTGGTAGTCATCATTTTGGTAACTATCTTGTAGCCTACGTCCAGGAGCGATACTCCTCTGTAGTTCGCCGTATCCTCTTTTTCCCCCTTTTTGAAAATCGGTGCTATCCTTGCTTTCTCCCACCCTAAAGGCAACCTACCTTCCCTCCAAATTTTATTTAGCGCTTCTTTTAATTTTTCTTTTTGCCTTTCCGGTAGTGTTTTAATTAGTTCCACCACTATTCCGTCTTCGCCTGGTGCTTTTCCGTTCGCCATTCTTCCTAATGCTTCCTTCAATTCTTTCTTGCTAAATTCATTATAAAATTGCCATTCTCTTTGTCTATTTTCCTCATCAACCTCCGCCTCTATCTCTTCTTCCTCCACTTGTAAATTCCCCCTATCCTCGACTTCTGTACTGCCCAAGTTTCCGTTCAGCAACCCCTCGAAATGTTCCACCCATTTTCTGCCATTAATATTCTCACTTACTACCCCACTTCGCCTGCATCTAAATTTGTTGATTGCAGCCCACCATCCGGACATATCCCTCGCCGCATTAATTTCCCCCCATATCTTATTAGACCATTGCTCCTTGGCCCATTTATACGTTTCGCGTAATTTCTTTCTTTCGCAGTTCAGTGCTGTTTTTTTTTCTATATTTTTTTGCCTCAGAAATTCTTTCAGCGCTTTCCAAACCTTATCTCTCTGTTCTTTACATTTTTCACAAAACCAAATGGCCAATTTTCTTTTCATCTTTCCTTTCTTTTGCCTTTTCATCCCCGCTACCTCTGCTGCTTTGTATATATCCTCCTTTATTTTTTCCCAATCCCCCTCTTCATCCTCTCTTTGCCCTATCTTTTCTACCTCCTCTCTGTACCTGTCCGACGCTTCCTCCTTCCACTTTATTTTCCCAGTACCCACATCCACGAAGCCTTCCTCATCATCAGGATCTAATTGCTCTAATGCATTCACCTCTAGCCCGAATGTTAATGGCAAATGGTCAGATTCGACTCTTGTTTCTACTTTTAACCACTTTACAATCCCCCGCTCTCCCCTGTCCAGTATGATAACCATGTCTATTACTGATCCACAACACTCCTCATTGCCCCCCACAAACGTGATATTACCATCTCTGTCGCCATCCGTTCTCCCATTCATTACTTTTAACCCCATCTCCTCTTGTATCGCTAAAAGTCTTCTGCCCTCCGTGTTTACTTTTTTGTCCTGAGACTTTCTGAAGTCTGATTCCCCCTCCTCCGACCCACCCTCATTCATACCTTGGCATTCCCCAATTCTCGCGTTGTAATCACCGACTATTATAACATTTTCGCCTTTCCCCGCATTTTCCTCTATTTCATTTTTTAGTGCTCTTTCTAGTTTCCTGATCCCCGTGTTATTGTAAACCGTGATAATTATTATCTTTACTGGAAAATAAATGTAATAACCGCGCGCGAAAAATATTCGACGAATTGAATTGAACTTTTCTTCGTGGTGTATTCAAATATCTTCATTTGTTAGCTCCTAATTAATCGGTATACTGTTTACGATTGTATACGCGGTTGTACTTTTTGTCATGTCCAATTGTCAGGAGTCGAATTTTCTATTCTTCATTTATTTTCATTATTTTCGCTTCGTTTTCATTATTTTATTTATTTATTATTATTCAATTATTCCCAATCTTTTACTCTCTCTGTTTCGCTCTGGCGATAAGTTTCGTCAAATAGTCTTCGTAATAGATCTTTTTATTCGTTTCTTTTCTTTTTATAATTAGTTACGAGCCGCGAAGCGAAGATAAATAATATTTACACGTTTATTCGCTTCGCTTCATTCTCCGATGACCAGCGATTGGCCGTCGATTCGATTTTAATTCTCAACGCTTAGCCTTAATGCGCGATTGAGATATAAAAAAATCATATCTCAATATTACTTTCTTGGAAGTTACACTTTTGAGCTTCAATCTGAGCCTTAGCTTGTCAAATTTCAAAGTTTTTCTCGAAAGTTATGAATTATTTGATATTCTACTTTTCAAACGATTGTTTTTCACGAGTTTAATTATTGCTAAAGTTCATTCAGAAATGTATCATAATTTTATCATAAAGCAGAAGGTGTAAGCGCGATTCATACACTTCTATCTTGCAATCTAAGCCTTGGTTCGTTCAATTTCATTTATTCATTCGTGTGTATGTTGTTGCACGTTGCAATAATTACGTTATTATGAAAATAAATATACCTGGTTTGAGATCGTAATTCCTGCATTAAAAAAACACAGGCATGCAAAATAGAACTTTGCATACTACTTTTTAATTGTTTTTTCTTTTTTTACAAATGTATGATGAAGCTCATCAATTTTAGCTTTCTCATCAAAAAGTTTGAAAAATTCGGTGTAGCGAAATTAAATATTAAACCTCATGACATTTGAATTGGGCCCACTTTCGGGGTACGTTCGCTTCTATCTGCGCTAACTTCATCTCGGTTCGTATTTGAGCTCAGTGGTGCTCAGATTATATCGGTTTTCGGGAACAACTTTTTTCCTTCCGTGCGTACTCCTTACCTCTAGTCTCCATGTGCGTGGTCTCGGTGGCTTCCAACCAATTTCCATTCCTTATGTTGGAACACAGCAAAAAGTGGAAATCCATCAAAGGCGGGACGAGACTGTTGAGCTGATCGGCCAGCCAGAAATCCGCGAAATTGACAAACACGAAAGGCGCAATTATCAACGCGTCTGAAACAAAGTTAATTAAAAGTAGACAAAATCGATTCCGTATCAAATATTCCGATGAAAATAAAAATCGCGTTAAAAAAACTATATGCCAGTGGCTCTCGTTCATAAAGCGCTAGAGCTAATATCTGATCCTTTCTAGTGTACTCACGGGCGTGTGTGTTTCGCTCCAGGTTGCGAAAATATGATTCAATAAACATCCTGCTGGCCTCCGGTAGCTCCAAAATGGTGTCGACGGTACCGTCTCGCACCATTTTTTCCACCTGGTTGATACGTGATTCTAACTCAGCATTCCTTTTCTGCAACTTCCTTGCTGATTTCCTTAGCTGCGTGATGGTGTTGTAGAGCTCTTTTTCCCTCGGTCGGAGCGGCTTCCACCATGATAGATTGAAGAACCTGGGCGGGGTTGCTGTGAAAGACATAAAGAATTAGTGAGACACAGAAAGAAAATAGAGAATTAAAAAAAAGAGAAAAAATATATATAAAACAATAAAATTTGCTGTCGACCATTATCAATTGTAGTTTTTTATATACAGGGTGTCCAATTTTAATCTTACATTTAATTTATCTCGAAAAATACTACTCCAATCGAAAATTAAGTATAACAAAACTTGAAGGGCCTAAAAGGGGACGCACAAAAATTTTTTTTTTTCGATCGAAAATCCGAAATGGCGATTTTAAGGTGGCTAACATGTTTTTTTTAAAAGGAACCATACTTATTTCTTCCCATCAAAAATTTTGTCATGTCAAAACTGACAACTTTTGTGAGAAACTTTTTTCGATAAAATTCATAATTTCTAGGTTAGAACACAATTTTTCAATTGACTATTTTAGCGTTATCCGGGATGTACCACGAGAAGGTAAAGTCATCAACATCCCACGTGTAAGTGTAAGTGTAAATGTAAGTGTAAGTGTAAGTGTAAGTGTAAGTGTAAGTGTAAGTGTAAGTGTAAGTGTAAGTGTAAGTGTAAGTGTAAGTGTAAGTGTAAGTGTAAGTGTAAGTGTAAGTGTAAGTGTAAGTGTAAGTGTAAGTGTAAGTGTAAGTGTAAGTGTAAGTGTAAGTGTAAGTGTAAGTGTAAGTGTAAGTGTAAGTGTAAGTGTAAGTGTAAGTGTAAGTGTAAGTGTAAGTGTAAGTGTAAGTGTAAGTGTAAGTGTAAGTGTAAGTGTAAGTGTTAGTGTAAGTGTAAGTGTAAGTGTAAGTGTAAGTGTAAGTGTAAGTGTAAGTGTAAGTGTAAGTGTAAGTGTAAGTGTAAGTGTAAGTGTACCCTAGCAGCTTGGGTGCCGTAGTAAATGCCAATTGATGCCCATTGAAATGCCTATCAGTGACTGGCTAAATGCCGTGGTTATTTGAGGCATTCGCGGTCACTTTGGTAGGCATTTTTGTTTAAATCGTGACGGTAAGTGCCTAAGAGTCACCGACCCCGAATTTCTACCCAAAAGGCCGGCACTCAACGGCATTTTTTTAGGCATTTACCGAAAAAAGAATGCCGGCGAATGCCTAAAAATGCCGCTGAGTGCCTAAAACAGCCGAAGAGTGCCTAAAAATGCCGGTGTGTGCCTGAAAATGCCGTCACATTTCGGCATTTCGGATGATAGTCATTCATGGGCATTCACGGGCACGTTTTGAACAAAAGTGCCTACCAAAATGCCTTAGGCATTTTTATGGTGATTTGATAGGCACTCAATCTGCTAGGGTAAGTGTAAGTGTAAGTGTAAGTGTAAGTGTAAGTGTAAGTGTAAGTGTAAGTGTAAGTGTAAGTGTAAGTGTAAGTGTAAGTGTAAGTGTAAGTGTAAGTGTAAGTGTAAGTGTAAGTGTAAGTGTAAGTGTAAGTGTAAGTTTAAGAGTAAGTGCAAATGTAAGTGTAAGTGCGTGCGTGTGGAACACTCACAAAGATTAGGTCTCTGCGGTTCGTCACTTCCGCAGTATTTTTCGACTCCAAACCCTCTTTGTGACCGTACTCCGAACCCTTTCTAAAGATGTTTAAATATTCCACCTTTCATGTTTAAGCATGCCTGAACTCGTCTCTCAAAGCCATCGACTGTTCGTAAGAGAATATCTCAAGTGGTCACCTATTGGGAGGGGGGTTGAAAACGTCTCATAACTTTTACACTCGACTTTCGCTATAACGTGCTTGCGTTCTAAAACTTTCGACGATTCAAAAAAAGAGTAAGGGTTTGTTGACACAATCCGTGTCTGACAATCTTAAAACTAATAAAAGATCGTTTGGTTGAAAATTATTCAAACACTTTAGAAAGGGTTCGGAGTACGGTCACAAAGAGGGTTTGGAGTCGAAAAATACTGCGGAAGTGACGAGCCGCAGAGACCTAATCTTTGTGAGTGTTCCACACGCACGCACTTACACTTACACTTACTCTTAAACTTCTAAAGCTGATAAAACTACCATAACTCCATCTTTGTAGGCGCGCGACCCACGTGGCATTGAGCAAACTGATGAGAATCTGAGCGTTGACGTTCTGTAGTTCGCTTATGAGCCAGGCTTTTTTGTCCTTTTGTGGATCGAACCACCAACCCGGACCCTCGAAAGATGCGCGGATTGTATAGCCACCGAGATCTAATGTCTTGTCGAAATATAGTCCGTCACAATGCGACTGATCTTCGCGATATTCCCGCACATACATGGTCCAAGGATGAACTTTTTCCCATCTGTAAATTTTCTCTTGCCGCCAAGGAACGGGCGCTTTGCTCGTGTACGGGTTGAAAGTGTAAATCAATCGACCTTTTGTTTCGTGAAGACACACGAAGTTTGCATTCAGCAGGTCAAAACGCCACGCTTGGAACAGTATTTCAACAGCGGTCGAACATCCGTTTTCCACCTCAGGAAATCCAATCAGGAGAAAGGAAGCCATGTGGTTCCACCATTTCGTCCTCCTAATTTGCCAGAGAGTTTCCCACAGAGACTCCCAACCGGTCGCCGTGACCACAAAAACTTGGAGTTTGTATCGAGATCCGCGGTTGACTGGACCATGGTTCTGGAACCGTGAAGTTTCATCGATCAATGTTACCGGTATAACTGTATCTCTTGATGATATCTCAGCCATGAGACTCTCAACGGATGGTCCAGCGATTCCCACGGTACTCAAACGGTCTGCGTAACATGATTCCAAGATGTCAATCTAAAAAATGGATGATTAGTCGTCACTTTGGAGTGCGCGTGTATTTACAGTACAGAAATCAACAGAAAACGAACATACCGATGCCGTTATGAGTGACGATTCATTCAGTTTGGAGGTCTTGATGGTTGATTCAGCCAAACATATGTTCGTACCAAGCACCGAAATGCAAACGACGAATTTCATCAGGTGCATTGGAAAAAAGATTTTCTCTCCACCGCAAAAGAAGGTCCGAGATTGTTTCCGTTCGTTGTAGTTACGCGCTACGACCATCCGGATTCAACATCTGTACACGTAATAAAATCGTTACTTCGATAAGTAATTCTAAAGCTGAAACTGCACTCATACTGAAACTTTTTGCCGTGGAGTAAAACAGAGGGAATTATTATCGGATCTTTCTGAAATATTCCCGTCAGTTTGTTTATATAAGGACATTGAAACATTGTTTAACTAGAGGGCCTATGGTTAGCAGTGCCCATGGCTGGTAATCCCTACAGCGATTTATGTTCATTTTGTGTGACTCTTTACGAGCCGCACAAGTGACTTCCCTATTTGCGAGCGAAATTTCTAAATTATGTTTTTTTCAAAAAACTAAAAAACTACGGTACCAAATTGGACCAAAATCTAATTATCTGTAAGTTACAGCAAAACACGGCGATTGCATCATCGATCAGTCTGATCGCGTTATTAGTTTTAGAGAAGACGTCAACGAAAGAATGTTTTAATTATGTTTTTTTCAAAAAATTTTAAAACTACTGTACCAAATTGGAACGAAATCTAATCAGCTCTAAGTTTCAGCAGAATACATCGATTGCATCATTGATCAAGCTGATCGCGTAATCAATTTTTGAGGAATAGTTAACGGAAAATTTGATCAGATACGTACGTACGTACGCACAGACACACGCAAACATTTTGATCAAAATCGGATGAAATGATCCCATTGACCTTGAAACGTGAGGAGCTGCCAAAAAATCGATTTTCAATTTACGGGGTCGTTACAATAACTTCTCTATAAAATCGGGAAGATAATCATATTCCTGTCCGCCTGTCCCTAGCCTTGTCCTCAGAAATTAGCGCTTGAAAAATCCCACGTGGTTGACGGACGTTGACCCATATGAGGCACCCAAATTTAAAAAAGGGCAGATTAATTATCTTCTCATTCGAAGCTATATCACTACGTTGGGTGAAGTTTTTGGCTAAAAAATGAAAAAAAAACGAACTTTCAATTCTTTTTTCTCATTTCGCCCTTTTCAAAGCTTTCGATGGTGAATAAAACAATGAGGTGCCATGTAGAAATTAATTTTGAATTTTATCCGATTATCCGATCGGACATCGAAAGAGGGAGAATGGTGGGGGGGTATTACCGGGGGTAGCAGCGCTTCCACTCAAGATTTGAATGTCACGATATTACTTAAACTTCATGTAAAATTTAGTCGCGTTCCGGCAGCCCTAGGGCATAGTCATTAAAATTTACCTGGGCCAAATATACTCGGGTTCCTGCCCATATGAATAAAATACGAGTCAATCGCCAGTACCACTCGCAATCGTGAAAGATAAATAAATACGTTTTATGCCGAAGCACTTATGCTTATATATTATATTATTTGTATCGTTTATGTTATATTCTGCTAGTGTTTTTAAACACTCAACCAAACAATTGAAGGAACAAGAAATCTTTTCAATTTTTTACGTGTTTTTTGCGTGGCTGTAACTTTGCGAAAAATTGTCGTATTGAGATGAATGAAGAAGTATTTTGAAGCTTGACATTTCTAGTTTCAAAACCGTATAATGAAAGGTTCTTTTTGGCCATTGGTCATGTCACAATCGAGAGAAATGACGCAAGTATTTTTTTTTTTTAATTTCCGTTTTTCCAACTTGTCCCCGGACTCCAATAATTTTTTTCTGACGGCACCAATAACACAGGCATTTAGCCTGATTCTTAACCTTTGATTTGATTTTTTTTTCTGTACAACAATTTGTCGCTGAGATATCGGCCGGTGAATAAAAAAACATCTTTTTTCGTTTGATCATCGATATCTCATGAACCGGTAATTTCACAGCAAATCTACGGACAGTTTTGACAACTCAAATGAATTGCGTATGAGTTTCAGTTATTGTTTTTGGGAAAAAAATAATTTTTTTTCACTCCTTGCGTTCACTCCAAAAAGTTGCAAAAAAAGCACTTTACTGGTTATTTAGAAAATTCACCAGTACACTAAGAGAAAAATCCATGAAAAATTACCAGGTTGGCACTGTAATCCTGATCCATGCTGTTTTTCCTGTATATTTTTGTTAGGGAGGGTAAGAAATAGTACAGAACGTTAGGCAAATGATTCTAGTTTGATCAGTAAAATTTAAGCTGCTGCACTGTAATTTTTCCAGGCAATGTAAACTATACCGGGAATGTATGCAAAAAATCTTGGATTGCGCGTAAAATTTATATCACTGCTGTCAAAAATTACAGTGCCCGCTTCGCAATTCACAAAGGAAAAAGGTTGACGCGTGTTTGCGGCTGCCGAGTTGCGCCGGACATCACCGGTAACATCCGACCGCATCCAAGACGCTTGGCTGCGCTGGGCGTAGCTACCTATTCTTGTTGATTTTTGTTGAAACATTATTGTTGAAACATAAGTCTGTGATACGTGTGTGGTCTCTATTATAGGAGAATCTTCTTACCGTAAGTATATGAGCAAGTCCACCAATTCGAGTACCGGTTTTGGGCGTCGATATCAGCGATCTTTTTGTAACTTTGAGAAATGGAAGCTCCCATTGAGAAATAAACTCTGATTTTTTTAAAAATTTTTCCCTTGGCTATTTTCGCTGTAATTGTATGGGTAATTCTGTGAGTTTGTCATGTTTTTCTTGTTTTCATTAATTTCTCAATGTGTTTTAATAGGGGAAAAAATTAAACGCGATCACCTGTTCTTTGTGAAAAAAGCTCAGCTCTTCGAAAAAAAATACAAAGACATTTTTGGGACTTGAAAAATTACTTAAAATCGCATTTGAAATATAAAAGTTAATTTTTCTCAAATGCATATTTTTTTTAAATTATGAAAGTATTTTTATTAAAAAGCTGAGAAAATTTCACGTAATATATGTAGAAATGAAGTTGAGACCTCTGTAATAACTCGTTGAATTACCAAATGTGTGACAAAATAACTCAATACATGGAAACCATATGATCAAAGATGAAACTTAGAGTCATGTGGTGACGCTGTTAGCTTTACAAGGGCACCATCTACAACTTAAGGGCGGGGTAAGGTTAGTTCGATATTAAAAAAAAATATTTTTGATAATTTTTCTTGACGATACAGTTGATATTGTTGTGCCCCGCAATTTTCAAATACATTTTGTCATTATAAATTTATAAAAAATAAATTCACGAAACAATTATATGCTTCTCACGATATAATTGTTTCTCACGATCGAACATCGCTGACTCCAAGTCAGGCGATACGGAAGGAGGCACGATACTTCCTTTGCAGACAGATAAATATTAAAATTATAAAGAATAAAATAAAACAAAACCGCTTACGCGAAGTAACGGAAATACGGATTTCCGTTACAACAACTGAATCCTTTTCGAAAGACCGTGCCCTGACAGTGCTGACAAAGAATCATGCGACTGGCTGGGAACGGCAAACTGCAAAATCAGCTTTTCGACGACGAGCCTCGAAGAACCGAAAGCTCGCCATCGAAAAGTCAGTCTTGAACGAAAGATCAAGTCGAACGGTCCTCTGATCATCAGACTCCCGTGCCGCGATAGAATTTCCTCGTCGATACTTTGTAAAAAGCGCGAATAGAAATATCTAATAGAAACCCGCGGCGCGGTAAGCGTGATACGTCGCACCGCGATAATAAAGTGTTAGTCCGAGTCATCGAGAATAACATCTACTGTGTAAAAACCCAAAAACCATAATAAATTCAAAGCGTGTCTGTATTTTATGAGTTAATACTTATTTGTGGCAAGAGATCCCGACTTATCCCTCCTGACCCGTAATCTGAAGATTCGAGGAGACACGGGTCATCCGGGGGACACAACAATATACATTTATTGATATAATGACTAACTCAATAACGTTACGTTTGAAGAATATTCTATAAAATTTTCATTAACTTTTATGAACAACTGAGCAATTGACGGAGAATCTCTGCAGACGTCTAAGAAAAAAAGTTGTATCGCGGTGCCCATTATAACTAATTACTGGAGCATCTGAGACGAAAAAACCGGAGTGATTTCAGTAGCTGCTAAGTTTCTGCAGGTAATGACGGCAAGTATTTATTTTTTAATTGATTTTTTAATTTTTTACAGCATTTAGAAGTCAAAATACTGGTTTTTCATTTAAAAAATTGAGAATGTTTCCATTTCAAAATACGATGAAATAAAAAAACTCGACGCCATTACCTGCAGAAACTTATCAACTAATCAAATTATTTTGGTTTCTTGATCTCAGTATTACGAATCATTTGAAAATGAAAAAATATTAATTAAGGTTTTAGTTGTTTCGTTATACATTTGGTGATTCAACGAGTTATTACAGAGGTCCCAACTTCATTTCTACATATATTACGTGAAATTTTCTCAGATTTTCGATAAAAATACTTTCAAAATTTTTAAAAAATATGCATTTGAGAAAAATCGACTTTAATATTTCAAATGCGATTTTAAGTAATTTTTCAAGTCCCAAAAATGTCTTTGTATTTTTTTTCGAAATGCTGAGCTTTTTTCACAAAGAAAAGCTGGTCGCGTTTAATTTTTTCTCCTATTAAAACACATTGAGAAATTAATGAAAACAAGAAAAACATGACAACTTCACAGAATTACCCATACAATTACAGCGAAAATAACCAAGGGAAAAATCACTAAAAAAATCAGAGTTTATGTCTCAATGGGAGCTTCCATTTCTCAAAGTTACAAAAAGATGGCTGATATCGACGCCCAAAACCGGTACTCGCATTGGTGGACTTGCTCATATACTTTAATGTCCTGTCTTTGTTTTTGCATATTTGTTAAATTTTTTTCACGCACGTGCACCCGGCTTCGCCCGCCGTTTCCCCGAACCTAAAATTTGTCTTACAACATTTTCAGTTTTTTCACAAACCCAAACATTAAAAAGAAAGTAAAAATTGAAAAGCGATTAGTAAATCCAGGTCTTGGCTGTTTTTCAGAATTGTTTTTAATTGGCCTTTACGTGTATGTTTTTTGCAGAATGGCGATATGGTAATCGACAATGCTGGCAAGATATGAAGTTCACTGAAGGTGAAGATTGTATCTTCATTGTTAAAACCTATCAAGATACATTTTTCGATCGACATACGCGATCGTTCTGGCCAGTGGAGTCCACGGGTGGAATACACTGAAGCTATTCTTAAAAATTAAGATTATTTATGATGTTTCGATGTTTTGATTATTATGATGATTGAGAAAAAATGATATTATTTTTAAGAATTGTTAAAAATCGGTGGTAACAATTGTCTTGAACTGACCTTAAATCTGTTAAATATTAAAAAACGTTTACCGAAACACATCCCGAGTAGAAAATTGTTGAGGGTTGCCTGTTGTCGCAGAAGGGCCGGATCAGTTTTAGCCAAGGCATCCTTATATAAGGCAAGCCAGACATTAACCGGACCAGGCCCGGAAAAGGTTCAGCTCAGGCAACTTTATGTCAGGCAAACCGGACATTGGTGCGATCAGGCATAAATATGTGGCATCTACGGCAACCTTATATAAGGCTTGCCGTAATTTTACCACACTCGGGCCTGGCAAGTGGTACCTACGGCAGCCTTAAGGGAGGTATATCGTAGTTTCACCACGTCGGGGCCTAACAAGCGGCATCCACGGCAACCTTAAATAAGACATGCCATTATTTCATCATATCAGGGACTAATCAGAGTTTTTCGTGGCAGCCTTACGTGAGGCCTGCTAGAAATTGAACAGCTGTAATAACAGCACTTCAGTCCCCACCGTTCAATCACCGTTTCTTTTGAAAATCACATATTTGATTTGGTTTCAAGTTGACTTAGCTTACTTCAAATTATTTTTAAGTAAAGATTAATAACAATAACAATAAGATCGTTTATCCCCGTTTCTCTTTAATACCTCATTTGGATTTCGTTTTAAGTTGAGTTAGTTTACTTCAAATTCTTTTCTCCTCATCAGAGAAATAAAAAATTTTATGAACAGAAAAATCTTATTTTATATCGTTAAGGACCTTAACAGGCTATATTATTGGGCCCTGGTCATGCGCTGCGTTGCATTCGAATCAGGCCCAGGTAAAGGCTACCTTGTCAGGACCTGACCAGGAAAAGAAGGTTGCCTGACTTGGACCTGGTCATTGCCTTATAAAATGTCTACTCGGGATTGTATTTATTTCCTTCCTTTAAATTATTTCCCTAATGGAATATGTGAATTAATTCATTCAACACCGAGCGTGAAAATAAAAAATGTAGACACTTATATTTACTTAGTGGCACTGTAATTTTTACTGAACGCTACTGAAAAATTATTCTGTCGAGTTCATTTTTGAAAGAACCGACTACGAGAAATTCATCCGCTATGGCACGTGGAAATATGGAGTGCTTACGGTTGTGATGTTTACGAAGTGGCACTGTAATTTTTACTGGACACCACTGAAAAATTATATAGCCGAATTTAATTTTTATTGAACCGACGAGATGCCGCAGGTTTACAGTGCCGCTTAGGAATTTTTCCTGTGTTTTCTCGGTAGTTTTTATTGGATCTTTCTCTCAGTGTACTTTGCAAATATTGCGGTTAGAAAAAACGCTTGTGCGTCCGCACTAAGCTCAATGTATCCCCAATAACCCTATTAAATTTCAAATTGATCCGTCCATCGGTTTTTCTACCCAGAATTGTTTATTTTAGGCTTCACTTGAAAAAACGCTTTATGACACGCCGTGCGTAAGATGCGATTTTTCCGCTCACTTCGTTCGCGTCGAATCGCATTTACACACCTCGTGCAATAAAAATGTATACTATACTCGTGCGAAAAACCTTTTCTTGACTCGTGTGATTGCAGCACTCGCCTCCGGCTCGTGCCACAAACTCACATTCGTCAGGAAAAATATTTTCGCCCTCGTATCGTAATATACTATTTCTTTACGGGTGCGTGAAGATGCTCACATTACTTGTCTCTTTTCCGTTCGGAAAATACGAGATCTCCCACGGTTTTCGATTACCCATGGTAACTAACTTCACGACGTGAGTAATGTGTCAGAATCGCACGCAAGCGTGCGATTTTGACTACATTACCCACGCTGCTTACCCGCCCTCGTGGGTAATGACCGGCTTTCCGCACTCGTTGCTTAATATACTAATTTTGTGCTCTTTGAACATCATCGGATGATTATTGCGATAAAAGAAAAAAAATTCTCTATTTTTCTCAACATTTGACATTGAATACTCATTAAGATTGTTTTTGAAATTGAAAAAAAAAAAAAATTCTCAATTGAAAATTTTCAAAAAATTCGATGTAAACGGTGTCCGAAAATTCTTAATACTGATTAAGGTTGGGAAATTTTTTTATTTTTTAATTTCTCATCTTATAGTCATTGCCTTAAAATTGAGACTCAAATATATATAAATGTTCAAACGCACGAATGTTAATTTTATTTTCTTATTCCACTGCCGTGTCATTTAATTGTCATTCATTATTAAAATTTAAAAAATAATAATATCATTACAGCCATTCCGACAAAATTTTCCAAACGAAATAAGAAATCGATCATATTAAGGGGGCCGTAGCGTCCTTGATTCACTGCCGACCAAGTCGAAAAATGTCTTTTGCAAAAAAGTGTGCTCAAAATTTATTCGCTTTGATAAGTTTGATCGATTGATAAACTCTCCATTTTTTTCAGATTTTTTTTCAGCTTATTTTCGCTGTAATCGTATGGGTCATTCTGTAAATATTTCATGTTTTTGCTTCCTCATAGAGCGAGCTTTGTTTTGGTGAAATTTTTTTTTGTTTTTGAGATTCTCATAAAAACGGGTTTAGAGTGTCCCAAGAAATGTAAAAATCACATTCAGAAAAAATATCTGGATGTATGTGTATGTGTGTGTGTGTGAGAGGAGGGGGGGGGGGGGGGTGTATGTATGTAACATTGGTTGAACGTTCACAACTTGAAAACGGCTTGAGATGTCAAGCTGAAATTTGTCACACGTGTAAAGGGTTCAAGGCGCATACACTGTAAAAAATAGTTCGGTGTAAGTTCCCACGGTGTGCGGGGTAAATAACTCCAGTGTTGATAACGACACCAATATAGAGTAAAATGTACTTCGTGTAAAGTGTGAGAGAAAAATCTGGTGTTATTTTATTTCATGTAACACCATATGGTTTGATAAGAAATAGACATAATACGGGTAGATCGTTGTCAAAATTTGGTGTTGAAATAAACACCATTCTAACACTGACACCGGTGTATCAATTCTGTGTTAAAATGAAAATAATTTTACACGGTATTAAATTTAATCTGAATTCAACACTACTCGGGTCGTAATAAGTTCATCAATCCCGTGTTAACATTATTGAGATTTTAACACCGTTGTCGATGTACTCGTGAGTTTACCTCTCTCCCGTTAACTCCGCGGTGATGATCTATTTACTTCAGACGGAGTCGTTTTGAACACCGCTATGATTCTTTGGCAATCAAGTGACTTCCGTCAAGACGGCAGATAAGACATAGTCGAGCATTATCGATGGACGAACGCGGGTCGTTTGTGTATCGTCTGCGTATCGAGTCCCGAGTAAAAATATTTCACTGGCTAGGGTATGGCTAGCATCTGGCAGCTCGTTGTACGTTTCCGCGGGGTCTGGGCAGGGTTTGGGAGCTGTCTGGCTACGCGCTGTCTCTTCAAGCAAGAGTTGGGAGCCGCGTCGGGTGTCTAGCAAGTGTGTGGCAGTGCCAGACGGCACTGATTCGCTCGCACCCGTGAGCGCGTGCGTATGGTGTATGGATGGTGTATGGCTGGTGTATGGCAGAGCCAGTGAGGCGCGTATGGTGTATGGCTAGTGTATGGCAGAGCCAGTGAGGCGCGTATGGTGTATGGCTAGTGTATGGCAAAGCCAGTGAGGCGCGTATGGCGTATGGCTGGTATATGGCTGGTGTATGGCAGAGCCAGGCAGGCGCGTATGGTGTATGGCCGGTGTATGGCAGAGCCACCGAGGCACGTATGGTGTATGGCTGGTGTATGGTAGGCGTATGGCAGAGCCATAATCGAACTTATACAAAAGAAGCAACACTCTTGACGAAAATACGAGAGAAGAACAATAATCAAGTCCATCCGGACTTTGGACTTCGGGACTCCTCAAGTCCAAATTTGCCCATCACTGATCTAGATATTATAATACTATCGAAATAAATAGACAGCGGCTGCAAAAAGAATTGACGGTGTAGTTTGGGAACATATAACGAGGCATACAGAATATAGTAATATAAACAGCTTGACATACGAAATAATAGTATCAGCTGTCGTTGACGTTACTGGTGAACACTAGCAACTGTCAATCAAGGTTATTTCCATTTATTTCGTTTTCGTTTTTTTCAAGTATTTTTTTACGTGCTCACGCTGTTAAGAAATATATGGAAAATTCATTTTCCCACGTGAAATTGTCTTACAAGGAGACACGATATCATTCGCATTTTTGTAATTTTTGATACTTATCGTACTGAATGGTCAGCCCTCGAATAACAATTCCCCAAAGCCGTTGGGCCAGATAGTCAGAAGTTTACGAGAAAATCGACTTTGAAATATTCCGAGCAGCTTATGTCGACAAATAAAGAGATAATTTCCAACCAACCGCGTAGCTCAGCGGGTAACGAGCCAGACTAGTAATCGGAGGGTCTCCTGTTCAATCCCTGCCGAGGGAATTTTTTATTGTTTTTTATTTTACTTTACTCTTATATGAATGTGTTTGTTATTCTCTGACAAATAATAATCATAACGCGAGAACAATAATACAACGTATCGCAACTTTTTACTCCGCTACTGTTTGGGCCCGCCAGACCCTCGCCATCGCGCACCGCCATAACTTTCACAAGCACGGGCCAGACCACTAGCCAGACCCTTCCCATACGGCAGCCAGCTATCTGGCTGCTGTATCAACTCGCCTTTTTTCCCGTTGTTATCGTGAAAAATTTTTTTTTGAGATGTTCATGAAAACGTGTTCAGAATGTCCCAAAACATCTAAAAATCACATTTATGAAAAATGTCCGGATGTATGTATGTATGTAACATTGGTTGACCGTTTATAACTTGAGAACGGCTCGAGATATTGAGCTGAAAATTGTCACACATGTAGAGGGTTTACGGCGCATAGCATGATTTAATTTTTAGAAAAATCCATACAGTTTTTTCGTTTTTACGCGATTTAAAAAAAAATTCAAAAATTTATTTTTGGTCTCTAGCTTCCACAATTCTAGAGATATCGAGCTCAAATTTAGCATAATGTTGGACGACTACAGGGTGATGCTCGTTACTGAATTGGAAAAAAAATCCATGCCGTGCTTTTGTTTTAAGAAATTTTAAAAGGTGTAAAAAAATGGTGTGCGCACTCTAGCTGGCACAATTATCTAGACATCGGACTAAAATTTGGTACGAAGCTGCACTATTATCAAGAGACGTTTCAGATTGAATTTGGGCAAAATTCATCGAGCCATTCATATTTTATGTCATTTTAAAATTTTTAAAAAATCAACGTAAGTGCTCTAGCTTCCACAATTTTCGAGATATCGGATCAAAATTTGGTACAAAGTCGCACTGTCATCGAAAGATGTTTCGTATTGAATTTGGGCGAAATTCATCTAGGCGTTTAAATTGGATGCGACTTTCAACTTTTCAAATTTGATATGGAATTCACCATATATTTATTCTGGACTAGATCGATTTACGAATCGATTTTATATAAGAACAAGGGTGCAAAGTCTAACCTTGCACATTGCTTCCTCATAATTTTTTTAATTTGCCAAAGTTTCCTCTATGAGGAAGCCAAAATTAATCGACGCGGTTCCTCGTAGAGGAAGCTTTGGCAAATTAAAAAAATTATGAGGAAGCAATGTGCAAGGTTCGACTTTGCACACTTTTTCTTTTTTTTTTTTGAAATATAAAAGTCATTTTTTCGGTCAAAGTGTATTTTGAAATAATTTAAAAAATATTTTTTCGAAAAACTGAGAAAATGTTACATAACATATGCGGAAGTAAAGTCGAAATCAAGATCGATCAACTTCAAAAATTGAGGTTTTAATTATTTTTTCAAACATTTGTTGTTATTACACTTTCGAGTTATTGCAAGAATCCCAACTTGATTTCTACATATGGGGTATTCCTGAGAATTTCGGCAACTTCGGACAGTTGGGTCGAAATTTTTGCCCCCCAATTTTTTTCATTAATATGTGTTCAAAATAAAGAGACACCTATTTCGGCGTTTTTTATTTTGAGCCCCCACTTTTGAAATACAGTCAAATGAAGTTTTTGAAGTATTGACCACATTCGGTCATTCAAATCGATATATCTCAGCAACGGTTAGTGATAACTCAAAAAACCATTGGTGTTTTTTTTTCGTTTTTGAACGCTTTATACATTGAAAACATTGACGATTATGTTGCACAAATTCAACAATTATTTATAAACACTTCAAAATAAAAAATGAAATAAAACAAAAAATGTAGTCTCAATTTTTGAAATGTATTTTTTTTTAAATTCCTTGAACAAAAACGAAAATTTAGCCACCTTGAACTTTTTGGGCCGACGCTTCGTTCGGGAGTTATAGATTTTTTTGTCACAAAAAACCCGTAAATGTTTACCCGGTTGTTAAGAATAAAAGCTATAACTTTCGAACGAAACGTCGGCCCAAGTCCGGCCGGGTCACAAAATTTTTCTTTTCGTGCAAGGAATTTGAAAAAAAATCAATTTCAATAATTATGGGTACTTTTTTCTTCATGCAATTTTTTACTAATAAAATACGTATATTTACCGGTTTTTTATGACAAAAAAAGCTATAACTTTCGAACGAAACGTCGGCCCAAGTCCGGCCAGGTCTCAAAATTTTTCTTTTCGTCCAAGGAATTCGAAAAAAAATCAATTTCAATAATTAAGGGTATTTTTTTTTCATGCAAATTTTTACTCATAAAATACGTAAATTTACGGGTTTTTTGTGACAAAAAAATCTATAACTTCCGAACGAAGCGTCGGCCCCAAAAGTTCAAGGTGGCTAAATTTTTGTTTTGGTCCAAGGAATTTAAAAAAAAATACATTTAAAAAATTAAGGGTACATTTTTTGTTGTATTTCATTTTTAATTTTGAATTGTTTATAAATAATTGTTGAATTTGTGCAACATAATCGTTAATGTTTTCAATGTATAAAGCGTTCAAAAACGAAAAAAAAACACCTGTGGTTTTTTGAGTTATCACTAACCGTTGCTGAGATATATCGATTTGAATGACCGAATGTGGTCAATACTTCAAAAACTTCATTTGACTGTATTTCAAAAGTGGGGACTCAAAATAAAAAACGCCGAAATAGGTGTCTCTTTATTTTGAACACACATTAATGAAAAAAATTGGGGGGCAAAAATTTCGACCCAACTGTCCGAAGTTGCCGAAATTCCCAGGAATACCCCATATATTATGTTAAATTTTCTCAGCTTTTCGAAAAAATATGAAATTTTTTTTTAAGTACACATTGGCCGAATAGTCGACTTTTATAATTCGATTTTAAGTTATTTTTTAGAGCCCAAAAAAGTTTTTGTATTTTTTTTCGAAAAGCTAAACCTTTTCTGCAAAGAAATTTGGATTGAAATTATTTTTCTGCTCGTCAAAAAACATGGAGAAATCGATTGAAACAAAAACCACATTGCTCCTCATAATTTTACATATTTGCCAAAGCTTCCTCTATGAGGAACTATGTGTCGATCAGTTTTGACTTAACTTACGGATGGAAAGTTCGTTATGCGCATTTGTACTGTATCTGTAGAATTGTGTGCGTTTATATGTGTGACGCTATTCGTATATGTGCAGGCTGCCCTTCGTCAATATCAACATTGTATTCCATTCGGACGGCCAATGAATTTCGAGATTTTGATCTTTCCGATTGTTTACTATCGAGTATAAATATTTCTTCTATAAGATTCGGCACCCGGCTCTTGTGTGCCAGAGAAAAGGCTACGTCTTTAATCCAGTGCCATAATCAGCCAACCAAATGGAAATCAAATCATCCACCAATTGTCGACGCTGCTTAATGCCTGAAAAAAGTTCTTCCCCCGAGATAATTATAGAAGAAAGTTGAATGAAATCGCTGAAATCTTTATGCCGCAACAAGACAACGTGAGCGAAAGGAAAAAAAGTACGAGAAACAAAGATCCAAGCGAATCGCTTCGTAATTCGGAACGTTGCCCGAAATGACAAATTCCCAAGAAACCTCAGGTCAGCAATCACACGGCACACTATTTTGTCTTCCGATTTTTTCTCCGCCACGACGTTGGTGACACATACGATATGAAAAAAAAGATTTATAATGATGATAGAATCACGAAAATATCGAGGAATAACATGTATTTTTTTAATAATATATATAATACTTTTATGCACATTCAAATATCGATATAAATAAATTACGAGCTAAAATAATACAAAACAGTGATTATTATCAATAATCATTGTATTATTTTCACACATATCCGATATTTATGTATTGAATGTAATTACATCCATATGTATCTATAAATATAAAATATTTGTATACGAAAATCAGGATATGAATAAATTAAACGCACTGACAATGGGATTTTGGATCGAATTTGACATTTTTTATTACCCCCAGGGATTGTAGTTTTTGGTTTTATCATCGCAAATCTTTCCTGTCCCTTTTCATCTGTCAATTTCCACCTAGACGTCTCAAACGTTATGCAAGTAGAGTGGACGTTATCTGCGGTGTGCACCGTGTGAACGAACAGGATCAGGTGTTAGGGCGTTTCAATTATTATTTTATTATTTTTCGTAGGTTTCTGCCACAAAGAATAAGAATTCACGCAAAAACAGTTAACGATCAATTTATTCAGTAAGTTAAATCCGATCGATTGCAATGTTAACATAACTTTGATCTTAAACTTTAATTTTGACCGGACCGCGTCACGAATTGACCAAACGCCTAGACACTCGAACTAGAGCGTAATTCTACGGTTCGGGAGTCCTGCAGAAGGCACTTTGCTTTGACTTGACTTTGAAAATCAATGAGAGGATCAATTTTTTTTTAAAATTAATTATTCAAGGATGACATTTTTGTTCTTGTCAATAATCCATATATTTCTGACGGAAAATGTTGATTATTGCGAACAAAAATACAGTAAAACAATTTTTATTTTCTTGAAAGGATACATTTTTTATCGAGACTTAATTTTTATTCATTATTTGAAGATAACATTTATATCTTCGATCAGTAATCCATTTTTTCCCCCAAAAAAATGGTGGGTATTGGTTATCAATATCAAAACAGAGTATTGTACAGAATTTTTTTAATACCCACCATTAAATTATTGGAGCCTCAATGATATTTTATACTCGAGGCGAATTCGATTTGATTCGATCGATGTTCGATTCGTTGAATTTAGCGCTATTTACAGTAACACAGTATTTGTCAAAAAATTAAAAATATCATAGAACCCAGATTTCTCGATGGATTTAGCTAAAAAATCGTGATTATTGCAAAACCTACATATGCATAAGGCACCAAATGTCAGCCTACATACGCATACACACACTCACACATGCAGACCTTTGGGATCCGATTGCAACTTCGGTCAATAATTTTGTTTTTTCGTTAGACATTATCGACGCAAATTGCAATCAAACACGATTTTTAAAGAGCTTTCAAATGAAACTCACGGGATCAATGTAGCTATAAAATTTGCGGAGCTAAGATTTTTGAAATGGAAACTTTATGTTCTTCCCATGTTAATCAAATGGAAAAACTTGAAAAATCTTCAAAAATGGTCCGATCGGGTTCATCTTTGGGGTGAAGTCTCCGGGTGCAAGATACTTTGCAGTGAATGTATTTTGATTGGATTCAGAATTTTTTTTTTTTTTTCAAGCCACCCTAATGCACATACAGGCGCAAGTTGGCGCAATTTCAAAACTAGCTTTTTGCACGGACGGAATTATAGAAATTGAACAACTATTTAACGATAATTAATATTATAATTGTACATTATACTCATGCATTATAATGTATCACACTCTTATTTGAGATATTTATCGGATATAGTTAGTATTTCATATTTCTTGTGTGACTCGTAATTAAATGGAATATCGAGCGTGTACTTAAGGCCTTACATACAGTTAGAAGGCTTTAAAAAGACGGATTTTCAAGATTTTTTTTGGCGCAGACTATTCAATTTATTAATTTGAAAATTGGTGTACATATTATAATAACCTTATAATATATTTACATATTTTTTATTTGTAAAAATAATCATCGCGAATGTTGCTATCGCCGATCTCCTAGAGCTCCGCAAAAAAAACCAATTTTGCGGTGATCACGATATCTCTGGACCGGATTATCTGAAATGAAAAAACCAAATAAATTTCGTTAATATAATACATTATCTAGTATTTAATCGAAGGAATTAGCGAAAAAATAATTTTTGACAAAATGGCGACTTCTCAAAATAAAAGACTCGATTTTGAACGAAAATTTAAGCCTTAAATTGTTTATAAAATGGAAAATATTTATCGGAGAAAAAAAATCTTCGATTAATTACTAGAAAATCTAGTTAAAAAGTTTGTGTTAAAATTTGAGACTGATCGGTTTAGCCGTTTTCGAGAAATCTTGATCACCGATTTTGAAAACATAGTTTTGAGAAAAACGCGTTTAAAGTTTCAAAAGCGTTTTACATGTGGTAAATTTTGTTTTTTTTCAACTTACATGGAGTCATCTATTCCAGGGCCATATAATAATCCGTTCGCATCGTTGGCAGCTTCTAATAATTCGATTTGATGCTGTCTAATTTTTTGGAAATTACAAGTGTATGCAACCCCTTAAGAGTTGCTCTTACGTACTCACGACAAATCATTGTGATGAGCGTTATGTGCTCGATGAAATAACGTCATTGTATTCCTTACGTCGATTCATCGAAAGGATTTTTAAAGCACTATTTTACAGAGCTTTTGTTTCTATCATCAACATGGCGAGCATGTAATTAAGTGGTAAGTATGAACAAATACATATAAAAATTAATCTCTAATTTTTCTAATTCGTAATTTATTGATCGTATGTATAGTGTAACAAAGTTTACTTTGTTATGATTATTATATCTGAAAGGAGGAATATCGGGGATCGATTCACCCCGTCGTCGTAATCATTATTCAAATCGACGAAGGGACGAAGGATTTGGAATCGGGCGATGATTGAGGGAGCTGAATTCATATGTAATGATTACCTATAAAATGCATTGATTCAATAAAATAGTACTCGAGCGGATAATTGGACACTCGAAGTTGCACCAACGGACACCGCTGTAATCACAACAAAATCAGCTGTACCAGCAACAGACTTAAAACGATTTTTTTTCCAATGGTTATAAACAGAGGTCCGGTCACATGATCAGCGGTGGTTTACAAACCAATAAATCGACAAAACAAGAGTGTTGTACGCGATACCGCTACCATTATTATATAAATGGTTCAGATATTCAAGTTACCATGCTCCGTCCTAACCGTCGATAACGAAGAAAACAGATATAATCGACAGCTTGTCAAACGCGAGAGATGCGATGATGTTTTGTTTTATGTCACACATGTAATTAGATGAGCTTCGAGGGAAAACCGCTATGAGTCGCAGAGCCCCATCTCTTCTCGCAAGAGAGATGATCACACTAGCGTTATAAAAGGTAGGCTCACCGACCCATCAGCAGAAGCAATTGTCAGCTTCTCGCTTGTTGTAATAAAGACACGAGAACCTATTTTGGAGTGGAGTCTTCAGCTATAAAGATTGAACGTGTTTTCTTTATTTTCATTTCACGTTATATTAATTGATGTATTTTTTTCGTTTTCGACAATTTCAGGCGACGCAAGTATGATTTTGATACTGTGAATGCGTAGGACATTGGTCGTAGAGAACGCGAGATAAAAATAGCAATGATCGGCACTCGACGCTGATGCGATGGTTAACTAAAATACGAAATCCTACAGACTCTTTTTTTTCCTCATTATCACGCTTGTACCGTGTATCGAATACCCGGCATGGAAATACTCTTGGAGAATAACCGTATAAATATATAAATAGAAAAACCGTAATAAATAAAAAAGATAACAACGGTTTGTCTATCGTTGATAAGAGATTACGTTGTTGACATTGCAAGAAAGACTCGGAGAATGCGTAGAAAAAATTATAAAAATAAATAATTGAAGCGAAGTCGAAATACATAGGTAATGATTCGTCGAAGCGAATTTTTCCAAGTTCCATCATGCGATTATGTTTGCAGACGGTAAGGGGCCCCGGAATTCTTTATAACGGCCGCAACGCTGGAATCGTCTTTCGCGAGATGGCAAAAGAGATCTCAATACGAGATCCTAATCTTTATTGGGACATTTTTTGTCGGCCGTGAGATATTCCTGAAAAAAAACAATATTCATAATAATAATGATAATATTACAAGCACAACGAAATAAAAATGAGAAAAGTTTCGAAAATAATTTTACGTCACTTCGTCGCATTTCAAGACTTATACCTCAAGGGCGGGGTAAGGTTAATTCGGCGAAAAAGGAGCGTGTTTTTAAGATTTTTTTCTGGCGATACAAATAGTGTAAATTTATTCAATCAATTTCCATATAATAATACAGTCATCGTAGAAACATTTAAAGCACAACGTTTTTGTACAACCAGCGCATTTTATAAACTGCAATCGCAGTTTTCTCGAGTTAGGGTTAGCGGAAAGCAGGTTTGATCCACATTGGCAAAGGAAATTTTGTCTGGCAATAGTTTCGAAGCATACGAAGCGTATTTCACAATATCATTGGCTATTGGAGCACTTAATTTGTGGTGGATAATCGAATGAATTTTTATGGCATCCTTGCGAGTGTTGATTTCTCGTTTTTCTTTAAATAAATTCGATGCATTTTGCAGCTTTTTGATGATGTTCTTTATTTGTCGATAAAAATAAACGTCGGTAAATGACCCGTTACCCGCAATGGGCCGGGCTCGCGAGGAGGACTAAAGATTACGGAACATCTAACCAAAATACCTCAATCAGGGGACAATAATTCAACGGACATTAATGCAAACCGTGGCAAGTTCAGAACGAGTATACCGGCGGAGAAAACTACCTCTGATCACAGTGAGGTTATGAGCACACAATACAAGCTCCGCATGGCGGCCGTCGTAAAGGAGATCAAGCACGATTATTCCGTGATCAAAGAAGCTCTGGACAGGTATCACGAAGCGAATGAAGAATGCAGAACAAGGTTGCTGAAACTCGAAGCCGAAAACGACACGCTGAAAATCCGATTGCTAAAGCTGGAAACTAACGCCGAAACTCGAGAACGCGAGGCTAAGAAAAACAACGTAGTAATCCGGGGTCTCGAAGTGGACGAAAGAAACATCAAACAGAAGGTATGCGAACTCTTCGTCGAGACGCTCAACATTTCGAACGGGACAGCAGGAATCGTTCCGATACGGAAATCCGGACGAATACATCTCATAATCGTCAAAATAACGGACGCAGCGACCAAAAACAGGCTCATGTCGAATAAAAGAAACTTCGCAGGTATGCCGATCTCCGTCAACCATGATACGATGGAGATACGAGGGAGAAGGAAGAGCGTGGCGATAATGTGAAGATCGGACGCAGTGAGCTATGGGTAAACGATTGCGAATTCATCCGGAAGAACGGGCACGGACTACAGGAGTTATTTCGCCACGAGGCTTTAGGCTCTCACTCTACGCCGCGGCACTGAGGACAGAGAAACGCTTCCAGCCACCAAATGGAATTTCTAAGGCAATAAAGGTACCGGCCAGAGAACTAGGTACGGTGTATCGGCCAAAGGTACGGAACAAACCGAATCAACGTTGGTTCAACAAAGATTGTCGCGTAGCCAAATCCCAAACAAACCGAGTATATCGCAAATGGAAAAAGGAAAAAAATACTATAAACAAAGCGAATTCGTAAAAACCCGTGAAGAATATCTGACCCTCATTAAATCGCGAAAAAAAAATTATTTACTTGAAATACAACAGGCACTATCCAATACTAAAGATGCAAATTCTTTTTGGACAACATTCCGATAAATTAAACTGAAAAACTTTCGTGCTTGCCCCATTAGTATAGAAGACTGGCGAAAATTCTACGAGGAATTGATGCCTCCTAAAGAATTACTACCGAGAACGCACGTTGAGCGGGGCACGCCTATTTTGGACGACATTGTGACAGTGGACGAGGTTATTAGCATATTAGGCAATGCTAAGAACAAAAAATCACCGGGACCGGACAAAATTGCAACCGAATTTTATAAAGCTCTTCGTAGGGTCTGGGTGGAGCAAATAACCACTTTATTTGACAAAATTCTATCCTCCGCTCAAATTCCGTCCAGCTGGGGAAAATCTGGAGTAGTACTGTTTTATGAAAAAGAGGATGCAGACGACCCCCTTCATTACAGGGGTATTACGCTGGCAAACTCGATAGCTAAACTATATGTGCGAGAATATGGTACGAGAGACATACAATTTTACCTGAGGCGCGGGGGGGCTTCCGCAGCCAACGAGCCTGCGACGATAACATCTTTGGGTTTAATGCCAAGATTAGTCTGACATTATCTCGGCCACGAGCAAAACTATACGATGTTTTTGTAGATTTTCGACGGGCTTTCGAATCAGTGGTGCACGGAATATTGTGGGACAAACTATACGCAGTAAGAGTTAGTACGAGTATCATTGCTGCTCTCCAAAATTACTATAGGGCGGCATCGTTCAGGGTGAGAATTAGTCATTGCAAGAAAACGAGCGATATAGAAGCAACACAAGGAGTCCTCCAAGGCGATCCAGAAAGTCCAACGCTATTTTCGTTATTGATATCGGACATCGATAAATATGTCATAAGTCATTGCCACGAAAAAATAAACGACAAGATGGAACTTCTACTGTTTGCCGACGATCTTATTTTACTTGCAAACGATGTGCTCGAGCTGCAAAGAAAATTAAATACGCTAGCCGAATATTGCGATGAAAACCGCCTGGAAGTGAATGAGAAAAAAACTAAGGTTATGGTCTTCCAGGAAGCCGGCCGCTTAAAAAAATACGACCACTTAAGTATAAAAATATTCTGCTAGAGGTAGTAGATAAATACACATATCTGGGGTTTCCCTTCACGCGATCGGGCCTCTACAATGAGGCCTGCAAGCAATCTATAACCAAAGCAAAGATAGCAAGAGATAGGTACTATATGGAGGCCAATGATTGCAACCATTCTGAAGGCTAATTCGTAATGAGAAAACTTTATCTTCTTGCACGATAATGGAACGAGAATATTTCAAGGAGAAACGAATTAGTTGCAAAATTTCGTACGAGCATTTGAAATAAAGTAATTCGACGCAGCTGGGCTACGACGAAGCTCCAGTTACAGGCCTTAAGACCTGCGACTGTAGCTGTGCGCCCGCTCATTGCAGTAAGCAACCGTTTAGACGATACAAATAAATATTGGTGGCTTACACCGAATTCGACCCACCTTCCTGAACTTTTGACAAGGAAACTCCAGCTCCGGCGATAGTTAGCTTTTCCCCTATCATACCGAGTTGCTTTATCTGGAGTTCGGACGAATCCTTAATAAGTATAAGTTTTGCATAACTTAACTCAAAGCCATGAGCTTTAAGTAATTATAAGTTGTACATATTGTAAATTATTTTTTTTTTGTTTGTAATTAGAATAAGTAGGTTAGGTAATTTTTAATTTGCGCTTACATGAAGCGGGGTTTTTCTTTATATACTGCATTATGCACTTTTTTCATTTTTTTCCCCGCTATACCCGTTGAAATTTAAAGTTTAACAAGAAGCACACCGCACACTAGGTGATACTATAAAAGCGAGATTTTCACGAATTAGCTATGCAACGCGATATACTTTCCTGTAGAGCGAACTGCGTTCCGCCACCTGCGAAAATGTTCTCTTCTTCATCAAATGGTGTTCTTTCTTTGTTTATTTGACCCATATCAAGCACGAGCATGTAAAGTATAAAACAAATAAATGATACGTTAAAAAAAAAAAAAAAAAGCAACCGTTTAAACGAAACGAACGAACGAATTGAAAATTCATTCGAAAGGCGCTCGAGGTTAATGTGTGGGCGGGCATCATCGACCAGCAGTTGGTAAGGTCAAAAACAAAACTGAAAATAAACCAATTATGCTGAAAAAAGCACGAAAATTAACGAAGATTAAAAAACATTCAAATATTTATAATGGAATACTACGATAAATAATTAATCAAAATAATGAAACTTTTCTTTTGTATTTGCGTCACTGGGTTTCTCAGCGGGTTTGATGTTACTGACATTTGTGATTCTCCGCGCAAAAATTAATAAAACAACTTTGATATCACATTCGTACACTCTCCAAAGAAATTGAGGGAGCAGAGAAAATTTACGATTTTTGGAATGTTTTCCGGAAGGCTTCGAATTTGTGTAAAATTGTCGTATTGCGATTAAAAAAATCATTATAAAGCTTTAATATTTAGTTCTTGAACCTTATAATAAAACATGAAGTGCACTCATGACACAATCGGGAAGGAATATTATGACAAAAATTATTTCAAATTTTTCTTTTTTTTTTAACAATGTTCAATGCAAAATACGTTGTTACAATAATTGTTCAAACTGTTCTCCGTTAACATCGAGACAGCATCGGATCCTGCGGACCACACTTCCCACCGACCGTCCGATTATTTCGGCTGGGATGCCGGCCGCGGCGTTCAGGATCCGTTGCTGTAGTTCCTGGAGATTGTTCGCCCTTGTCGTATAGACTTTAGCCTTCATATGTCCCCACAACCATAGATCACATGGCGTTGAGTCTGGGGACCTAGCAGGCCAATGAACAGAGCCACGACGGCCAATCCACCGTTGCCCAAACGTGGTATCGAGGTGGTCCGTCACCTGCGCAGCGGAATGGGCTGGATGGCCGTCGTGTTGAGAATAAAAAACTTCCTGAATTTTATCCGGCAATTCGTCAGTAATGATCGGTAACTCTTCCTCCAGAAATTCTAAATAATTTTGCGCATTCAGCCTCGTTTGTAAAAATCGAATGGACTGAAAAAAATGTTTTCCTTGTGATATTCGTTTTTTTTGTCTTTAGCAACTTTTGTCTTTGACCTTACCAACTGCTGGTCGATGATGCCCGCCCAAACATTAACTTTGAAGCGCCTTTGGAAAAAATTTTGAACGATCGAGTGCGGATTTTCCTGAGCCCAGTTATGCTCATTATGGATGTTGATCGTCGGGACTTGCGTGAACGTTGCCGCGTCGGTGAACATAATGCACCGAGGAAAATTATCCGGATTCCCATTATAATGTTCGAGGTACCAGTTGCAAAAATTTACACGGGCTTCGGGATCGAGTGCTTCCAGGTGCTGCACTCTGGTGTTGTGGTAGGGATGGAATCGCTCACTCCGAAGTATTCGCCACACGCGTGTTCTGGGGATTTCCAATCTTGCAGCGATTCTTCGAATATTTGTTGCAGGATCGGCCGTGACACAAGCAATCACCCGGTCATCTGAATCCTCATTTCGACGATTACCTCCCTCAATTCTGCGTCGGCGAAATAAAACGTCATTCCTGAGTGTATCTCGCATACGAACAAAGACGTTACGATCTGGATGCCTTCTATATGGGTACGTTCTTCTGTATAACGCTGCGGCTTTTCCTTCATTCTTGTCACACGTCCCCAGGCACATCGCCATGTCGTAATACTCATCATTGGTGTATTCCATTATAAGGATGAGAATGAGGTTACTTTATACTAATGTCAGCGCTGGAGAAGATCGATAGATCGATCGATTGACTGAAGCTTATGTTATTTCCCACATCGTCTGTCATTTGTTTATTTGTTTCATTGCCGCATTGATTGCATTTAGCTTACGGAGATCTATGACGCTGGCACCCCCTTCAAGACCCACACATTTTTTGAACGGCGCAAAATTTTGGACTCAATGGATCGTTCAACCCCACCAAAAAAAATTTGGACGCAACCCCTTTCCGAGTAAATCAAAATTCAAAGGTAGGGGTCCCAGCTTCATGTGAAATCAGCGCTAAATTTTTGTCGTAGACCTTCAAGATCTATTACAACAGTCCTATTTTCATGGACTTTTCAAAGACTTCAAGAATATGTGATCCTTGTTCAGATCGAAACTACTCCTAACGAGCTAGAAGAAGTTTTAGAAATATTGAAAAACTAAAAATGGAGTTCTCGCGAAAAAACTTTCGAGGATAATTATGGATTATTTAAGGACTCTCGAAATAGCATAAGCCCAATTTTTTGTGGACGATCCCCTCCGGAGAATACTACCCCGTTTCGTACATGCATCATACTAAATGGTCATAATTACTACGAAGACCACCCGTTCTTTCGCGATAGTTTCGGACTATTTGTGGACTTGCAGAAAAGCACGGACCCGACTTTTTTGAACCATCCCTTCCGAAGAAAACCACCCCCTTCCGAACATGCGGCATGGTAAACGGTTATAATTACTGCGTAGACCACTCGTTCTTACGCGACAATTTTGGATCATTCATGGACTTTCAGAAAAGTATAGGCCCAATTTTTTCGGACCATTACTTTCGAAGAAAACTACCGCCTTTCGTACGTGTATCATAGTGAACGGGTATAATTACTGCGTAGACCACTCGATCTTGCGCGATGATTTTTGACTATTTATGGACTTTCAGAAAAGCACGGGCCCAACTTCATCGGACCATCTCTTCCGAAGAAAACTTATAAGGTCCAGGAACTAGATATTGAAGCTTAAGAATGATTTTTTCAATTGCAATTAAACAACTGAGCGTCAATTTGAAGCCTTCCGGATAATTGGGAAAAATGTCCCAATTTTTTAACACCATCGGTGAAGAATTACCAATTTATAGGAAAGGACATCCGGTACGTATCTGAAGAATTAAAATAATTCAAGAAAAAAAATGCATTGCGAGATCTCTTGGAAGAATTAATGGAAATAATCACAGCTTTCCAAAAATATCCGAGCAATTATCGTACAATAACTATTCCCAGAGATCGAGGAGCTCAAACACAAAGATGTGTTTTTGGCTTCGACAGTAAATAACTTGATCGAAAATAATCGCAGTTCAATGAAAACGAAAGAATTTCCATGAGAAATAAACAAGCTTTCAAATGCAAATGATGATTTTTTCCACTAAAATTTCTTGCACTCCGTGCAGCCTCCCGAATTTTCCTAAAAGACGATGGATTTATTTTGTTTGCTCGTGCTCTGGACGCAGAGCAGTGGGCCATGATGATTAATGTTGAGCATTCGACTCAAAAGCAAGCAGATTCAACCTTCCGAACGAGCTATGGAGTATTTAAGACCGACTTGTTTCGCTATATTTTTAATATTTTTTATTCATAAAATTTTTATTTAAAAAAAACCCTGTTCTGCAGAATATGCAGAAATGTCTGAACAAATGCAGTAATACAAATGTTTTCGATTGTTTTCTATTGACGCAAATGAGACAAAAAATTATTCTTCAGCTAAATTAAATATCTGGCAACTGTTAACGCCAAGGGAAATAATCGCAGTACTTGGGTGTATTGCATAAATATTGAGGCCACAAATATTGAGATCAGTAATTCGCCGGGGCAAGCAGACTCCACTTGGTTTCGTCGAAAAAGACTAGGGAAGACTCCACTCCGAAATAGGTTCTCGTGTCTTTATTAAAACAAGCGAGTCGCTGAGAATTGCTTCTGCTGATGGGTTGCAGAGCCCACCTTTTATAACGCTATTGTGATCATCTCTCTTGCGAGAAAAGATGGGGCTCTGCGACTCATAGCGGCTTTCCCTCGAAACTCATCTAATTGCAGGTGTGACATAAAACAAAACATCATCGCATCTCTCGCGTTTGACAAGCTGTCGATTATATCAGTTTTCTTCGTTATCGACGGTTGGGACGAAGCATGGTGACTTAAATATCTGAACCATTAATATAATAATGGTAGTGGTAACGCGGACAACACTCTTGTTTCATCGATCTATTGGTTTGTAAACCACCGCTGATCATGTAACCGGACCTCTGTTTATAACCATTGGAAAAAAAATCGTTTTAAGTCTGTTGTTGGTACAGCTGATTTTGTTGTGATTACAGCGGTGTCCGTGGGTGCAACTTCGAGTGTCCAATTATCCGCTCGAGTACTATTTTATTGAATCAATGCATTTTATAGGTAATCATTACATATGAATTCAGCTCCCTCAATCATCGCCCGATTCCAAATCCTTCGTCCCTTCGTCGATTTGAATAATGATTACGACGACGGGGTGAATCGATGCTCGATATTTCTCCTTTCAGATATAATAATCATAACAAAGTAAATTTTGTTACACTATATATACGATCAATAAATTACGAATTAGAAAAATTAGAGATTAATTTTTATATGTATTTGTTCATACTTACCACTTAGCTACATGCTCGCCATGTTGATGATAGAAACAAAAGCTCTGTAAAATAGTGCTTTAAAAATCCTTTCGATGAATCGACGTAAGGAATACAATGACGTTATTTCATCGAGCACATAACGCTCATCACAATGATTTGTCGTAAGTACGTAAGCGCAACTCTTAAGTATACGCTCGATATTCCATTTAATTACGAGTCACACAAGAAATATGAAATACTAACTATATCCGATAAATATCTCAAATAAGATAGTGATACATTATAATGCATGAGTATAATGTACAATTATAATATTAATTATCGTTAAATAGTTGTTCAATTTCTATAATTCCGTCCGTGCAAAAAGCTAGTTTTGAAATTGCGCCAACTTGCGCCTGTATGTGCATTAGGGTGGCTTGAAAAAAAAAAAATTCTGAATCCAATCAAAATACATTCACTGCAAAGTATCTTGCACCCGGAGACTTAACCCCAAAGATGAACCCGATCCGACCATTTTTGAGGATTTTTCAAGTTTTTCCATTTGATTAACATGGGAAGAATATAAAGTTTCCATTTCAAAAATCTTAGCTCCGCGAATTTTATAGCTACATTGATCCCGTGAGTTTCATTTGAAAGCTCTTTAGAAATCGTGTTCGATTGCAATTT